>JAPMOQ010005655.1:0-48952 GCA_026543055.1 Argiope trifasciata
TCGAATTCAGGGATGTACTGCAATATCGGTGAAGGCACTTCTCCAAGCCGAGTGGAAGAAAATACCACTTGCTGTCACACAAAGACTTGTGGAAAGTATGCCCCGAAGGGTCCACGCTGTCATGACCTGTCGTGGAGGCTCCACCCACTATTGATTTTGAATAAAGTTAGTTTTTCTTTTCTATCACTGGTGTCTAAATACTTATTGGTAGCCAGTGTACTATGAAGTTCTTCGTAGCTGCACAAAAATGGCAAGTAAACACATTAGACATAAATCGTCATTGGCGTCCCAGAAAACCGCGTCATCTACGAGTTATCTCTTAGTTGGCAGTCGACACGTCAAACATTGGGAGTATCGTTTTTAATTAAAATATAGTTATAAAAAGAAACGGATAACATTAATCATATAAGTGATAAAGAATCCACACACATTATTATCGATCTGGGAATATTAATACATTGAATGTCATGATTATTTTCAGAAATCTGGCCTAAAATGACACTACCTTATTTTTTATCATTATATTGTTTGTTCCTTTTCTGATAAATTTTCTGTTCATGCAAGCAAGCATTGAATTTTTTTTGTTCTTTTCCCAGACGCCATCAGTTGATATGAGCACTGATATACCACGAGTTTATTTGTAGCTGCACAAAAATTTGAAGTAAACACATTGCGAGATAGCTGGTAGTTGGCGTCGTAGAAAAGAAAGTAATCTACGAGTTATCTCTAACCTCGTTAGTTATCTCTAAGTTATCTACGAGTTAGCCAATGTGTTCAGGGTTGAAAAAATTAATTCTCACCTTTGGTGCCATTAGGGGAAATTATTCGATCGATTAAAACTCTATGAATCAGTGAAAAAAATATTGAAAAAACTTCTACATTAACCATCAAAGTTTTGAAGAATACGATACTGATCATGCATGGCTATTTTTGAACTTGTGATTAAGAATTGTATATTTAAGAAAGCATGAAAATTAAAACTGCACACTGATGTATGTACACAATATAAATTTTTTTTAAAAAATTATTACTTTCAAACATTTTTTCTAGTAGGTCATTACTTCATGTTTAAACTCGTTTCAGTCAGAAATGTCCACATTACTTGAATCATTAATTAATTAACTAATATTTCATGAGCTAATTGGCATATTTTCTTTAAACATAGTAACTTAAATTCTTATTTGTACAGACACACCATTCTAATTTGTTTAGTTTAGTTTAGTTATATTAGCGTGAAGTTTTAAAACAACACGAGGGCTATTTTGGGATGGACCTCGGCATTTTGTGCCATGGTCGAATGAGGAATACGACACCTGAACTGGCACCCTCCTCTCCACACCACACCAGTGGGAGGTCGCTTCGCCTGACAGATTGAACGTGCAAGAGACTACCTCACACGATGGTTCTTCGGTGAAATCGAGTCTCGAACCTGAAACCTACCGGATCCGAAGCCAAGACCTGACCACCAGGCCACAGCGGCCCTCCATTCTAGTTGGAAATGATGCCTCATATAAGACTTCGTCTTGTCGATCTCCATCAAGCTATAAATGTATGTAGTATTTTTAACAATTTTTTTCATCAATGATGCATAGAAAAGGCGAGATTTTTTCTGCAATTTTAACATTTAAATAACGATTAAAAATTATTTCTATAAACATAACCATGATTGTGTCATTGAGCATCCACTGTTTCATACGGATTACTTTGATATATAAATAATTGCCTACGATTCATTTCTTATTGAGTTATGGTTATTTGAATGAAGCAACATAGCGGAAGAAAAATCCTTAAAATCCTCAAGAAAAAACCTTCTAACTCGAGAAATATTCCAAATATTGAAAACATCTTGGTTTTCATCATGGAAAATGACCAAATTTCTATATCCATTTTTTAGAAAAATAGTTTACATTAATGTAAAACATTAACACATTCAACTGTGATCTCACTCTATATCTGTTTGTATTATTTTTAAAAAAATTGAAAGTCCTGCGTTCTTACATAGGGATAGTGTGTTTTCTCCGTAATCTGGTTGTTATTATGTCTTCTATCTGTGAGTAGTGACTCCCTGTAAAAAGGGGTTGCACAAGCGAATGTGAAATATGTAATATCTAAGTCGTATTCTTGCCCTAGTTGGCGCTACTTAAAAAACAAGAGACGCTCATTTAGGTCTAAGTTATTGTCGGCGGGCATGTAAAGGGCTAGAGATAACAATAACAGAATTGATGAACTTTCATATATATTCAAATAATCTATATTTTTGTTGCCAATTCATAGAGACAGTTGCACACTCCTTAAATTGTATTATTAAGGTATTCGACTGCATTAAAAACATTAGTTACCACATTGGCGAACTTTTCTTAAAATCGCTGTTTCTTGTAGTTCAGAGTTTTCTCTTTCCAAAGCAGTTCATCTTTTATGGGAAAAGCAAGATCTGACCTATCATTCAGGGTCACATTTTTTTTCAGTTAAAATATGTCTTCCATTTTCTCAACATTTTCATTTTTCCAATAAATTTTCCACTGTCAACATGATATCTCAAAAACTAATAAAAATATTTGCGTATAAAACTTCAGCTTGTGTTTTAAAAAATATGGGCAATGAAAGGAACCAAAAGGTTTATTGTTGGGGAAATAATTTTTCATTTATAGGTATTTTCAGAAAAATTAAGTTATAAATGGATGGAAAAAATACATATGTATGTATATTTTTGCATCTCATCATTTTTCTTAGATTTTGGCTCCTTTCATTCATCATTATATTCTAAAGCTTTTGAATAAAGAAAAATAGGATTGCTCCAGTACAGTTTTGTGTTGAGTGTTAACCGTTTTAGTTCAATTTTATTAAAATTTAGAAATTTTAAGGCATAATTCAAGGTATATTATACTTACAAATAATTTTGTTGCATTTATAATATTTTGCAATAAAATTCGCAATAAACCTGAAAACCGTAGTTTTGAAATAGTTTTTAAAAAATCCAATTTTTCAATTTTTTTTTCAAACGTAGTACCTTAACCGCAGTGTAAAATATTTCTTTAATTATCTGCGTAACAACACAAATACTAGAAATAAACTGTTTTATTTAGAAAACAAATACTAGAGCTAAACTGTTTTATTTAGAAATTGTCTTTATTTCACGATTGAAGAAAGTGATATTCCAAAACATTTCTGAATTTAACTGCTAAAAATGAAATTCAATTCAAGATTCAATGTCTTATGCTCATTCTGGATTTTGTATTTATAATCAAATAATAAATATATAATGTTTTCGAAGGTAAAAAATAAATAAAGAAATGATATTTTACTGGCATAACGTAGAAGTTAAAACTTTTTTGGCGGATGCAAAGAGGTCGGAAAGGAAATGAAAGATATGAAGAATCTTGAAATGTTTTTTCAGAAAACTAACATTTAAAACTATTGCAGTGAAAGTTTTTTTATATAAATGCTTTATATAAAGAAAAAAAAAGAACATCTAAGGGCCTTCATGAGAAATGTGGAAGTTTTAATCTCCTGTTTATCATTGAGGCAAAGTGAAATCTTTCTAAAAGATTTTGATTCGAACATGACACTGAAAAGAAAATTGCTCAACTTGCAAACTGAGGGAAAATATCGAAATGGACGAGTGCCAAATATGTTCTTTTAAAACAACTTTCTACCATTCGTTTTAAATACTGGCCTTTCTCCAAATTGAAAGTGGAGATGCTGTCTCCATCCACAGTCGTCTATGCTGAGGAGGACGCTATTTTTCCAAACATAGGGTCAATAATTTATAGGGTCATTCTAAATGGTGTCACCATTTTTGATACAAAAGTGATTTTTTATCTGCAGTAAATGAAGGTAACCACTAAGTTCGAAGGAAAAATTTCTAAAGATTGGATGTTTTAAAAATTATTTGAAATTACGGTTTTTAGATGTATTGTCAATTGTAATACAAAATGCTATAAATACAATAGAATTATTTGAAAATTTAATATATTTTGAGAAACAGGAAAATGTGTGTTAAATTTGAGTGAATTTGAACCAAAACGGTTAACATTCTAGATCAAATTTTAATGCAGCAATCCCCTTTTTCTTTGTACACAATTTATAGAATATATTGAGGGATTAAATGGACCAAAATCTAAGAAAACTGTTGGGATGCAAAGAAGTGATGGGTAAAAACATACGTATATATTCATGTTTTGGTAAATATATACGTACAGATGCCTTTGAATAAAATTGATCCGAAACAAATTACGCTCTACACTAAATGGTAATGTAGCAGCCGTATTTTTCTTTTTGCACAAGCCATAGAATTTAAAGATGAATAAAATTAACCAAAAGCTAAGAAAGTTTTTAAATGCAAAGAAGTGATGGGCTAAAATATGCTGATATATTAATTTTTTTACCCTAATTTCGCAACATAATTCTTCTTAAAACACCTATATAAAGACACCATAAAAAACCTTAATGGCTTCGCACCAAAGGTTTTTTAAAATAAATCAAATCAAATCCCACTATTTATGAAAACAGTTGTATTTATGAGGTGCTGCACCCCCTTTCAGTGGAAACACGGACACGACATCATCAATTCTTACTTGAATACAGAACAGTTGTTTGATCAGAAATCCTGACAATTGTTGTGGATTTAGGATTGAAATGTTTACAATCTTATAAGGAACCTAAATATACCAACATGCCCTCTGATATTGTCTTGTAGGGCATTTGCATTTTAACGAAAATACGTGCCTATAAAGCTCCTTTCTTATGGGACGAAAGTGGGATCCAAGATCAGTAGGAATATCTTAGACCTTGTGGCCAGCTCTAAGTGGGTCACTCTGTACACTTTCAGGGGTTCCCCTCACATATTGGTTTAAATGGTGATGAGATAGCAACGACTTTGCAATGACAGCTCAACTGATAATTTTCATGGTAATGCAGCACTCATTTACTTCGAAATGTCCTCCATCCAAAAAGAGGGAGTCGAGTGATCTTTTGGAGAGTCTCAATTGCTTACCCTCGGTGCTTTGTCAAGAGTTGGTGTCACCGTCCGGATGTCTCTAGAAAACAGCAGATGGCTCTCTCTCTCGTGGAAACACTCAATCTCCCACCTCCCAAAGAAAACAAGAAGGCGGATCTTTGCTGAATATCCTCGGGGCAAGGCATATACACTGACTACCAATAAATATTTGGACACCTGTGATAGAAAAGAAAAACTAACTTTATTCAAAATCAATAGTTGACGGAGCCTCCGCGAGAGGTCATTACAGCCTGGACCCTCCGGGGCATACTTTCCACAAGTCTTTGCATGGCAGCTTGTGGTTCTTTCTTCAACTCGGCTTGGAGAAGTTAGTTCACCGATTTGGCACGGGTGGTGCACCCCTGAATTCGGCGATGCCACTGGTCCCAGAGGTTCAGGTCTGGGCAGGCCAGTCCATTCCTTGACACAACATCAAGCCTTGGTGAACGTCAAACATGACAACTGGCATCCTGAAAGTAATAGGGGTCCAACTCGTCAAACGGCCACAAGGCCATTGTCATCCCAAAGAGGGCTGTGAGCATCAGAGTGGAGCTTACCATGAATGGGGAACAAGGGTCCCAGCCCATAGCAGAATAAACACTGCCAGACCATCATTCCAGATATCGTCATTTGCATAGGTGTTCAAATACTTATTGGTAGTCAGTGTACAAGCCTCGCCCCAATCACATTCTTAAATGCTTACAGTCGACCCTTTTTGAGATTATAAGGGGCCAGCTACTGTTTTTGGTATTTCAGAGATCTTTGGTTTCATGCAGGGGTTATACCTAGTTAGTAAGGACCGTTGCAATACATCACACAATATTGTGTGATATTAAACAATATTATACAGTATTTCAGAATAATATTGCGAATATTGATCAATGTCATACAATATTGTACAATACTTGTGTACTACTTGTAACACAGTCTGTTGCCATATATTGTACAATATTGAGTGATATTACATGATATTAAACAATATCAAACAACATCAATATTGAGCAAGTAGGATTCCGGTAGAACAGTCTGTTGCACTATATTGTACAATATTGTGTTATATTATATGTTATTAAACAATATTCCACAATATTAAAAAATATTGTCAATATGGATCAACTTCACACAATATTGTACAATATTTGTGTGCTACTAGGGTTCAGGTAGCACAGTCTGTTGCAGTATATTGTACAATATTGTGTACACAAGTATGAAAAAAATCTATTTGTGGAAATTCTATAGGCATTTGAAATCAGCTAGAAAGTTTTCGGAAAAAAAGAAAGAAAAATTCTTTTTCTGCGAGAGATGCCAAATAAAAAAAGCAGTCCCCCCCCCCAGTACTTTTTGAAAACGGGAAATAAACATCCCTCTCTGAAGAAGTTGGTTCCACTTTTTTACCAGCCAATAGGCGTCGCATACTAAGCAGCTCCGACTCGGAAGGTGAAAATCCCCAATCCCCGAATCCCCCTCCATACATCAAAACACGTCAACCGCAGCTGCTGACACCAGAGCAAATAAGCCACCCTCTCTGCACCAATCACGAGCAAGCAAAAGAAGTAGAAATGTGAATTTATTTCCTGCTACACCGTTAGTTGCAGATCATGATAAAATGCTACTTGAAAGTAAACAAAACTGTCGTTGGATTATGCGAATGACTCCGTGTTTCATAGATTATGGTTTCGTAGATTAATTCATAAGGTAATTTAACATCTTTTAGAACATTGGAGAAGAGTGAAACAAAAAGGGTCTTTTAATGCTTTTTGGGTTTATAAAATTAATTATTAGGTAATGAAAACTTTAAAGCGAATTTCACTGTTCATCTCTCTAAATAAAAGAGGGTAGTGGTGGCATGGTGGTAAGGTCTTGTCTCCGGAACCGTATGGTGTCAGGTTCGAGACTTGATTCCACCGAAGAATCGTCGTGTGAGGGGGGTCTCTTTCAAGTTTAATCTGTCAGGCCAAACGTCCTTCCGCTGGTGTGGTGTGGTGGGGAGAGGAGGGTACCAGTTCAGCTGTCGTCCTTGTCATCTGATCGTGGTTCAAAATGAAGAGGTCCGTCCCAAAATAGCCCCCGTGTTGCTTTACAAAGGGACGTTACTATATAATTAAATATATAACTATTAACTCTATAATATATAACTGTTACTAAAATTAAAAATATAACTAATATGTAACTAAATATATATAACTGTATAACTAAAATTAAAACTAAATTAACTAATATATAATTAAAACTAAAAAAAATTAATGTTTGTCTGTGTGTCTCTTATGCCTTCCTAAACCGTTCATCCGATGGGGATGATACTGGGTCAGCTTATTGCTTAAACCTAAGGGGTGGTTATAAGGGTAGTACAATTATCTAAAATTAAACAATAAAATTTTATTCTCAACCGCATCTATTGACCAAGGATTCATCTCCAAATAACTCATGGTAACGATCAAAGTGACAACTTAAAGGAAAATGAGAAAATCCCTTATATATTTCTTCTCTCAATATACTATTTAACACTTTTATTGAAAATTCACCGGATCAAAACAAATATTTAGGGAAAATGTAGATTTAAATTTTTGACTTTCGAAATAAATACATAAATGTATTTTTTTTCAGTTGACTGCGGTAAATCTAACGAATAGAAAGTTTTTAATTTTAAAGGACCTGTTTAAAATCGAATGCCATGATCTCAGTTTATTTGGAGAAGAATAGGAAAATAAGAATAGGTTTTACAATACAGATCGTGTTGTTGTTTCTGATGGTACTTGTTCTTGACAAGCCCGCTGACTCATTGTGCAAAGCGATTATAAGCCGGAATTTTCAGGTGTCTTGTTTTGCAGTTGCGCAATCTATTGTCAATATTACGACATAGCTTCCAACGCGACACAACCCTTTTTAAGGGGCATACTACATTCATGCATTTTATTCATTCATCCGCAAATTGTAATTTAGACCTGAACCAGAAAACGATCACTTCCGATCCATTACCCAAAAGTGGTATTACTTTTGACATGGCATTACCACGACAGATTTATGCTTGCGCTAGCCACCATGGCACAAGAGAAATCTTCGTCCGGTTTTTTTTCAAACTCGCAACCCATGGCCCTGTCTGTCATTCTACCTCTGCCCCTTGGAGGTTCAAAATAATATCTATAAATTTTTCATGTTCTTTATCACATCAAATAAAGAATGTGAAGGATATTTTACAAAAATAACCTGCGGAAGACCAGGTGAGGTTTTAAAAGGTCAAAGCAATTTAATCTGGAAAGTGGAAACAAAATAACCGGACTGCAAATAATTAGAAAACAATACAATGAAACTCAACATTTCTCTCTTCTTTTAATTAGATCGGAGTGAATCCCTTTGTGAGAATGCTAACCTCACCGCAGACCCGTTTAGAGCAGCGAATTCACCATTTCTTGGAGAAAGATTTCATTCACTTTGAAGCCTTTCTTCTTTTGAAAGAGGAATTTGTCTCTTCATAGCAACGCGATACTGAACAAAATAAGATCTTAAAAAGAGCATTTGTGTCTCTGCCATTTCGGGGGAACGATTTCCTACCCATCATCCCCTCTGATACCGAAGGGAAACATACTTGCATCCATAGTCTAAAATGGAAACATCGTTGAAAATCGCATATTTTTACTCAACGCTGATAAATATCAACTCCCCTCCCAAAAGAAATATCCTTGTTAATAAGATATTTATTGGAACAAGGGGGAGGGAGTAAGTTCGGCTCTTCTAATCAAACGCCTTAATTCCCCTCAATGCAGTTCACGTGCAGGGGCGATGATCACCGAGCGTTCTCTAAATTGCTAGTTTCTGTTCCCCCCCCCCCTCTGCAAAGTGGAGCATGAAAGGTAATTATTTCTCGTCAGGACCTGTTAACGTGTGCTTCATTAAACGCATTTCGTCTCTCATTTCGCCGAGAATGAGTCGCTGCTGCAGAGTTGTGATCCTCAAAACAACGGAGAGAAAAGCTCTTTCAACCTCTGACGATGAAACTCTGGGCTCTATATTCAGTGTTTTTGCAAGAAGAGCTGAATTGTCGCAGTGTTTTTTTCGTGTTCGGCAAACAAGGGGTTTAATTAAAGAGTTCGTTTGCAAAACACGAGAAGAGGGAGTGCGAGCAATCAAAAGAGAGAGTGCGTGGGAGGGGAGGGGCATTTAAGGATTTCTCGCTTTGATGAATGATTCGGACATCGAAGTGTTATGCATCCTGCTGTCTGGCACAAAGGTGTTGTAATGTTTAATCGTTCCGAAATGGCTTCCAGGCAGAGTTTATCATTTTATCGTTTGTGAATAAAATAAGAAAAGAACATCCATCAAGTTTTATTTCTGTTTTGGTATTCGTGTCTAAAGATGACATAGGGTCAAAGGTGGAGATTTTTCTTGGATCGACGAGCCATTTTTTTTCTAAAGAAATATCTAATGTGTGTAGACGTGCCGTTAAATAATTTTGACATGTGATGACTGGAAAGATAATAAAACTGAATACTAGGAACTCAAAATTCTCTATTTTCTACGAAAAACACAAACCGTTTTCATTCTATAATAGTTAGCGTTTTAATTATACGTGTCATTCAAATGAAAGTAGAATTAGTGTGACTTCTGTTGTTGCAGATGAGACGACAAATAAATAATATCAGAATTGCAAGATGCTCGGAATGCATGCTGAATGGGTGTCATCTGCCAAGTTGTTTCTAGTCTGATCTAGCTTATTCATACAGTGAATTGTTTGAATCGAATTCCTTGTTTCCAAAATTTCGTTACTTGCTTTTTTATTTATATCGATTGGTAATCTTTCTTTTTCAATCGATTCCAACTTTTACTTTATTAGAATAAATTTTTGAATCCACACTGAATTAGATTTAAAATCAATCAGTTGCACTTCAAATTCTTGCATTTCTGACCAATCGATTTGGGACAAACTCAGTTTATCAAATGAAGTCACATCCAAGCCGGTTTGATAGTCGGCTTTCCTAAAATATTGAATCGGGTGGTGAAGTAGCGCCATCGAGGTCTGTAGTTCGAAATCCTTACCATAGATCTTATTAATGGCAGTGAAATGATTTTGAATAAAATATTCTATCAAATTACTTCATTTTTATTTACTGAATGCTAATCAGATACAGGATATTTGAATTCGGGTAAGGTTAAATCAATAAGATTAACAACTTGCACCGAAGCTGTTGCAGAGTTCTTTCAGAATGAACCCCGATATTCTGTTCCATGGTTATATGTCGAGAATATCAGTTGAATGTTCTCCTCCGACATCCAAATATTTGGCTCAGCAGTCAGAATATTTGGTCAACAAGGTCAGCATCAATGTGCATCAAATTCGTTCATCTAAGACCACAATCTTTAGGGCTTTGAAGCCGAGATTCTTCTCAAATACAGAACACAGTGCTGAAACCAAGATGCTTGCAATTCCAAATTCCTGCATTTCATACCGCATCTACTACTAATAACTTTCAGATAATATTTAACGATTTTTTTCTTTATTTTAGTGAGAGCCAATAATCCTTCTACTAATAATAAAAGTGGACATCTCTGTTATTCTCCCTTCTAGAGAGTAGAATTCTAGGTTCACAGTTACCAAATTTGGCCCAAACATATTTTTGAATATGAGAATGAGCGGAAGAAAATGACTTTAAAAAACTTAGTAACCGGTATAACCGCCAGAATTTTGAATGCAAGCATGCAAACGTGAATGCATTGTGTCGTACAGGTTTCGGATATCAGTTTGTGGGATGGAGTTCCATGCCTGTTGCACTTGGGCGGTCAATGCAAGGAAGGTTAATGCTGGTTGTGGATGACGCTGGAGTTGTCGTCAAATGATGTCCCATACGGGCTCGATTGGAGAAAGATCTGGTGATCTAGCACGCCAAGGCAACATGTCGACACTCTGTAGAGCATGTTGGGTTACAACAGCGGTATGAAGACGAGCGTTATCCTGTTGGAAAACACCCCTTTGAATTCTGTTCATGAATAGCAGCACAACAGGTTGTATCACTAGACTGACATACAAATTTGCAGTCAGGGAGCGTGGGATAACCACGAAAGTGCTCCAGCTGTTATACGAAATTGCTCCCCAAACCATAACTCCAGGAGTAAGCCCTGTGTGTCCAAGCCGAAGACAGGTCACTAGCAGGCGTTCACATGTTCTCCTTCTAACCAACAAACGGCTATCACTGTGACCAAGGCAGAACCAAATCAGAAAACACAACAGATCTCCACTCCGTCCTCCAATGAGCTCTAGCTTGACACCACTCACGTCGCAAACGGCAGTGGTTTGGTGTCAGGGGAATGCACTGTACAGGGCGTCTGGCTCAGAGCTGTCCTTGAAGTAACCGATTTGTAACAGTTCGTTGTGTCACTGCGATGCCAACTGCAGCTCGAATTTCAGCTGCAAACGCAGCCACAGCCATACGCCGAATACGACGGTCTTCCCTCTCAGTAGTACCACGTGGCCTCCCGGAACCTGGTCTTCTTGAATCATATATATATATATATGATTTGATAAAAAAAATTCTTAAATATTAATATATATTTTGCAGCCATAGTTTATGTTGATTCAATGAAAATCAGTCAACGAAATTTGATTTATTTTCTTTGTTTCAATAAATAAATCTCTTTACGAACGTCCAAATTTGTAATGTTGATAGATTGCATATGCCAAACAGTTTTCAAAATTTTAAATACAATTTCTTTTCTTTTTCTTTTTTTAGGAAGCGAAGAGAGGAAAACAGTTTTCAAAAATTTAAAAGTAAACAGCGACATCAGAAGACGACCTAGCACATTTTCACTTTTCTGTCTTCTGCAAAACTTCCTTGCATCATTTTTTAAAAAAGAAAGAACATACTTTCTTTTTTTCACAACTGCCTTTCAAGAGATGGCAGAAAAAGAAAATGCATCGCAAGAATGCGGTTGTTAGGTGTCTGCATTCACAGAGAAACCAGATAGGTGCAAAGATGCTCCCGAGTCATAAAAGATGGCGGACGGAACCTGCTTCCGGAGAAGGAGCCTGATGCCAGATTCGAAAAAAGAAAAAGAATATAGAGTAAAAAATGTCTGGCTACAGAATCATTTAGAACTTCTTCCCTCAGCTGCTGACGTCTATAAAACGTAAGGAATGCCCTCGTAAATAAAATCCCGAAAAAGATCTTTGCATTTTGTAAGTTTCAAAAGGATGATTCACGACGAAGGGATTTTTTTTCATTTCCTCGGCCAACATACGTTTCCGTCTTGAAGAGCCGTTCAAGGAAGTATTCCGGAATCCGATTCATATTCATGATTCGCTTCTGAAGTGAAAGGTGAACGGTAAACAAGAATTTTATTTATTTAAAAAAACTTCGCTGTCTGGCTTTGAATATTTATGGATAGTTTTGAAAGTATGCTTTGTATTTGAGTGTCCATATTTTCCCTAAGCAAACATCCACTGTTTTAATAATGGGTTATTTCTACTTTCCTTCGGAGCTTTGCCAATTTAGATTTATTTCATGTTCTTTGAAATGCTTTTTCAGAAATCATATCATAAGTTTTAAGAAATTATATTTTAAATTATTTTTTCAAGCTTAAAATTTTTGTCATCAAGGTGTATGAAACATTGGGAGATTCTATTTTAAATTTTAACTTTAAAAATTCTGTTTCTTCCAGTAGGTCTTTAATATTTGTTTTAGCTTATTTCAGGGGAAAAACCATATTACATTAATTGTCAATTAATTATTTCATATTTAAGCAGTTATTTAGCATATATTGGAAACATTTTGTCTTAAATTCTAACTTGTACACCATTCTGTTCGGATATGATGCATAACACAAGTTTTTTTTTATCCTCTCTGTCAATAAAATTATAAAAAGAATTTTTTTAAACCATTTTTTCATCAAAAGTGAATTGAAAAAGCGAGATTTTTTTTTCTGCAATTTAAACTGTTAAATCACTATTAAAAATGTATTTCAATGAATATAACTTTGATGGAGACTCAAAACGTCCACTCTTTCATATAGATTATATTGGTGTATAAGTAATTGTATTTGGCTCGTTTCTTGTTGAATTATGATTGTTTGAGCGAAGCAATATATTGAAAAAATATCATTCTTCATAAAATGAGTTTAAAAAAAACGAACTAGACTGTTTGGTGAAAGTACCTGGAGAAAAATCCTTATAACGTGAGAAATTTCTGATTATTGACATCACCTTAATATCGTTTGAAGACTAAAGGACCAGACAACATTTCGAAGCAATAAAAAATATTCGATATTCTGAAAGATTTTTATCAGTTCCAAGAGTATACGTACACTTTAATGGGATTAGACTCCAACACGGTTTCACAGGCTCATGACTGATTCATTTTTGAACATCCTTGTCGGATTGTCTTGTGTCCCCGAAATGTACGTATACTCTTGGAGTCGGATAGGAAAGTGACTAAGATAGAGGAAAAAATTGATTTAAATTCGTTCAAAAAATAAAAATAATTTTCATAAAAATAAAGATTTTCCAAAAATTTTTTCATACAAAGATTTATAACAAATAATATTTAATTCCTAAATATTTTCATAATTTTTTTTAGAAATCGGTTAAATTTCTTTTACAAATATTTTATAAAATGAAAGAAATTTATTTTTAAAAGGAATTTATATTTGATAGACACTCTAACTAAATTTTTCTTTACTGGAAGGTAAGTAGATAATACTACAGGTAATACTTTACTTTAATAAAGGATTAATATAATCCAGATGCAACGATGTATTTTCAAAGTACTCAGAAAAAGCAATAATAATGCTTTTCCATTTTTGTATCTGAAATTTAACTGGTGACACAATATTAAATGCAGTTTTTTTTTTAAATTTTCAATTCGTAAAATAATTGTAATGTCTAAATAATATTTTCCTCAGAACCAAAGTAACATGGACAAATTAATGTACGTTTTATGGAAATATTGGTGTAGAGGGTGGTTGTAATTAAAGTGCAAGCGTTTGAAGGACTATAAAAGAAAAACTAATTGGAATATGTTGATGAAATTTGGTATATGCTGTATTTACAACATGGGAGAACGAATTATGCAATAAAAAACAGTTCAACTTTTTGCCATAGATGATGCTTTTTAATGACAATATTTTATACATTGTCATTTATAATAGTTTTCTTTTTTGAAATATGAAATGGGTAATGCATTACAACAATTGTTTAATAGAGGATCCTCAAAGTCCTATCAAATACTGTAGACGCAAGACAGCACAATCCACAGTAGCCCTTAATGTTCCATCTAGGAAATGTCTAGTAATGCTGCCATTTAAACGAACAACAGAGATAGGTTTGTGCTTGTAAGCGTGATCTTAAATATCCCCACAGACAGAAATCGCAACGATTCAAATCAGGTGAACGAGGTGACCACGCATTTTGGAAACATCTGCTAACCATACGATCTTCACTAAAAGATAAGCGAAGCAGTTGTATAATGCTATAGCATGGACACAACAATAAATTCTATTCTTTTGGAAATAACATTTTTCTAACAAAGCAAGTTCTAGCTCTGACAAAGTCATGGCTATGGCTTAAAAAGGCATAACATTTATCATCGTAAAGATTTTTAAATATAAATGCTATTCAAGTGGACATAGTACAGTGCAAAAACAATGATTTGATAATCTACAGCTCCATCTTTTGCAAAGAATAAACAAAAATGTTTATTTCCTCATGTTGTAAATATGATGTATACCAAGTTTCTTCACCATCCTCCAAATAGTTCTTTTCGTAGACCTTCAAACACTTGCACTTTAATCATAACCACTCTGTATGTAAATTTTTTATAATATATCACCTCTTCAAGTATATTTTAATATTAGTAATCTCTAAATTCTTTTAAGTTGTCCTATTAAGTTCGAAAAAAAATTTTGAAAAATTGGATTTTTTAAAAACTGTGGAAAACTATTGTTTTAAAATGCACTGTCAATTATCATACTAAAACTACTAGAAACAAAAAAACATGATTTAAAAATATACTATCTTTTGAGAAATAGGAAACTTTGGGGTAAAATTTAATGAAATTTAATCAAAACGTTTAACACTCAGCACAACATTTTAATGCTGAAATCTTTTATTCTTCTTTGTACACAAATTATAAAATATAATGATGAACGAAATGAATCAAAATCTAATCGATATGTCGAGATACAAAGAAGTTATGGGTAAAAATATACGCATATATACTTTTTTCCATAACTTTATAACTTAATTTTTCTGAAAATACCTGTAAATGAAAAACAATATTTTTCCAACAATAAAACTTTGGGTTCATGTTAATTGGAAAAATTATAAAAAGCCAAAGTTCAAATTTTTTGGTCAATGCCTCTATTAATATTTCAGATAAGTTAAAGGTGGAGAAATGAGCCTTTTTCTAGATCCGCCACGTTACAAACGCGCAGAGCGAGATGTTCCATCTCACCACAAGCAAAGAGACAAAAATCTCCGAAATCGAAACCTAACGAGATTCCGAATCCGTTCGGTGGGGCACTTGCCCCCGTCGTTCCCTGCAATTCGATTATTCCGGAAGGCCAGAGACAGGAAATGGAACGCATTCCGGCCGCGCTGCGACGAATCACGCCGTGTCATTTCGGAAGCGACTCGGGTCGGAAGACTGAAGAGCGGCTAATGGAATCTCTGCCCTTCATTAATTTTGGCTCGCAGTTCTTTTGTCGTCCGTTTAATGGATTCGGATGCGAGCGTGGTTCTCTGTTCAGGAAATCGGAGCAACAGCATTCTTTTGTGGATAGTGGACGTGTCAGATTAAAGAGTAAGACGAGACTTTTTTTTGTGGTGGAGTGGGGATTGAACTAGTTTATGCAGTAGGGGTAAAATCTCGTGGAAAAAGAGGCCGGGATAGACTGATTGGTAAGGCATTGGAATCGTGTCCTTTACTTTACGAGTTCCAATCCACCGGCTGATGACTGTCTGTGTCTGATTCATGTGTAAATTTGTCTTGGTCACAAAGTCTTCATGTCGAGAGTAATGAAATCAAGGATACTGGTTCCGAGGGGATTCTGATTCAGGTCTAAATGACGATCAGTGAATGGGTGAATGAGAATACAGGAAAGAATGTCCGTTCCGTAAAAAGGTTTGTGAAGCATCACTGTCGATTTGCTTCGGAGCGTGACGCAAAGAGGAGGTGAGAAATCCGCACAAATTAAGCCATCGCAGAGGAGACCCTTCTAGCAAAGACATATGAGCATTTTAGAAGATCCTGTGTGGAGAGTTACGAAAAATTCTCGAGGGTCGGAATGAGCTGGGAATTGGCTGAAAAATTCACGTGAAAGCTTTGACGACGAAGTGGATTCCCTGGTTTACAACTGGACTCCAGAATCCACCTTTGAATCTTCCTGATATTCACATGGTTTAGATAGAAGAAGTTAGAATTTGCAAACCGACCAGCATGGCTCAATTTAGTCCGGTGATCAGTAACAATATTTAATAATATAAATTTCTCGAAAATTTGCAAATAAAATTTCTTATTAACTCTTAAAAACGCTTTGAATTTTATATTTCACATTTTAATTTCATAACCTTTAAAAATGTTTTCATTTGGCTTAAAGGTGGGTTCACACGAGGCTAACTATTGCACGTAGTAGAAGATCAGGCATACTTCCGGAACATCACGTGACCACAACTGGACAATGGTAAATAATTTTTCGATCGGGACAAACGTTGTCCATTGCCCCAACACCGTTCTCTCAACCGTTCACACAAGGACGATTCTGAGACATCAGTAGAAAGGCAACTATTGCGCTTTATAGTTAGCCTCGTGTCAATCCTTCTTACTTTTTCAAATTATGGATATTAATTATAAATTATAGATATGGTAAAAACCTATATAGTACCAAATTATATTATTAATTCAAATTATAGTATCTGTAGTATAAATTATCCGTAATATCAAATTATAGATATAGTAAAACAATAATAAAAATAGGGTATGGATAATTTGAATTTTGATCCTAAATGCTCATAATGCAGGAATACACACACAAACACACACATTCTATTTTTGGTAGCATAAAGTATTTAAATCTGATCTAAAACATTGAAAAGACCATAGAATAGGCACATTAATTTTCTTACATATAAGAAATATAACAGAAAAAACCCGTAAGAACTTTACAAAACACAACAAACACACACACTTATGTTCACTCTTTCAAATGCTTTTCAGTTTAAAAATTCATAAAATTCCAGAGGTGCTTTCGGTTAGTTTTAAAGTATTTTCCTTTTTTGAGCAGAGGTAATTTACTTTACGAAATGGAAAAAAAGCAGTTTACATAAAACGATTACTCAATGCCCCATTTTATGCCCGGTGCATCTTATGATGGTAATCCAGCAGAGTGAATGCACGTTAAATGTTATTAACAGAAAAAGTTGAATAATGTTAAGAGCAGAAAGGAGAAGGCTGTCCGGCAGATAAAAACATTCGAAAGAACTATAGTTTAGAATAAATGGATTCCCATAATCCCTTCCTTAAAGTATGACAGTTGCATACAAAAGGTGGAAAGACACTGAGGGAAAAAAGAGGCGAAATAAAAGGGAAAAGCGCTCCTCTTGTCTGGAATATCTGCAACGCTTTTTCCCTTTTTCGGGGTGAAGAGACACTCAGACTTTAGCGAGAAAGGGCCTTATTGGTTTTTTGGGGGTTTATAAAGTATCGATTCCTTGCGACTGGGTTTTATTTTTATTTACTATTTTTTTTTTTACCAGTGAGAGGAAGAGTAAGATCTGAGCAAAGGTATCTTTTGCATTTTTTTCCACTTTTCAATTCGCAGGCGTACCGTTTTCAAAATTTGGTTTTACGATTTCGGTATTGTTCACCTCTCGTTGAATTGTAAAGCGGATATCTTTGTTGTTTTTCTCGGCTTTTCCATTAGTGTGAAGGGGAGAAGAGTTGGAAATAAATTAATTTTTTTTAATGTATCCAAAAGATTTATATGAAATTCTTGCCTATTTTTAAGATATTAACTTTTTGAATGCCACGTCAATTTTCAGAGATCTAGCCTAAAATGACACTACCTCATTTGAACTTATTTTTATAGTTATATTTTTTGTTCGTTTTTTAATAAATTTTCTGTTCGTGCAAGCCAGCATTGATGTTTTTGTTCTTTTCTCAGAAGCCAATTGTCGATATGAGCAATGATATACACTGACTACCAATAAGTATTTGGACACCTATGCAAATGACGATATCTGGAATGATGGTCTGGGGTTTTTTCTCCTGGCATGATCTGGGACCCATTCATGTAAAGCTGCACCCCGATGCCTGCTGCACTATTTGGGATGACAATGTTCTTGTGGCAGTTAGACTGGTTGGACATCTGTTTTTTTCGGGACGAGTTGTCTTGTTTCGACGTGAGCCAAAACTTGATATGGTGCCAATGGAGTCATCACCAATGGTCTCCCAGAGTCCAGACCTGACCCCTATCGAGTACCTCTTGGACGAGTGGCATCGCCGAATTCAGGGGTACACTCCCCGTGCCTAATCGGGGAAGGAACTTCTCCAAGTCGATGGGAAGAAAACACCACTGGCTGTCATACAGAGACTCGTGGAAAGTATGCCCCGGAGGGTCCACGTTGTCATGACCTTTCGTGGAGGCTCCAACAACTATTGATTTTGTATAAAGTTAGTTTTTCTTTTCTATCACAGGTGTCCCAGTACTTATTGGTATTCAGTGTACTACGAAGTTATTCGTAGCTGTAAAAAAATGTCAAGTAAACACAGTACGACATAAACCGTAGTTGGCGTCCTAGAAAAGAACACCATCTACGAGTGATTTCGTAGTTATTGGTAACCAACAGTTTACGGTTTGAAAAAATTATTTCTCACCTTTGGTGCCATTAGTTGAAATTATTTGATAGATTAAAACTATGAATCAGCGAAAAAAACATTGAAAAAAAACTTCTACTTTAAGCGTCAATGTTTTGAAAAATACGATACTGATCATGCACGGCTATTTTTGAAGTTGTGATTAAGAATTGTATATTTAAGAAGGCATGAAAATTAAAGCTGCTCACTGATGTATGTACAAACTAGAAGATTTTTTTTTAATTTTAACTTTAAAATATTTTTTCTAGTAGGTCATAACTATATGTTTAAACCCTTTTCCGTCAGAAAAGTCTATAATTCCAATCATTAATTAATTAATTAATATTTCTTGATCTAATTGGCATATTTTTTGAAACATAGTATCTTAAATTCTAATTTGTGCAGGCACACCATTCTAGTTGAATATGATGCCCAATATGAGTCTCTATGTTGTCTGCCTTCATCACGCTACAAATGTATGTAACTTTTTTAAACAATTATTTCATCAACGATTAATAGAAATAGAGAGATTTTTTTTCTGCCATTGGAAAATAGCCATTAGAAAAATATACATTGGAAATTGATTTCTACACTGACAACCAATAAGTATTTGGACACCTGTGATAGAAAAGAAAAATTAACTTTATTCAAAATCAATCATTGATAGAGCCTCCACGAGAGGTCATGACAGCTTGGACCCTCCAGGACATACTTTCCACAAGTCTTTTTTGACAGTTGGTGGTATTTGCTTCCACTCGGCTTGGAGAAGTTCCTTCACCGATTTGGCATGGGTAGTGCACCGCTGAATTCGGCGATGTCACTCGTCCCAGAATTTCAGGTCTGGACAGACCAGTCCATTCGATGAACTGCATTTTCACCACACCAAGCCTTGGTTCACGTTGAAACAGGACAACGGGCGTCCTGAAAGTAACACGGGTCCTACCCATTGAACTGCCACAAGCCTATTGTCATCCCAAAGAGTGCAGTAGGCATCGGAGTGGAACTTGCCATGAATGGGTCCCAGCCCATACCAGGAGAAACACCCCCTCCAGACCATCATTCCAGATATCGTCATTTGCATAGGTGTCCAAATACTTATTGGTAGTCAGTGTATAAACATAATAATGAGGGAGGTATTGAACATCCAATGTTTCATACGGATTGTTTTGATACATAAATGATAGCATTTGGCTCATTTCTTGTTGAATTATGATTGTTTGAATGAAGCAGCAGAGTGAAAGAAAAATCCTAAAAATCCTCAAGAAAAAACCTTCTAACTCGAGAAATATTTAGAATATTGAACACATCTTGGTCCGCATCATTAAAAATTAAATTTACTGAATTTTTATATCAATTTTTTTAAAAATTTAATTCCCATTACTGAAACACATTAACACATTCAACTTTGATCTCACTCTATATCTTTGTATTATTTAAAAAGAGTTGAAAGGCCGACTTCCTGGCTTAAGGATAGTGTGTTTTCTTCGTGATCTAGGCGTCCCGGATCAGCCATGGTTGTTATTACGTGTTCTATCTGGGAGTAGTAAGTAGTAGCTTTCTCCCTGTAGAAAGCTGTTGCACAAGCGAATGCAAGACATGAAATATAAGTCATACTCTTGGCCCTAATTGGCACTACTGTAAAAACAAGGGATGCTCATTTAAGCTTAAGGTGTCCGAATATGGTCGAAGGAAAAAAATTTGAGTAATTGGATTTTTTTAAAACTATTTACGATTTTTAGATGTATTGTCTATTATATACACTATAAATACAAAAAAAATATTTGAAAATATAATATATTTGCAGAAACAGGAAAATGTGTGGTAAATTTGAAGGAAATTGAACCAAAATGGTTCACACTCTACACAAAATTATCATGCAGCCATCCTACTTTTCTTTGTACACAAGTTATAGAATACAATGATGAATGAAACAAACCAAAATCTAAGAAAAATCTTGAGATGAAAAGAAGTTATGGGTAAAAGGATACTTTATATGCATTTTTTCCAGAAATTCGCAACTTTATTTCTAAAAACACCTATAGGTGAAAAGTATTCTACCAACACTAAAACCTTTGGCCCTTTTCATTGCCGATATTATTTAAAACACAAGTTGAAATTTTTATGTAAATATCTCTATTAGTTTTGGAGATATCATATTAACGCTAAAGAGTTTTTATTAAAATTAAAATTTTGAGGCACATTTTAGCTGAATAATAGGATTTGTTTAACTGCCCCTGGAAGATAAGTCAGACCTTCCTTTTTCCTAATATAAACTGTTTTGAAAAGAGAAAAGTCTGAACTACAAGGAATAAAAAATCACCAGTGTGGTCGGTGACCAGTATTTTTAACGTAGTCGGATACCTAAAATCACTGACAGCTTTCAATCGGCGGCCTTGTAAAGTGCCATGGGTAACGATAACAGAATTGACAAATATTCATACCTATTTCAATAATCTATATGTTGGTTGCTAATTTCTATAGACAATTGCACACACACCTTAAATTGTTTTATTAACCTCGGTGTAGCCTTCGTCTAGGCATAATGGTAACGTGTCTTCAATGTGATCTGGGCGTCCCTGTGTTCTGTCTGTAAGATGTATGAATGTGCCCTCCTGTAAAAAGGGGCTGTGCAAGCGAATGTGTGTGTGTCATCTTCCTATGAGCTGGAAGTCAGACATCTACCTTCTGGGTGCTCTTGGGTCTTTACTCTCGGACGCTACTGCATCCCTTTTCCGTGGAAAACGGACACGACATCATCATAATCATCAAAAAAATAGGTATAAAATATTTCTTTAATTATCTGCGTAACAACACAAATACTAGAGTCACTAAACTGTTTTTTTAAGAAATCGTCTTTATTTCACGATTGAAGGAAGAGATATTCCAAAACATTTCTGGATTTAACTGATAAAAATTAAATTCACTTCAAGATTCAATGTCTTATGCTCATTCTAATTTTTTTTATTTATAATCAACTAATAAGTATATAAAATGTCTGAAGGTAAAAAATAAATAAAGAAACGATATTTTAATGGCATAACGTAGAAATTAAAGCTTTCTTGGTGGATGCAAATATGTCCAAAAGGAAATGAAAGATATGAATTATCTTGAAATGTTTTTTCAGAAAACTAGCATTTTAAACTATTACAGTGAAAGATTTTTTTTATATAAAAGCTTTATATAAAGAAAAAAAAGAACATCTAAGGGCCTTCATGAGAAATGGGGAAGTTTTAATCTCCTGCTTATCAATAAGGCAAAGTGAAATCTTTCTAAAAGATTTTGATTTGAAGACGACACTGAAAAGAAAATTGCTCAACTTGCAAACTGAGGGAAAATATCGAAATGGAGGAGTTCCAAATATATTCTTTTAAAACAACTTTCTACCATTCATATTAAATACTGGCCACTCTCCAAATTGAAAGTGGAGATGCTGTTTCCATCCATAGACGTCTATGCTGAAGATGACGCTATTTTTTCAAACATATCGTCATTCTAAATGGTGTCACAATTTCTGATACAAAAGTGATTTTTCATCTGGAGTAAATGAAGGTATACAACTACTTTCGAAGGAAAAACTTCTAAAGATTAGATTTTAAAAAATTATTTAAAAATAATTGTTTTTGATGTAATGGCAATTAAAATACAAAATGCTAAAAATACAGCAGAATTATTTGAAAATATAATGTATTTTGAGAAATAGGAAAATGTGTGGTAAGTTTTAATGAAATTGGACCAAAATGGATAACATTCTACACAAAATGATAATCTAGCAGTTCTATTATTTTGTACAAAAGTTATGGAACATAATGATGAATGAAATGAACCTTCTATGAAAGATTTTGAAATGCAAAGAAGTGATGGGTTAAAATACACTGATATATGCATTTCAGAACATAATTCTTCAAAATCACCTATATAAACACATCCCAAAAAACCCATAATGGTTTCGCACCAAGGGTTTTTACACTAAATCAAATCAAATCCAAGTACTCACTAAAACAGTTGTGTTTTTGAGGCACATCGCATTGGTCTGAAAGACATCTTTTGCTTGCAGTGATTTAAGAAACGTGCAAAGACTGGAAGCATCGAGTTGCTTGTACGTTGATGTTTATCAGATGCTTCTTCTTCTTGTAAACAGCGGACCATCCAGCCACCACTGATCGACAGGATTTGTTGTGGTCGACTGCCGTTTGTCAGATGCTATACTACAGAAAGACGGTTGGTTAATTTTTGCCACTTATGCTCGATGATTAGTCTCAAATTCTTGAGTTGGATACAGCATTTTATTAAATTAATTATGTTTTTAGCCGTCATGATTATATATAGGCTGGCCTGTTCGGAGGGCTATGGATTCGCATCCCTTGCGGTGCGAATTCGACATCGTCGGCCAAAGACCCTCATTTGTGATTTAGTTGGCATACACATAAATCTATTCTGGTCAGAAAGTCCTCCATGTCGAGAATAATACCACTGGGGGTATTGGTTCAGATGTGATCCATGTCTAAATGACGATCTGTTGATGAGTGACTGAAATGCAAGAAGGAAGTCCACTCTGCAAGAAGTGTGTAGCTAAGATGTAGTCCTGGTCCTAGATGACGCTACTGAAAAACAATACAAGCAAACATTTCGGATTGAATCTTCGATTCTTTTGTCAGCAGGCTAGTCAATGACCAATGACCATGCACAACAGTGACAAATGCAGACAATATTATCAGCGACAAAATATTTTTTTCTTATCTGCTCATTATTTTTCTGGGTAACTCAGTGCAGTTCAACTGAAAATCCCATTTACAGATGCTCAGTATTTTTCTAGATTGTCGGCATCTTGAAGTGTGTTGTCAACTGCTAAAAATGAACGGTTTTCATAAAATTTCAATAATGAATCAAATGTGAAAAAGTGCTGATTTGAAATTTCTTTTATTTAAAAGACATGAAAGTACCAAAATGGCTAAAGAAGCAAGAGGCATGAAATATTTGTTAATGTTAAACTCCAACATTTCGAATCTCTCTGCTGCTTCATGAGAGGAAATGTACACTGACAACCAATATGTTTTTGGACACCTATGCAAATGACGATATCTGGAATTATGGTCTGTGGGTGTTTCTCCTTGTATGGGCTGGGACCCATTCATGGTAAGCTCCACTCCAATACCCACTGCACTGTTTGGGATGACAGAGGACTTGTGGCAGTTTGACGGGTTGAACCCCTGTTACTTTCAGGATGCCAGTGGTCATGTTTCGACGTTCACCAAGGCTTGGTTTGGTGCCAGTGGAGTTCATCGAATGGACTGGCCTGCCCAGACCTGAAACTCTGGGACGAGTGTCATCGCGGAATTCAGGGGTGCACTACCCGGTCCAAATCGGTGAAGGAACTTCTCCAAGCCGAGTGGTAGAAAATACCACCAGCTGTCATGCAAAGACTTGCGGAATGTATGCCCCGGAGGGTCCACGCTGTCATGACCTCTCGTGGAGGCTCTACCAACTATTGATTTTGAATAAAGTTAGTTTCTCTTTTCTATCACAAGTGTCCAAATACTAATTGGTAGTTAATATATTAATTATAACTAAAGCAAAGATTAAGTTTGGTAATCAAAAGCTATGAAACATCTACTGGAATATTTCTGCCTTAAATGCAATATTCATTTCTTTCGATTCTCACAAACCAGTTGTGTTTTGTCTGTTCATATACAGTATTGTACGTCCAATAATGTATATATCTTTTTTGTGGTACGGATAGCATTCTTACTTTTATGGCAATAAAACAGCATCATGTATTAAAAGCTCTTTTTTCTGTTTTCTATGCATAAATTAACAAAATTAATTATGATTAAACCAGTGTTGATTTAGAATAGAAGAAACTTCCGACAAAAACATCATTTTTTCAAAAATATTTAATTTTATAAATTCTTACATTGCCGTTGTCCTGGCTTAGGGGTAGTGTGTCTTCCACGTGATCTGGCGTCCAACTTTCGTGTCCCGGTTCGGGCATGGTTGTTCTGTGTTCTATGTGTGAGACGTATGAATGGGCCCCACCTGTACAAAAGTCTTGGGCAAACGAATGTGTGTGTCAGCTTCCTTTAAACTAGAAGTCATACTTCTGCCCTCTGGGTGCTCAGGGGTCTTTACCCTCAGAAGCTATTGCACCCACTCTCCGTGGAAACACGGACACGACAGCATCAATTCTTACCTGAATACAGAGAAGTTGTTGGATTAGAAATCCTGACAACTTCTGTGTATTCAGGACCATAATTATTACAATCTTATAAGAAACCTCAATATATCAACACGTCCTCAGATATTGTCATGTGGGACATTTGCATTTTAATGGACAGAGGTGCCTCTGTGAAGCTCCTTTCTCATTGGAAGAAAAAGGGGGACAAGATGAGCATGAATATCTCAGACCTTATTGCTGGTCTCTAAATGGTTCACACCTTCAGTGGTTACACTCCAATGTTGGTTTAAATGGTGATGAGATATCAGACAGCTCAGCAGAGACAGCCTCAGCTGTCTTCTTTCTGGCTCTGCAGCACTCATTAATTTCGAAATGTCCTCCATCCAAAAAGATGGAGTCGAGTGCTCTTTGGAGAGTACCAACTGTTCACCCTCGGTGTTTTGGTAGGCGTCCCCTGTTGATGTTACCCTCCGGATGTCTCTAGGAAACAGCAGACGGCTCTCTCTCGTGGACACAGCCAGTCCCTCACCTTCCAACACGGACGGAGAATCTCTGCCGAATGTACTTGGTGCAAGACAGATCAAGCCCATAGCATTCTTAAATGTTCACATTTTACTATTTTTAGATTTTAAGGGATACGCTACTGTTTTCAGACATTTCAGATATCTTTGGTTTCATGGAGGTGATATACCTAGATAACACTGTCTGTAGCACTACATAAGTACACTGACTACCAATAAGCATTTGGACACCTGTGATAGAAAAGAAAAACTAACTTTATTCAAAATCAATAATGGGTAGAGCCTCCACGAAGGGTCATGACAGCGTGGACCCTCAGGGGCATACTTTCCACAATGACAGCCGATGGTATTTTCTTCCACTCGGCTTGGAGAAGTTCCTTCACCGATTTGGCATGGACGGTAGAATTCGATGATGCCACTCGTCAGAGTTGTTCAGGTCTGGACTCTGGGCAGGCCAGCCTTGGTGAACGTTGAGACTTGACCACTGTCGTCCTGAAAGTAACACGGGTCCTACCCATTGAACTGCCACAAGCCCATTGTCATCCCAAAGAGTGCAGTATGCATCGGAGTGGAGCTTACCATGAATGGGTCCCAGCCCATGCCAGGAGAAACACCCCCAGACCTTCATTCCAGACATCGTCATTTGCACAGGTGTCCAAATGCTTATTGGTAGTCAGTGTATAATGTAATATTAATTTTGCACCTGTGGTAGTACGCTCTAATGGGGCTTTAACCTATTCGCCTGGCTTTATATGTAAGACCGTTATTGACTTTAAAGTCCTCTTGCAAAGCTTTTGAGGATTGTCTTACAAAACTATCATCGGGATTTTAGAAAGGTGTACATAACGGTTGTACGGTGAGCCAGATAAACTTTTTATTTGTAAAAACTCTCGAACGGTGAGCTGGTGAGTTGGTTGGATAGAGGGATGATATGAAACTCCACTAGAGGGGAAAGTCCCCATGTTTTTTTCCTCCTCTAGTCAGTTGCTATTTTACTATGGTCTATCGAATAGCGAACTTTCTCCCTCTAGAGTTTCTTTTCTAACGGTCACTCACTTGTTACCACGCAACGTCCCTGCGACGCTCGCCTTGAAATTCCTAATCACTGACTCATTCTTTTTCGTTATTCATTTCTGTCGTGGCTTATCTCATTTTGGAAGTGTCTCTAAACCCAGAAATGGACATCAACGGACCACCAGAACTCCTGAAAATGCCGAAAGAGTGAGGCAGTCAGTTCTGCGCTAGACTCGCAACACGCAGCTGCTCTGGGAATTTCTGACACCACTCTTTGACGAATTCTCCATCAAGACCCATCATTCATTCTCCATCTCGTTGCCACGTTGCCATTCTCCTCTCGTTGTTGCACGGGTAGTGCACCTCTGAATTTCGGCGACGCCACTCGTCCCAGAGGTTCAGGTCTTGGCAGGCTAGTCCCTTCGATGAACTTCATTGGCACCCTACCAAGCCTTGGTGAACGTCGAAACATGACAAGTGGCATCCTGAAAGTAACAGGGGTCCCACCCGTCAAACTGCCACAAGCCCATTGTCATCCCAAAGAGTGCTGCAGGCATCGGAGTGGAGCTTACCACGAATGGGTACCAGCCCATACCAGATGAAACATCCCCAGACCATCATTCCAGATATCGTCATTTACATAGGTGTCCAAATACTTATTGGTAGTCGGTGTACATCCCTCACCCGAATCACATTCTTAAATGTTTATAGTTGACCATTTTTGAGATTTTAAGTGATCAGCTGCTGTTCTTGGACAATTTAGTGATCTTTGATTTCATGGATGTGGTATACTTAGTTAGCACGGTCTGTTGCACTATATTGTGCAATATTGTGTGATATTATATGATTTTAAACAATATTCTACAATATTAAGCGATATTGCGAATATTAATCAATGTCACACAATATCGTATATATATTTGTGTGTTAATAGAGAAGTGCCGATATACCATCTCTGTCTTTTGGATAGGGAAGTGTCGTTTTATCGGTTTGGTTACAAAGTGGTTAAAAAGTGGAAAAATAGATTTCTTGAACAAGTGCTATTGTGAAAAAAAGACATTAATTTGAAAATTATTGCACGTGATAAGTACAACATCCTTTTATTTGAGATTAACGGAGCACAATCTACAGTTAGCAAGACTTCTTTTCAGTACCGATGATTAAGAAGGTCTGATATTCTTGATTTAGTTTAGTTTGGTTATATGAACGTCCCGTTTTGAAGCAACATTGGGGCTATTTTGAGACGGACCACGTCATTTTAAACCACGGTCAGACCTGAGCTGGCAACCACCTCTCCACCCCACACCACACCAGCGGGAGTACATTTGGCCTCACAGATCTAATGTGCAAGAGACCAACTCACAAGACGGTTCTTCGGTGGAATCGAGTCTCGAACCTGAAACCCTCAGGTACTGAATCCGAGACCTTGCCACCAGGCCACCGCGGCCCTGTAACACCTGGGATCAGAAACAAGAACGACATAAATCGTTTTTACTGTGATCAGTTCCAGAGTTTAAGAACTTTTTAAGACTCTCAGAACAATAAAAGTTTCTTATTTAAATATTCCTCTCCCAAATGCCGAACGATAAAGGAGATTTAAATTTAACTCTCCTAACAACACATTAAATGGCTCATATTTTCTAATAATGAAACGCAAAATACTTTTATACTGAATAACGTTGAACATCTCAACTCATTCAAAAATCATTTCAAGTGAAAGAAAGAAGCTGAATTTTTAAAATACAAAGAAACTTCTTCGTATTGCAATCAGATTCCATCCCACAATGCATTCTTTTACATCATTCACATTGCATCACAATGATTCCGCTTCCAAAGTATGCAGATTACGAAGCCTGTTCCTGATGTTAACTTATAGTTCTTTTTTGAAATTATTAAATTGATCTCCAATGATAAAAAAAAATTGATTATTTGCTTCAATGGTTCAGTGACGTCTCTATGCTTTTAATTCGAATTCCACAATTGTATAAATTAGATTCCAATCACAATCTAAACATACTTCCGATTTTTCCAAAAAAGGAATTCAAAGGAAGGTTGTTTATTTTTTTTATTCGACTTTTCAGGATGAATCTGGAATCGGAGCGTTTGAAATCCCTCTTCACGTTTGTGTCAAATGAAATATTGGGCTGTTTTTACTTTTCTGTTCGTGGCGTCCATTCAGCAAAGCTTAGGAATTCCGCGGAGCTGGCAAGTTTGTTGCCGTTATTTATTTTTTTCTACGTGTATGAGTCGAAACGGAAATATTTTGTTGAAAAAAAGTGCGTGTCACTACAGTTTAACACTTCTGAAAAATCACAGGGATTTTTGTGGGGAAACTATTTTATTCAGCTGAAAAGAAACTGAGCAAGAATTGCCAGACTCGCAAAGCGGGGACCATTTATCAGGATGCAAGTTGTGATTTTTCCTTTAACTCTCCATTATAATAATAAACTGAGAAAGGAAACTGAATTTAATTACGAGTAACATATTAGTATTGAAATTAGTTAGTTACAAGTAGTTTAATACTAATAGGCAACTACTCTCCATTCTTATCATAAACTGAGAAAGAAAACTGATTTAAATTACCAGACACATCAGTATTGAAAGTATTCAGGGCGTCTACTTTACATTGAACTTTCCATTCTTATCATAAACTGAGAAAGGAAACTGAGTTTAATTACAATAATATATTTGTATTGTATTGAAATTATTGTTTCAATAAAATTATTTCTGTTATTGTCAGGAAATTATTGTTTTGGAAGTAGTCGCCACTGTTAGAAATTATTGTTTTCGAAGTAGTTGCCTCTAAATTTCATATTAGTAGAAAGTAGTTAGTGGCGACTACTTTCCATTTTTATCATAAAGTGTGAAAGGAAACTGAGTTTCATTACGTGTTACAAAACAATATTGAAAGTAGTTAGTGGTCACTACTTTCCTTTCTTATAATAAACTGAGAAAGGAAACAGAGTTTAATTACGAGTTACTTGTAAGAATTGAAAGTAGTTAAGAAAATATGGGTAACCAAATCTAACAATTGAATTTTTTGATTAGATGTTATAAACGAAAAAAGAGCGTTTTATTATTTAATAATAAATAAAAATAATTACAAGTAAGCTGTGATGTCCTTTTGACTCACAATATAGTGAAAGAGTTCAACAATAAGAATCAATGTAACAAAAAACTATTTTGATCAATTACTTTAGACAAAATATTGGCTACCATCTGTAACTCTACAATAAAAATTATACTTCTTACGATTTCGCTCTGAATAAAATATTATTAACTTCCTTTTTTTGAACTTGCATTATATTTAATTAATGGACATAAGTGCATTTCGAATACGAAGTAATCAGTCTATTTCTATATAAGCTGAGATACTTCAAAACTTAAAAATTATCTTTCATCTATAGTAATATATTAAATATTTAAGGCATCCGACTATGTTAAAAATATTGGGCATACGCCACTTTGGAGAATTTTTATAATTGTTATTTCTTGTAGTTCAGTCTTCCATCTATCCAAAACAGTTTTATCTTTCCTTGGGAAAATAAGTCTTCACTTATTAAACAGAGTCACCAATCCAATTTTTTCCAGTTCAAATTTGTCTTCAATTTTGTAGGAAAAAAATAGGAATTCTGCCTTACCATTTTGTGGAGAGTGTTTAACGTTTTGGTTAAATTTCATTAAAATTGACTATACATTTTCCCATTTCTAAAAATATATTATATTTTCAAATATTTTTTTTGTATTTATAGTGCTTACAATTGAGAAGACATCCAAAAATCTTAAACAGTTTTTTAAAAATCCAATTTTTCGAAATGTTTCCTTCGAACGTAGTCAGTTACCTTAAATTTAAGACGGGAATATGACATTTTTTAAGAGGGGGATTTTGTTAATCTTATTAATCAACATCATAATCCACGATTTATAACATTTTTAACATAATCCACGATAATATTTGCAGCATTATTGGAAATTCGGATTAAAATATAATTCCTTACGTTTCGTTAAAGTATACGACTACGTTAAAAACATTGATTATCGACCGCAGTGGAGAGTTTTTTTTTAAATTCTAATTATTTCTTATAGTTTAGACTTTTTTCTTCCCAAATCAGTTTGTATTTTTAAGGAAAAAGAAGGGCTGACCTTTCATCCAGGGTCACATATTTTTCAACTAAAATTTCTCTTTTTCTTTAGTTTTCTCAAAGCTTTCATTTTCATAAAAGCTCTCCACCATTAACACAATATTTCGAAACCTAATAGAGGTATTTAGATTAAAAATTTCAGCGTGTGTTATAAATAATATGTACAATGAAATAAAACCAACATGTTTATTGTTGATCAAATACTCTTTCATTCATAGGTTTTTTAGAAAAATTAAGTTGTAAATTTGTGGGAAAAAAAAGCAATTATAGGTATAATTTTACCTATTACTTCTTTGCATCACAAATTATTTTTCAGATATTGTTTCATTTCATTTCGTCATCATATTCTATAACTTGTATACAAAGAAAAAATAGTTTTATGGATTTCCTACCCTAATCCATCAGGTTTGTTTACTTGTATAGTGGGTGTGTATTGTATGTGAAGATGACCACTCACAATGATCAGTCCTTTAGAAGACGACACAATACAGACGGCTTTTATTTACAGGAAGAAGACTGGAGAGCACAAAGACGCCAAGCATTTATAGCACTACTATGTACAGAAGACAATTATAGACAGGCGAGACGAACACAGAGGACAGAACACAGCAGATAGTAACCCACAATAGCAACAGTGGTCCACACGCAGAAATTCCGTATTGACAACGCCCACAGCTCACAAAGCGGCCAAGCAAGATTCAGTAAGAGAGGGAATCTTTAAGGGATTCTGTCTACGCTCTCGTAGGTCTCTCCCGAACAGGCTGAAACTACTCCTCTGTCTCTTCATGGTTTCTCTGCCGACTCACTACGGGACTATTCCTTGGTTCAGGACTGCTCTAGACACAACAGGCTACGACACACGAAACGTCAGAATAGGCCACACAGCAACTGAATACTCCTTAGTTACTTCGGTAATCTCCGGGCAATTCCTCCGCTCAGGACTTTTCTTCCAGAACTCTCATTTCAGGTCTAAAGATCGATCACACAGTTCAGAATCGGCACCCAACAGACTTTGACGGAAGACACAGCGATTCAGCAGTCTTCCGTTCAGAACTCTTCAGTTTAAGGATTCTCTATTCAGGTCGACTAGGCTTACTTGGTCGACCACCACCGCATTTCTCAGAATCTAAGACCTCTTAGTTCCGATCTCCTCGATTCAATACCAGACTGTACAGCTTAACTTCTCCGGGTTCAGATGAATTCTTATATAGCAGCATAAGGCGGGGCTAAAATCTTCTGGACCAATCACAGAATCGGCGGATCGGGAAAATTCTCGATGTTTCGCGTATTACCCATTTTATCGCCAAATGGTAGCCAAGTTTGCCACCAAGCACTAGGATCACTGACGTCAGATCCATTCACTATTCAATACAAATGACTGTAAATCTGTGTTCCTTACGATGAAAGTATTAGTGCGAGAAAGCAAAATTACAGGTTCGTAACAATAGGATATCTACATTAGTATTTTGTGTAGAAAGTTCACCATTTCGGTTAAGGTATCCGAATATGATTAAAAAAAATGCTTATCGACCGCCTTGTCAAATTTTAAAAAAATGTTGTGTTTTGTTGTTCAGACTTTCCCCTTTTCAAAACCATTTATATTTTCCAAAAAAATGAAGGCCTTACCTATGATCAAAGGCCGCAAATTTTTCATTATTAAAATATTTTTTAAATTCAATTTTTTCAAAACATTAATTTTCATAAAAATTATCCACCGTTAACATTATATCTCAAAAATTAATAGAGGTATTTACAAGATTATTTCAACGTTGGTTTTAAATAATGTGATCAATGAAATGAACCCAAAGATTTACTGTTGGTGAAATAGTTTTTCCTTTAGAGGTGTTTTTATTAAATTTAAGTGGTGAGTTTATAGAAAAACGCATATACACGTATATTTTTACCTATAATTTCTTCGCATCTAAAGATTTTTCTAAGATTTTAGTTCATTTCATGCATTATTGCATTCTAAAACTTGTGTAGAAAGAAACATAGGATTTCTGCATTACCATTTTGTGTCGAGGGCAAACCGTTTTGATCAAATTTCATTAAAATATACTACACATTTTCCTATTATTTAAAATATTATATATTTTCAAATAATTAAGTTGAGTTTATAGTATTTTGCATTATAATTGACGATACATTGAAAAACTATAATCTTAAACAGTTTTTAAAAAAATCCAATAAAAAAAATTCCTTTAAATGTTGTCTTTTACCTTAATTATATTGATTTATGATACGTTTAAGTCTTCCTTCTGCCTTTAAAACAAAGGAGGTTTAAAGACGGTCTTTTATAGCATGTTGAATTTTTTTTGCACATCGTGTCCTCAGATTCATTCCAAAAGATACCGGGTGCTTCATTTCGAAAAACAGGTGCTGATCGATATGCGGAGAAGGTGGCAGTTGTCCATTTCCCCACCTTTTGTTTGGGGTGCTACATAAAGCATTCTGAATGGCCCCCGCTTACACGAGAAGTGCATTAATTCGAACATGAATTATCCATTAGTTCGGCCTTTGCTCCCAACTTGTTGGCTGTAAACGAAAGCTAGAACAGGAAGATATCCATTCAGACCCCGGACTTCAAAAGTCGGTTTTTTTCGTTTTTACCTCTTAAAGACTGCTCGACGTGACGGTTCTTACTGCATTTGATACTTGTTATCGGGTGTAATGCATTGAGTTTTGAGCGAGAAACACGAGAAACTCGTGCACACAAAAAAAGGACTGTTTGTCTTCATATGCTTAGTGTGTAGCAGGGCGTCTTATCCATAGACAGATGCTTTAATTTCTTTTGTCTTATTTATTTTCACACTCACATATGGACACCAATCTGTGATATATAAGGAAAGGCATAATGTATCTCAGATATATAAGGAAAAGCATATTGTAACTGAGATATATAATGAAAGGCCTAATATATCTGAGATATATAAAGAAACGCATAAGCATCATGTATCTGAGGCAATTAAGGAAACGCATAATATATCTGAGATATGTCAGGAAACATATAATGTATATGAGATATATATGGAAAGGCATAATGTATCTGAGACATATAAGGTAAGGCATAATATATCTGAGACATATGAAGAAATGCATGATGTTTCTGAGACATATAAATAAACGCATAATATATTTTAGACATATAAGGAAACGTAAAATGTATCTCATATATATAAGGACACATAATATATTTGAGACATCTAAGAAAGCGCAAAATGTATCTGAGACATATAAGGAAACACATAATATATCTATGTAAAGAATCACATCATGTATCTGAGATACATAAAGAAATGCATAATATATCTGAGAGATATAAAGAAGAGCGCAATGTATCTGAGCTATAAAAGGAAACGTATAGTGTGTCTGAGACATACAAGGAAACATATAATGTATCTGAGGTATATAAAAAAAACATAATGCTTTACCTTATATACCTCTATAAGGTAAAGTATATACCTCTATAAGATATACACCTCTTTATAAGATATACTCCTTATATACCTCTGAGACATATAAAGAAACGCAGAATGTATCTGAGACATAGAAGGAAACGCATAATTTTCATGAAGTATATAAGGAAAAGTATGAAGTACCTGAGACAAATAAGGTAATGCAAACTGTATCTAAGACACATAAGAAAACGCTTAATATATCTGAGATATGTAAAGAAACACATAATGTATCTGAGATACATAAAGATATGCATAATATATCTGAGAGATCTAAAGAACCGCTCAATGTATCTGAGATATATAAGGAAATGTATAATGTAACTGACACACAAGGAAACACATAATGTATCTGATATATATAAGGTAACACATAATGCGTTACCTTATATACCGCATATATACCTTATCTACCTTTATAAGGTATATAATAAGATAAATAAAATATATACCCCTCTATAAGATATATACCTTATATACCTCTGAGACATACATAGAAAAGTGTAATGTATCTGAGACATATATAAAGAAACGCAAAATATATCTGAGATATACAAGAAAACGTACAATGGATATGAGATATATAAGGAAACGCATAATTAATATGAGGCATATATCAGGAAAAGGCATAATATATTTAAATGTAGGAAATGCCGGTGCATCCATTTGGCTAGTGGGCTAATCAATTAGTTAATTTGCTAGGGATCAAGCGAAAGGGTCATTCTCTGGTGCTTGGCGGTAAGGGGGGGTCAACGTTCCTGGAGGTGACTCTCAGCGTATAGGCCTCGATTAGCACCAAGGTAGGCACTGAGGCTGGTTGCTCCAGAGCCAATGACTGCCTTCCCTTGTTAGGCAGTCCGAATAACACTTGTTTCTTTGCATGGGGTTGTCTGGTGTGGAAGTTATGGAAATGGAGAGTTATACAATGACTGCTTTAGGAAATTTATAAGATATTTCGTTCTGACTCCAATTGATAAATCTAGAAATTGGTCTTCGTTTTCTCCTTTAACCATACATAAAGACCTACCTGGTATTGAAGGAGAACTGAAATCTGGTAAAGAGCTGAAATCCGGAGATTTCCTCATAGAAACTTTCTCGCCATCTCAAACAAAATTCATTTCTTCACGCAAAAACCTTGCTTGACATTCCCATCTCTGCCACTCCTCGTAAAAAGTTTGACCTCTGTTCGAGGAGTGATATCAGAACTTACCGGCGTCCTGGCACGTCTTCTCCATGATCTGGGCGTCCCAGGTTCGTCTCCCAGTTCGGACATGGTTGTTCTATCTGTGAGATGTATGAATTTGCCCACCCACCCCCCTGTAAAAAGGGGTCTGTAAACGAATGCATGATGTGTGAATAGTAAAGTCATACTCTTGGCCCTAGATGGCGCTGTTAAAGCAGGAGATGCATCCGATCGACTTAAATCGACTTTCTTCGTAATAGCGGATTTTTCTTCAGGAAAACGCCATGTAAAATAACACAAATGTAGTCAATGCAGCTAACAAAAAGGGGGAACTGCTTTTTGTCGCTAACGGAGAGCGAGCTGTGCTTGCTTGCACCAGTTTCACAACAACACTCCGGTTGAAGTGTTTGCAATAAAAATCTCAAAAGCACGTCCCTCTTATTTCAAATATACATGTGGTTTGTTGTTGTTTCTTATGGCACTTGCCCTTGGACAAGCACACTGAGACGTAGACAGCGATCTAAGACAATAGGATGCGTTACTTGACTTTTTTTCTGTAGCGCCATCTGGGGACAAAAATATGACTTTAATATTCACGCATCAAAAACTTTTCACGAAGCGGGCTTCAATCATACATTATTATTCACTCAACCACAGATCGTCATTTTCATCTGAATCACAGAACGAACCCCTCCAAACCAATACCCCCAGCGGTATGACTCTCAACATAGAGGAATCCGTGAGACTCATATGTGCACCCAGTCTTTGGAGGACTGATTCAATCTCGTAACCTAACAGACATGAGTCCAACGCCATACCAACCTGGCTATCGTGGACATGAAATATCGTGTCAACGTGCGTGTGAATAATTACAGGCAAATTGATTTTCTTTTGGCGTATTTCAAGTTGATCATTATGGATTTCAGAAAAAAATCTTTTCCATGCTTCTTTCTAATTGCATTATTTCATTTATCATATTCTTAATGAACTTCTTGATTGGAGCATCTCCTAATTGAGGATGGGAAGCTTTTACCATGGTGGTTGGATCTCGCCAACTTAGTGAGTACACAAAAGGTGCGGGATTTGACACCTCCCATCGATGCCGAGACGTTCTGCCTTCGGAGAGGGTTGTACCGTGGCCGGTGATGGCCTTAGGACTCAACAACAGTTCCCACCAGTATTTCTGTAGCGGCTCTCTCGCCATTCAGGCTTCTTTTTCCACATGCCTTCGGGCTGGTAAGGAAAACAGTACTGTGTCTTCTCTTTGAAGAAGCCTTCGTATCAATGTAATGGAAACAAGCACTCAATTAGGGATACAAATCCAAAATTAATAAGTTTGTGTTAGTTTTTGGATTTGTTTTCAAATCCAAACTTTCAACTGATAATAGAATTTTCAAACTAATAAAAGGAAAATTATTTTCTCCAAAATAAGATCGAGGGTGAAATAGGGAACTATTTTTTTCATTATTATTTCAGACAGCGAGCGATTATTTGTCATTTAGCTGGAGTCTACATTTTTTTTTCATTCTGTTTCATCTCTTTCTTCTAAAGTGTGTAGATGTAGCTCAGAAAATGGCCGCCGAATTTTCATCGTTACATTCAGTTTTCACTTCCAACGGGACATTTTACGGTACATTAAGCATCTGTTTTTGTTTCCGAAAACTGAGAATACAGAAGGAATCTCTTTTTGTTTGTCTTTGGAAGCTGTTGATGCCCGGAATTATCTCCCTCCCCATTCTCTCTCTCCCCCCCCCTTTATTTCTCGGCTAAACAAACCTTCTTTCAATCGCGCTCTCAGAGTCATTCCACCTGAAAAGTTTCATGTGTTTATTCTTTCTTCAATAAAATCCACACCCAGAAAAAGGTGTTTGTTTGTATGAAAAGGAAGAAAATTGCAGGGAAAAGTTCGAATTTCTTCCCTGTGGTAAAGGAATAAATAAATGCTGGGAACTTCGTGCTAAAGTTTCAGCGAAAACTCCAGTGGAAGATATTTTACATCTTTTATGAATTCGATACTTTTGCTTATTTTATTTTTCTAGGAATTGGAAGTTTTTAGGTCTATTTCTGCAGTTTAAAAAAAGGAGAATGAAAATTTTTGATAAATTGAAATTTTTACAAAATCATTCATGATGTTTAGATGCATTGTGAATTATAAACACTATAAATACAAAAAAGTATTTAAAAATATACAATATTCTGAGAAATAGGAAAATGTGTTGTCAATTTTAATGAAATTGAACCAAAACGATTAGCATTCTACACAAAATGGTCATGCAGCCATCCTATTTTTCTTTCTGCAAAAGTTATGGAATATAATGATGAATGAAATGAACCAAAAACTAAAAATTAATTTGAGATGCAAAGCAGTTATCAATAAAACTCGGCATATATATGGATATTTTTCATCCATTCACTACTGAATTTTTCTAAAAACACCTATAAAGGAAAAAGTAGTTCACCAATGATAAAAAATTATAGTTCATTTTATTGTTTACAAATTTAAAATGTCCACTGCAATTTTTATATAGATACCTCAATTATTTTTTGAAATACCGTGTTAACAGTATAGAATTTTCATGAAAATTAAAATTGAAGTGAAAGACAAATTTTAGCAGAAAAATAAGTTTTGCTTAAAATTCCGCTGTATGATAGGTGAGGCTTTCCTTTTTTAAAAAAAAAGATAAACTGTTTTGGAAAGAGGAAAATATGAACTGCAATAAATAATAATAATAAAATATTCGCCAATGTTGTCGAGAACCAGTGTTTTTGAATAGACAGAAAAGATATAAATCGCGGAAATGAGTAAGATTATTAGACTGCAAGAAACGAAAACAGATTGAATGAAATTCCTAAATTCTTTATTCTAAAAATTCATTGAACCACCTGCATATAATAAAATTTCCTTCTTCGTAGATAGTTTGTATAAAGAAACGTAGATCATAGTTGTAGTAACGTAGTTTGTAACGTAGGTCACTTTAAATAAATAAACAGGATGAAAGACAAATGGTCATAACGTTTTAGATTTAATCAAAACACAGAATCATCAAGCACAAAGAAAATAAATAGAAACGTTTGAAATAATCTGCCGAAATCATGCTAACCTTAACCTGATTACTGTTGAGAAAAAAAAAACCCACAGCCCTACTCATCTTTGGTGGTTTTCGGCCACAATTTCTCGGCATGAAAGTTAGTTTTTAATTAATAAAGAGTGAACCACTCCATGAAGGGGCATAAGAAGTAGCCTATGTTCTATTTCTGACTCTAATCCATCTCCGTGCTGAATTCAGCGTGATTCAGTAACAAACATCCATCCATCAAAATATCCAAACTTCCACATTTATAATATTAGTGTAGATACGTAATTCGTAAATTTTCGCCATATTCTAATGTAAGAATCTCAAACTTTTCTAATTTTTAAAACACTATATCACATACGTTTTCGAATGAAAATATCCATTCCAGTTTTCCTTGATTTACTTAGTTTTAATTTGCAAAGATGATTTCATTTTTCGGAGTAAAACACGATGCCGAAGGAAACGAGTTTCCGAGTCTCAAACCAGTCTCTCGTTCTCCTCAGTGAATTCTCGCAAATGCGAACCATTCTTTATAATTGGCTGCTTCTTTATGATCTTCGCCGACAGTAACGACTTCAAGGCACGCCTCCTCCCGACATGATCACCCCCCTGAGACCTCTCATCAAACGTTTTGCCATCAGAAATTCATGTTTGGGGTATTCGAGTCGTATTTAAATTCAGCCCCAAAGAAATGTGTTCGGGAATGCATAAATTTCCGCTCCAGAAGTTGAAGCAATTACACCGAGGAAAGGAAACTGAATAAAAATCAATTGCTTTCATTTTAGCATGAAATAAACGGGGGATTACCAGCTATAATCAACGGATAGTTTGCTTCTATAAATATTCAGGTTGGTATAATCTGTATAATTATTATAATGTATAATTATTAATTAGTAACTGGTATAATTATTAATCTGTATAAATAAAAATGAATGTTTGTCTGTATGTCTCTTATGCCTTCCTAAATTGTTCAACCGATTGCGATGAAACTTTGAATACTTATTGCAAGCACTTACGATAAAGTTATACGCACAATAAAATCATCTAAAGTATAAAAAATATTTTAATATCTACTTACCCCATCTCTTTAACCAACAAGTAAATCAGCCAAGGAAACGCAAAAGGTTCAGTAAAGATGCTACATTCAAACCTGACGCTAATACTTCGGATCGACTGTACGTGAATGCAATTCAAGTCTTTCTCTGAGTTAATAGTTTTATGAGAGAGTGTTAGAGAAAGTTTTAGGGGAACTTATCCTACGGGTTTGAAATTCCAACTAATCATTTAATAAAAGTTTAGATTTTTTTTCAATAACTTAATAAATTATTAAAGTAGAAATAGTTTTTCCCTATCTTAGTTTTCAAAAAAATGTCTTTTCAAATATATGAAACACTTCATGGTACAAATATATTTACTATGTTTAATCAATTTTTAAAGAATAAACTCTAATTGCATTTTATAGCATTAAATTTTAGAATTCTGAACGAATATGAAATGAAACACCGGATACATCGCCAGTTTCTTTCATTACAATTCTGAAAGAACACATAAATCAAATATATAAAAATAGAATATTTGTTTGCAGGATAGAATAACAGAAATAAAATAAGTATTATTTATGTTTCTCCTTTATGTATCCACCAATTTCAATGGATGTATTCACTGCTGACCAGAAAATAAATATCCTTCTTAATGAAACAAGATAACTATTTCAAATTCCAAACAATGTTTCCAAGATTATTTCTTCTGCGGCAGCAACACGCCGGGTATCAGTTAGACTTAAATAAAAATGTGTAATTACCTTACAGATCAGTTTTAATTACTTTCATATCCAATTCTGAAGCGATTAGTGAAATGATTTGGGAGAGATCTGGTCAGATGCCGAAGGCAAACTTGACATACTCCGCCCATCTCTATTCTTAGTAATGTATTCACATACAAAGATGATGTAAGAAAATGTTGTTTTATGTAGTCGAATATCTTCTTATCAGTCCGCTACAGCTAACTCGCTTATTCTTGGAGGCGTAGATAGCCTGGTTGATAGGGCGTTGCATTCTTAACCCTTGGATTGCGATTTCGAACCCTGTCGAATCTGTCATGGTAGCAATGTCCTATACTTTGAGAGTCATACCACTCTGAGGGCTGGTTCGGAGGGCATCGTTCTCTGATCCAGGTCTAAATGCGATAAATGGTTGAGTGAATAAAAATGCATAAATGAAATCAAATTCGTAAAATGGTTTGTGACTTGTGAGTGGCAGAGTCGTTCTGTTGGTCCTAGTTGGCTCTTCTAAAAAAACAATAAGAGCTCATTAGGCTTAAGTGGCTGACAGATGACTGACGGCTTAATTACAGTGTAGTGTAGCAATAATACGTTGCAGTGCAATTTCTGTACGGTGTAGTGTAGCAATAATATGGTGTGGTGTAGCAATAATAGGATATAGTGCAATTACGGTACGGTGTAATTACGGTGTAGTGTTTCCAAATGGGGCATAACATGATTAAGGAAACATCTTTTGCAAGGTAATTCAAAAGAATATTACAAGAATATTATCAAGTATTGAGAATTTTATAAAAAATTCATCTTTTTATGAGATAAAGGAAGCTTTTCTGATTTTATTTTAGGCAGCTGTACTAATTTTTTAAAGTCTTCTGATGGAAAAGCAAAACCGATTTCGTACCAGTTGGGTAAAAACTGAAAATAGGTGTGGATTTGAGGATTTTGTGAAAAATAAAAATAAACTTGAAATATGAGGGATCATCACTATACAAAGAAACCAAATATATATCGGCTAAGGCATCTTATTCAATATTCTCAATGAACATTAAAAACTGATTTCATTTTCCTATTCGGAATTTCGTCATCCCCGAAATATGCTATCTATATTTTCCTTGAAATAAACTATCTATAAACTATCGTACGTACTCACTTACCAATTATATACTTTGCAAATCTTATGAGGGAAAAAAAGATTTGAAATCATAAAATTTCAAATCTTTATCTACAGTTTGTAAGAAAATCTTATAAATCCTAAAAATCAAAGAAACATTCAATGTTCAAAGATTTTTCAAGTAAACGAAACTAAAGAAAACCGTAAAATCTTCCCATTTTTTCAAAATTCAACTGAGCTAAACTAAACGGAATCAGGACTTAAATCTAAGAAGCTTAATTCCTAGTTTCAACATTTCTAACCGAAGATGTGTTCTCTCAAGGGAATAAAGTGAACAAACACCAAAGGCATTTCAATGTTCCTGAAAAAGAGAGAACATGCTTATCTCCCTGCCCCTTCTTACTTGGGGCCGCCGTGACCCGGTGGTAAGGTCTCGGTTTCGGAACCGGAGGGTTTCAGTTTCGAGACTCGATTTTAAAAAAGAATCTTCGTGTGAGGGGGTCTCTTGCTAGTTCAATCTGTCAGACCAAACGTTTTCCCGCTGGTGTGGAGAAGGAGGTGCCAGCTCAGGTGTCGTCCTCGTCATCTGTCCTCGGTTGAAAATCAAGAGGTACATTCCAAAATAGTCCTAGTGTTGTTTTACGACGGGACGTTAATATAATTAAACTAAACTATCCAAAAAACTGTTTCTGTTAATTTCTGAGGAAATTGAAATCTGTTTTTGGTTATCCAAATCCGCTTCAGTAGTAAAATTAAAAGCACCAATGCGAATGAACAGTTGGAAGAAGTCGGTTTTGCGTTTTTGGCCGAATTTTTGGCTTCTGAAAATTGACAAAAATTAATACGAATCTACATTAAAAAAAGATGAATGTTTGCTTTACAACGGGACGTTAAGGTATCCGACTACGTTCGAAGGAAAATGTTTGAAAAATTGGAATTTTTAGAAACTATTTACAACTGTGGTTTTCAGATGTATTGTCAATTACAATACAGAATACTACAAACACAATAGAATTATTTGAAAATGTAATATATTTTGAGAAATAGGAAAGTGTGTAGTAAATTTTAGTGAAACTTAAAGAAAACGGCTCACACTCTACACAAAATGGTAATGCAGCCATCCTATATTTCTTTCTACACAAGTTATAAAATTTAATGATGAATGAAATGAACCAAAATCTAAGAAAAAGTTTGGGATGCAAAGAGGTGATGAGTAAAAAATACACGTATATATGCATTTTTTCCATGCATTCACAACTCAATGTTCCTGGAAACACCTATAAATGAAAAAATATTTCACCAATAATAAAACTGTTGGTTCATTTCATTTACCATATTATTTAAAACAGGCGCTGACATTTTTATGTAAATAAGTCTATTAGTATTTGAGATATCATGTGAACGGTGGAGAATTTTTATGAACATTAAAGTTTTGAGAAAATTAAAAACAAACTTTAGCAAAAAACTATGTCTTGTTTGAAATTCCCCTGGGCAATAGGTCAATCCTTCCATTTCCTAGAAATGGTGAATTGTTTTGGAATGAGAAAAGTCTGAGCCAAAAGAAAAAACAATTTTTTAAAATTCGACAATGGGGTCGAAAACCAGTGGTTTTAACGTAGTCGGATAATTTAATTTAACTAAAATGAGCTAAAACTAAACCCATTTTTTTGGTTCTCATGGTTTAATTTCGAACCAGATACACATTCTTCTGAATTAAATCCTAATTTTTTTAGCTAACTTTAGATCTGTTATTTCCTTACCATTTTTCTTATATACCCCTCTCTTTCCAATGTGAGTTTGCAATGTCAAAACCTTCTTTCCTCCAGAATCAAAAATTCTGAAACATCCAAATTATACTTTTAAGACCGAAATGAGAAAAAAAAGAAAAATATATATTTTTTTCTCTAATGTATATCCAAGAGTCTTTATAATATCTTGATGCATGTTGTATTTTAGAGCAGTACAGAGGTTCATTTCTCCCAGCGATTCATCTTTTAAAAACACACAGCTGCCATCCAGAACCGATATACGAGCAACAACAGAAATTAAATTTTCATGCGATGGGCCCCAAAGAAATATTTATGAGTAAAATTCGAGTCCTTTTCTTTTTCTTCAAGGATGCCGAAGACAAATTAAACTTCTTGGAGGAGATGCTGAAAAAATTAAATCAAAGAAATGGTCAGAGGGGAAAAAACACACAGAAATAAATAACTAAAGGTACAATTTCTGTTTTCTTTTAAACAACAATACGTCAAATAAGCAAAAGGACAAAAAGCTACAACTCTGCTCCCTAAAGATGTGGAAAAAAGATAAATATTTAAATCTCGCTTCTCTTGGAGGAGAAAGGGGGAAAAATGTCTTCTTGTTTGCTTTTTTTCCCTTCATAAAGTTATTGCTCGATTTCTTCCATCTGCATTCTGTAGGGATAAAGCTTGAAAACAATTTGGCTTTTCTTGTTAAAGGAAAAAACAAGTATGATGAATGCATATTGGAGGGAGGAAAAACTGCCTAGTTACTGACGACTCGACATTTTTTCCCTTCCCTACTTTCTATACTTTTTTTTAACATTCGTTAAGCTAAGCGAAATGTCATGTTTGAAATATTCTTTGAAGAAGATGATATTCATATATTCCTTTAAATTATTTTGTTCGGATTGAAAATGCATCCTTCATTTTACATAACATGAAAAAAATTATTAATACGAAAAAAATCAATGGAACGTCCCCCACGCTTAATAACAAATTTTTGTGTCTTTCTTTTCAGATCAAATCCTTGTATTTGAATGAATCATTCTCCTGTGTCCAAAAAAGGAAAAGGGGTGCAGTAGCTTCTGAGGATAAAGACCTCTAAGCACCCAGAGGGCAGAAGTCTCTAGCTCACACACATTCGCTTGCACAACCCCTCTTTTACTTAGAGGCTCATTCATACAACTCACAGATAGAACACAGAATAACCATGCCCAAATCGGGACGTCCAGATCATGGAGATACATGCTACACCTATGCCAGGAAGCCGCCATCCATAAGAACTTGTGGTGACATCTTAATAAGCCAGAAACAGCCACTAGATCTCAGCGTTTGCTTTTGTCTAAAGGATAAGTGATTGGAATTCAAACCCGAACATCGCAGGTTCAATTCTTGGCGGAATTTGACCTACACATTGTCACAATTCCACTAACAAAACCACCAGATTGATGGCATGGACTATGAACAGCTGTCGTGGCTCCATCTACCCGCATCAAACGCAACCAACACAAAGTCATCAGACTCACTTGACGCAGCAACAACTAACTCTCTTCCCTCTCCATAACGCTTGGCGGTATCGAAACAATCTGTTTGCCATCCATAACACTGGGCGCTATAAATATCAATCGTCTCTAGAGACTCACTTTTAGGGGCATACTGTGGTGATATCTTAATAAGCCAGTAACAGTCACTAGACATCAGCGTTTGCTGTTGTCGAATGGATAGGTGACTGGAATTCAAAACCAAACATAGAAAGCTCAATCCTTGACGGAATTCAAACTACACATGTGCGCAATTCTCTCCAACACCATCACCAAAAACTCAAAAGCAAAATTACATTCCACGAAATTGCACATATTCAAAGCCAATCAATTAAAAAAGTTAATGCAAAATGAGTTCAACTTCCTAAATGTGCGTGTCCACAGATATGTAACAACCACGTGCCACGTATAACGAGGTTATGAGCAAGCGCCGTTCCTTAGAACAAGGAATTAGTCTCTCGGCCATGAGAAAAATAATAATTACCTTATCCCAGGAAACTCGGTATAGTCATGAAGCTATCTCCCCACTTCTTTTGTCTTCACAAAGGCCCAGATTTGGGCCAAAATAAACAGTTTCTCTCGACAAATGATGCACGATTCATTCCAAAGGGAGGCTTTTCCCTCTCATTTTAAACCCGAACATTTGTTTACACTTCATCTGAGGTGTCGTGGGGGGTCTCTCCTCTTTCAAACTATTCCCCCCCCCTCTTAACATCCTGTGCCGGATCCCATTAAGACAATAAAGAATGAAACTCGTTACCATCAGAAGGATACTCCTAATTTATTTCGCCCACCCAACCTTTCTTACTCGACGGTGCTGATTGACGGAGATCTGTCACGCGCCGATCTCATTTGTCGACTGACATTGAAACACGAGGGGGATTGAAGGAGGGAAGCAAATGGATGACACAATAGTCACGTGACCCCCCGAATGCGGAATGGAACGTTTAGAAGATCCTGGCTTTGTCTCTCGTTGTAAGGTGGTTGTCTCCTGAGATTTGTTTTCATTAGTTGGGGGTGCGATCGTTTATTGGATCTAGGTGTGTCGGTTGCCAACGAAAGATTCAGAATTCTTTCTTTAAGGTGCACGTACGCACTAGAAATATATATATATATATATAAGATCGAGGTTGAAATTGGAACTATTTTTTTATTATTATTTCAGAGCGTAACTATTTGTCATTTATTTTGAGTCTACTATTTTTTTAAATTCTGTTTCATCTTTTTCTCCAGAAGTAGATGTAGATGTATCTCAGAAAATGCCCTCCGTTCGTCGAATTTCCATCGTTACATTCACTTTTCACTTGCAACGAGACATTTTAGGGTATATTAAGCATCTGTTTTTGTTTCCGAAAATTGAGAATACAGGAGGAAGCTCTTTTTGTATGTCTTTGGAATCTGTTGATGCCCGGAATTCTCTCCCTCCCCATTCTCTCTCCCCCCCCCCTTTATTTCTCAGCTAAACAAACCTTCTTTCAATCGCGCTCTCAGAGTCATTCCACCTGAAAAGTTTCGTGTGCTTATTCTTTCTTCAATAAAATTCCCATCCAGAAAAAGATGTTTGTTTGTATGAAAAAGGAGAAAACTGCAGGGAAAAGTTCGAATTTCTTCCCCGTGGTAAAGGAATAAATAAATGTTGGGAACGTCATGCTAAAGTTTGGGCGAAAACTCCAGTGGAAGATATTTTACATCTTTTATGAATTCGATACTTTCGATTATTTTATTTTTCTAGGGGAGGAACTGGAAGTTTTTAGGCCCATTTATGCAATTTAAAACAATGAGCATGCAAAATTGTGTGAGTGTTTGGCAAATTGGAAAAAAAAAATTGAAAATTTCTGATAAATTGAAATTTTTACAAAATTATTAATGATGTTTAGATGCATTGGGAATTATAAACACTATAAATACAAAAAAGTATTTGAAAATGTACTATGTGCAGTAAGTTTTAACGAAATTGAACCAAAACTGTTAACATTCTACACACAACAGTAATGTAACAAACCTATTTTTCTTTGTGCAAAATTTATGAAATATAATGATGAATGAAATGAAGAGAAAGCTAAGAAATTCTTTGAGACGCAAAGAAGTTATTAATAAAACTCGACCGATATAGGGATTTTTTCCATAAATTCACAACATAATTTTTCTAAAAACGCCTACAAGTGAAAAAGCATTTCACCCACAATAAAACATTTGGTTCGTTTCATTGCCCATATCATTTAAAGCACACGCTGAAATTTTTATGTCAATACCTCTATTCGTTTTTTGGATATCATGTGAATCATGTTTTATGAAAATTAAAATGGAAGTGAAAGACATATTTTAGCTGAAAAATAAATTTTGCTTAAAATTCCACTGCATGATAGGTCAGACCTTCCTTTTTTTAAAAAAAGATAAACTGTTTTGGAAAGAGGAAAATATGAACTGCAATAAATAATAATAATAAAATATTCTCCAATGCTGTCGAGAACCAGTGTTTTGGAAACGATAGAAAATGACATAAAACCTCTCGGAAATGAGTAAGATTATTAGATTGCAAGAAACGATACCAGATAGAACGAAATTCCTAATTTCTTTATTCTAAACATTCACTGAATCACCTACATATAATAAAAATTCTTTTTTCGTAAGTCGTTTGTATGATTCACTTAAAGATATCCGACTACGTTCGAAGAAATATTTTTTGAAAAAAAGCATTTTTAAAATAATATTTAAAACTAGGATTTTAGATGTATAGTCAATTATAAAACAAAATACTATAAATACAAATAAAATATTTGGGAATATAATTAATTTTAAGAAATAGGTAAATTGGTAGCAAATGAGAATGAAATTGAACCAAAACGGTTCACACTCTACACGAATGTGTAATGCAGCCATTCTATTTTTCTGTGCACAAGTTATGCAATATAATGATGAATGAAAGGAACCAAAATATAAGAAATATTTTGAGATGCAGAGAAGTGACGGGTAAAAATAGACGCATGTATTCATATTTTCCATAATTTCACTACTAATATTTTTCTAAAAACACCTATAAACGGAAAAATATTTCAATAACAATCAAACTTTTGGTTCATTTCATTTCCCACATTATTTAAAACACACGCTGCAAGTTTTATGCATATATCTCTTTTAGGTTTTGAGATATCCTGTTAACGGTGGAGAATTTCAATAAAAATTAAAAATTTGAAAAGATTGAAATTAAAGTCAAATTTTAGATGAAAAATACGTTTTGCGTAAATTTTCTTTGGATGAGATGGTAGGTCTTTCTTTTCCCAGAAAAAATAATTCGTTTTGGAAAAACAAAAGTCTGAACTACAAAAAAAAAAAACTAATTAAAAAAATTGCCAAAGTGGTCGATAACCAGTTTTTTTAACGTAGTCGGATGCCTTAAATAAATAAACACAATGAAAGACAAATGGTGCTTAAGTTTTAGATTTAATCAAAACACAAACACAAAATCATCAAGCACAAAAAAAAAATAGAAACGTTTGAAATAAACCTTCGAAATCATGCTAACTCTAACCTGATTACTTTTGAGAGAAAAAACCGAAGCCTTACTCATCTTTGGTGGTTTTCGGTCTCAGTTTTTTGGCATGAAAGTTAGTTTTTAATTAATAAAGAATGCACCACTCAATGAAAAAGTAGCTTATGTTCTATTAATGACTCTAATCCATCTTCGTGCCTAATTCAGTGCGATTCAGTAACAAACATCCATGCTTTAAATCTTTCACCTTTAAAATCTCAGAATTCCTGACAATAATTTACATTTGTGCTCAATTTCATCCCATTCTGTTCAGCCGTTCTGGCATGATTCAGTAACAAACATCCATCCATCCAAATATCCAAGCTTTCACATTTATAATATTAGTGTAGATATGTCATTCGTCATTTTCGCCATAATCGAAACTAAGAGTTTCAGTATTTTTTTTACTTTTAAAAAGCTATATCACTATGCAAATGAAAATATCCATTCCAGTTTTCCTTGATTTACTTAGTTTTAACTTGCAAAGATGATTTCATCTTTCGCAGAAAATACGATGCCGAAGGAAACGATTTACCGAGTCTCAAACCAGTCTCTCGTTCTCCTCAGTGAATTCTCGCAAATGCGAACCATTCTTTATAATTGACTGCGTCTTTATGATCTTCGCCGACAGTAACGACTTCAAGGCACGCCTCCTCCCGACATGATCACCCCCCTGAGACCTCTCATCAAACGTTTTGCCATCAGAAATTCATGTTTGGGGTATTCGAGTCGTATTTAAATTCAGCCCCAAAGAAATGTGTTTGGAATGCATACATTTCCGCTCCAGAAGTTGAAGCAATTACACCGAGGAAAGGAAACTGAATAAAAATCAATTGCTTTCATTTTAGCATGAAATA
>JAPMOQ010005660.1:0-16482 GCA_026543055.1 Argiope trifasciata
TATGCATGTAAAAAAATACAGTGAAGTTCTTTGAACGTGCTTTGAATCTTTCAGTATTTTATGTGTAAGAGCGATTTATAAAAATAACAATTAGTTTCGATTCAGAAATGCTTTTTAGTTTGTTATTCAAATTTTAACAACTATAAAAATACAAACAGTCTCTTTGCAAATAAACCATTTGAAGATTGATTTAAAGTTAATTCTGCAATTGAAATTTCAAAACGAGGCATTTGAGTGTTTTGAGTGATTAATTACCGAATAGATTTGTTAAAATAAATGCGGAACAACTTGTACAATTAGAATTCATATTGAATTAAATCTAAAAACTATTTGAAGATTATATTTAAAAAATGACTTAAAATATGGAAAATGGTAATTTCTCTGCAAAATGATCGCCATTAATTATTAAGATAATCCCACAGCATAGCGTTTCCATTCATTATTTTCTATCTCAGAAAATAAAGATAAAGGTATATTTTTGCTTGCTTTGTAAAAAAAATTGATGTAAGAACGGGAACCATTTTGTTTTGGAATGTTAACTTTTGATGTGTATTTAGCATTTTTACTGAACTTATCATGCCATCCTTGGAAAGTTATTTTTGTGATTTATCTCTGGTATGCTATTAATAAGATCCGAACATTGAATTTCTACTTTAGATGCGTTTTTCACAGCCGACTGGAAAAAAAACTTGACCTAGAACTACACTTGCAGCCACATACCAAATTTGATATATTTAAGATTTTACACTTTAGAGTTATCACTTTTACATCATTGACCAACTTCTTTCTTTCTTCTTCAACTTCTTTTACATCATTGATAGTCTTTTTATACTTCTTTTACTTGGTATAATTACTTAGGCATACATTTTACACTTCTTTTACTTAGGCTAAAATCTTATATTAGTAGTGTTCATAGATATTAATTCTTTTTATAGAATTTTATTTATCTGTCTCTCTTAGCTTTGTAATTATCCTGGTAAATTACATTCGAATAACCGGACAAACAGACTTTTTCTGAAAGAATTTTACTCGAAATTTGACAGAAATCTATAATTTTTTCTTATAAAGGTCAAATACCAAATTTTTTTCGTCTAACTTAAATCGTCTTTGTCACAAAGAGACAGACGAACACATTCTAAAAATGTTTTTTTAGTGCGAGAGGTCTAAAATACGGAGATATGCCAAAATCTCGAGTTCTAACTTTTTGTCGATTCATTCTCTTTTCTGAGTATACGAAAAAGTATTTAAAAAAAAAAACGTAAGTTAAAATGAAAATTAGAAATCGTAGCTACAATCTTAGCGTATTCTGTAACCATCAAATAAGGTGTAAGGCAGACTTCTATAATAAGCAAATTACTATTTTTTCAAAAATACTTTATATAATCATTATGTTCGCATGCCTCAAATCTAACCAAAAACACCTTGAATCTAAAATTCATCGAAAGTCTGATGCTGGAAACGTATTTCTACATATACTTTGATCATATATACATTAAAAATAACTATCTAAAGCAAAATACAAAAATGAACCCCATATCCGGGGTTCTACTCCGGGAGATAAACAACGATACGTATATTTAATGATGCCGACGGGATATAGGAAGGCACTTAACGTGGAGACAGTAAATTAATCAACCAGAATTTGAAGGGGGAAAATAATCTTTTGCTTAGATGTGTGAACTAGAAACGGTGTGCATCGCGGTTATTGATAATACTGAGGAATGATTAATGCTGTTTGTTAAGAACTCTCAAATATACTGAATCAGATATATTTTTTCCACAAAATGTCCTCTTTTTTTTCTTTACGTGGTATGTGCTTAAATGTTTACAGGTTTTAACCTTTCTTTTCCCTCAATCTGGATATAACTGTTGTTAAAGAAATAAAGACAGTGCTTTGGTCAAAGTTTTTTTTAATATTGGGTTGTTCGGAAAGTCATTTCGTATTTTTTTGTCAAAATGAAAAGAAATTTTCGTTTAATGAATAAATTATTTATTAAATTATAAAATTGCCATTCTGGTCTAATACCTTTTGCCATATTTTTGGTAGTAACATGATTACACGCTCATAAAAGTTTTGGTCTTTGCTGTAAAAAAAAACTGATCGAGGTGGTTTTTGGCCTCCTCATTTGAAGGAAAAATTTTGCAAATCAGTTCTGGTACTGATGTACTGTTAACACATCTTCTCCACACATACAGGCTAATTTATTTCTGGCTTGAACAGCATTTTTACCTTTTATAGCAAAAAAGAAAAAAATGACGAAAATGCTGTTTATTGCTCTCCATATTTAAAAGGGCACCATCCAAAAACTACTGCGAAGAATCAGCTGCACTTTTTCACACTCAAGCCTTGCAATATCAGCTCTTAAAACGTAAAATGATTTTGCGGTTTAAGTATGAAATTGGGTGCGAAAAATGCAATTAAATCCTTTGTCAGGAAAAAACGAAATTACTTTCCGAACAACCTAATACAATACACTCTCGAGTAACCAATTCACGCCTACCCGGTCTAGTTTTCTTTTATCGTAGTTTATGCATTGTTGAATTTACTTTAGTTTTATCTTTACTTACAGTTTATATATTTTACTTGCTTTTTCTCGAATAAACTCTTGAAACGTACAGTGCAGCATATAAACATATATTATCTACCAATATAACCTATTTTAACACGACACGTTATTGGCAACTGCTTCTGTGATTCAATGGGCCGCATTCACATTATAGTTGGCTTGAAATAAATGGAGTGCTTGGTACTCAATAAGAAGTGAGAAAATACATATTATAACAGTGAGTTTTGTTATAATGGTGGGCAAAGAAATGAATTCATGGGACGGGCGGCTTATTCGGTGACTTTGTTATCGGACCTACCTTTTCGCCAAATTAGGCCGGATACTCAGGATTGTACTCTATCAACTTCGCGAACCAACTAGAATTGATTCGATACAACCAGAATGGGAACCTCTTATTAAAAGGAAATAATTTCCTTTTTCAATAAAAATTCTATTTTTTTCCAATCTACCATACTGCAACCATTTAATTTAGCACTAGTGTAATAATTATAATCTGGTTTTCAAGCCTTCAATTTTTTTTCTCTAATTGAGGACTTTCTTAATTCTGTGTAGCTGTTGTGTGACTTGTGACACTTTACAAGCCCACTGACAGTCATCTGTCAGCAATTTAAACCGAGTGAGGGCCTCTTATTTATTCAGTAGCGTCAACTAGAGCCAAAAATACGACTTAGCTACTTCATGCGTCAGATTCGGTTGCACAACCCTTCTTACGGGGGGAGGCACATTCACACACCTCACAGATAGAAAACTCATGCCCGAACTGCGGCTCGAATCCATGACGCCCCGATCACCCTATGCCAGTGATTCTCAACCTGTGGGGCGCGCCCCCCTAGGGGGGCGCGAGCACACTAATGGGGGGGCGCGAGTATATCCAAGAGAAAATGTTATTTAAAAAAATTAAGTGACTGAAAGGAAAAATACACACGCATACAAAACAAAATACATTTCGACATATTTAATAATTAACTTATTAAATTAAAATAATTTACTAAATTAAAAACAAATTTAATAATTATTAGGGACTTCCTTGGGTCTGTCTTGTAAAGCAAAGTTTTTCGAAGGAGCGTTTAATATTAGAAATAGACACTCTCAGATATTTTTCTATATTTAGCTGAGATCTATATTTTGTCTTCAAAGAAAGCACCGCAGAAAATCCAGTTTCGCAAAGGTAAGATGTTGAAAATGATAGTAGAATGCGAAATGCCCTTGCTTTTAGTGCAGAAAAATCATCATCCACTCCTGCCCGAAATTCAAAGTGTGATTTATTACTAAGCCGCTTCGCCGCTTGCCGTGAAGTCTATGAAGGTTTCTTTTCTTCAATTGAGTGTCCTTCGGGAGTATTTTGAAATGGATCCCTCACCCACTTGTAACTTGATATCAGTTTGTCGTCAGCAAGAAAGTACTTTTTAAAATTCTTTGCTAGCATTGCTAAATGATTTTTAATGGTTACAAAAACAACTTTTACATGTTGTTCTTCAGCCTTGTAAGTTTTAATACAATCATTCAAATTTGCAAACATTGTTAAGTTATTTTGCTTTAAATTTCTGCTCCACAATTCCAATTTTCTACAAAAAGCATTAACTTTATCACTCGTATTCAATATATGTGTATTTGCTCATTGCAGTTGAAGATTCAAGTTATTTAATTTCTCGAATACGTCGAACATGTAGATCAAATTCATCACAAATAAACTATCGCGAAAATTCTCAGCTTTCGGACTGTTTTCCACATCTAGGAAAACAGCGGTTTCTTCTCTTAATTCATAAACACGTTGCAAATATTTTCCGCGTGATAACCATTTTGCATCGCAATAAAATAGTAATGCTAAATGTAGTGGACCCATGTCTTTACAAAGTGCAGAAAAGATTCTTGATTTCAGGGGTCTCATTATCATATAATTTACTACGGTTACAGCCGTAGTTAACACGATATTCAAACCAGGACTCATTTCTTTGGAAGTCAAAGCTTCTTTGTGGATCATGCGATGTGTCCAGACGCTCTGGGGCAATTTTTGATTCACTAGTGCTTGAATACTTTGGAATCTTGGAATATCCCGACGCAATTTTTCCTTTCTATGTTTGTCTCGTTCATAAAATCATTTAAGATAGCAAATAATGAGAGTGATGTTGCTTTGAGTTCTATTGGTTTTCAGAAAAGTAATTCTCCTACTACTGACAAATCATCACACAATCTAACATAGGCAATGAAATGAGCATCTTTATTACTATCTGTTGCCTTATCGAGTTGTATTGAAAACAATTTGTCACGTAACTTCGACAAAAGCTGACACTCTACATCTTCAGCTATATCAGCAATTCAACGGGCACCAGTATCATTTGAAAGAGGTATAAACAGCAATTGTTTTTCAAATTTATCTCCAAACATATTTTCTACAATTTCAATTGCGGCTTGCAAAATAAGCTCTTCACCAATGGTGTGAGGCTTTTTACAACTGGCTATTTTATATGAAACTTTGTAAGAGGCAAATAAAGCTTTTTCATTCACAAACAAAGTTTTTTTAAACAATGATTTTTGCTTTTCATATGATTTTAATTTTAATTCGAAGAATTCTCTGGGTTTGTTTACGTACTCACTATGAAGCGTTTCCAAATGTCGTTTCAGTTTATTAGGTTTCATGCTGTCTGCCGCCAACATTTTTGAGCAAATGATACACAGGGGCCTTTCTTATTCATTTACTTCAGTACTAGTGAACCCAAAATTTAAGTGTTCTTGAGAATATTTTCTTGTTTTTATTTTCGGAACCACGCTTGTCTGTGTACTTGTTGATGCTTGTCTATCGTCTAATGTTCACTTACGCCTGCTTAAAAATTTATCCATGATTCTGCGTAAATCTGCTGCCATGAATATTTAATACGGTGAATTGCAATCACAAGAACATATATATAACATACACATTCAGAATAGATTCAATAGCAATAGAAGGATCGACTCGAATGAGATTGTCTGGAATTGAAATTGGCGTCATAGAACTTTCTCCTTATCCTTTTGAGAAAACGTTTGTTCACATCTGCGCACTCTCTTAACTTTTAAGCTGACCAGACAAATTCCAGACAAATGGAAACTTCTCGCGAAACCGTGAGAATGCCCGACATGGCGGGACACAAGAGCAATAAAAAGGCATAATATTCTTGTTTTTTTTAATGCTGATGATCGGCGTTGCAAAATGTCAATAAATTTCCGTATTCTTGGTAATTTGTAAAGTTTAAAATTAAAGTTGTAGTGTAGGTTTAGCTCCAAAATACTCATAATATATTATTATTGTATACATTTTAATGTTTGTGGTGGGAAGGGGGGGAGCGCGAGGAAAATTATTATTGAAAATTGGGCCATGAATACTAAAAGGTTGAGAAACACTGCCCTATGCCAAGACGCCAGCTCCTTAACTCTAAATATATTAATCTCTATTAAATCATCTTACTCCTGTGTAACGCCAGTGATTCACACAAAATGATTAATAAAACAAGTAATATAAAAAAAATTCGATTCCTACTTAGATTTTAAAAAAACTATTTTTAGTAAATAATTACAATTAATATAAGTATAAATATATATAAATATGACAAAATCACAATACAAAGAGACAAAAGTAATTTTTTTCTAGCAATGACGGTATTTGAACGGAACAAATACCGTCACTGACGGTATTTGTTCCTAGATTTATATCTTGCAACCTATCTTGTATAGTAAAAAGTTTTTTTGCCCCTATACAACTAAAAATTGATTAATTTATCAAAAAAATTATTGATTTTCCTAAAAATTGAACTCGCATTCTTCACGTGAAAAATACCGAAATTCTTGCGTTTTACCTATTGAGCTACCGCCTGTTAATTTCAATTACAAATCGCTAAAACTCTATTTAAAGTAATAAAAAATCACTTAAATTTAATTAAAGAATTGATACTTGAAAAAAAATTAACATCAAGTGTCATCCAATACAAGTTTTAAAATATATATTTGAACTTGTGTGGATGAATAAAAAGTATTTTATCAATGACTGAAAACGTAAACACGATATATAAATAAATTTATAGATAAGCAGAGTGTGAATTAATAGTAGGAATTGAATAAAATACCCTCTGAACTCATTTACTGATTTGTACAAACCAAATACAATGATATAATAAATATTGAAAATATGAATATATTTAATCTTTTATCGCCAAAAAATGAGCAATAAACGTCATTAAAAAAACAACAGAGAGAAAAAAAACTTATTTAAATTCATTTCGTCTGTGCAAATGAAAAATTCTAGAAATTTTAAGTCAATGAAAACAATTTTAAAATTCGCAATTCATCAACCTAATCAAGCGCAATTGTTTATTGAAGTCTAATAATAGTCTTAAGAGAAAAAAAATTAAGAAAATATTAGGAAGGAAGTGAGTCTTCTTTTGTAAGTATTTCAATCAGTGTCTACAATTTCTCATTTTTTGCAACATTTTTTTACTGAGTTACACACGTCAAAGTGTTTTCTTTTTGGAAAATAAAATTAAAAGAATAAAAAATAAAAACATTTTTATTTCATTAACTGAGAATTTTCGCAATTCAAAAAGCAAAAACTATCTAAATCAAATAATTGAGCTTGAGCAATTCAATTAAAGAATAATTGTAAACTGCGCAATATTGAAAAAAAGTTGCAGGTTTTAAATTGGAAAGGAGTACGAAATTGTCAAGAATTCAAATTAAAAATGGGAGGGATAAAAAGATATTTTGGGTATTTTTTATACAGCAAGATTAAATTGCGGCTTAATGAAAAAAATGGGAAATGTTTTTATAAGATATGAAAAATTATTTTTGAAAAATGTGTATATTAAAAAAGTCTTTTGAAGATATCAGGAAAATTAAATATTAGTTATTTGTTGGATAAGCATTTTTCTGCAAGTGGGCTTGCAAAAAAAATAATAACTGACGAATAAAAAATAGTTTTTAATTTCATTCTCAATGTATATCCTTTGGAAATCTGTTGCAAGATAATACTTCTTCTGATAAAGATTTTTATATGCTTTTTTCTTAAATCTGACGAAATACATTTTAATGAATAAATTAAAATTATACAGTACCTAAAAAAATAATAAGACTATTGAAAAAAAATTCATTTTTTAATTATTCATACGTTTGGAAGACTTGACTCTAAATTTTAAATTTAATATCTAAATTATTTTAATGATATTTGAAATTTTCTGGATGTTGTCAGATTCAAAATTTGACAACTAAGAATTGGGCTTTTTTATTTTTTCCCCATTTCCCATTTCCATTTTTTCCATTTTTAAATGTTAATTAATTAAAAATATTTTAGTATGAATCCTAGGTGAAATGTTTATTATCTGTCGTTCCTCCAATGGTTTGGTTCTTTATACGCGAGTTCCCACTGCTACTTAATATCTATAAAAAAAAACTTTTTCAATGGTAAAATTAACTTTCACATTTTCTTCTTTCGTATTTAGAATCTTTGCAGCTTTTTATTTTCTCTTCTTTTATCTTTAAAAATCTTTCCAAATTTTAATTCTTCTTTTCTATTTAAAATCTATGTAGCTTTTTATTCTTTTTCTTCTTTTGTTTTCAGAATCTTTGTGTCTCCTTATTCGCTCTTCTTTTGTATGTAAAATCTTTCCAACTTTTAATTCATTCTTCGCTTGTGTTTAGAATAATTGCAGCATTTTATTCTTATTATTCTTTTGTTTTTAGAATCTTTGTAGCTTTTTATTCATTCTTCTTTTGTATTTAGAAAATGTGTAATATTTTATTCATTCTTCCATTGTTCATTCATTCATTATTCCACATTTTCTTCTTTCGTATTTAGAATCTTTGCAGCTTTTTATTTTCTCTTCTTTTATCTTTAAAAATCTTTAAAAATTTTAATTCTTCTTTTCTATTTAGAATCTATGTAGCTTTTTATTCGTCTTATTTTTTTTTTTTTTTTGTTTTTAGAATCTTTGCGTCTTTTTATTCGCTATCCTTTTGTATGTAAAATCTTTTCCAACTTTTAATTCATTCTTCGCTTGTGTTTAGAATAATTGCTGCATTTTATTCTTATTATTCTTTTGTTTTTAGAATCTTTGTAGCTTTTTATTCATTCTTCTTTTGTATTTAGAAAATGTGTAATATTTTATTCATTCTTCGTTGAGAAAAAGATACAGCTAAACTTCTCATAATGAGTTTTCCGCATAAAATAATATAAGACTTATGAATACATTAAACTATTAATTAAAAATTAAGCTAAATTTTTTCATTTTTCCGCTATAACTTCCGAAAGTACTATCGCACAAAATTCAATTTTACACCGTGTCATAATTTTAAAATACGGTGGGTGTTGTTGTTTTTTTCAATTTAGTTGTTGAATTCCTTTGTTTCTAAATTTTGGCAATTTCTTAAAAGTGTGAAGTTGCTTGAAAGTGAGAAATTTCTGGGCTTATGAAAAATAATGTAAATGTAAATTATCATTATAAAAATTAGCTCAGCAAATAATTAAGAATGATTATCTAATTATTGAAGTATTATTAACTCTTTGAATTCTGAAAAGTAGTTAGATGCATTACTATGCACTTGATACAAGAACTTGCTTATTGTTTTAAAACATAAATTAATATATAATTGATTTAAACTGAATTTTCTCGAAAAATTATCTCCGTCATTTTACTATTCTGTAAGCATTTTTAACAATCAAAATAGAAAAATAAATAAATAAAGCTTCAAAATTTTCTGTCTTTATTTAAACGTCTTTAATAGTGCCTGAGAGGAGTCATCAGAGTGCTAAAGGTTAATAATGAAAATGCCAGGACAAGCTAAAATCTTCAAATGAGATTTTACCATTTACCAACAGTGAAAATTTCATCAAGAAATTAAATTTTTAAGCAATTCTGTCACATGTTTATCAAAAAAAAACTTCCAAGAATTTTTAATCGAAAATGTAAAACCAAAGAATTCAGTTCGGTTAAAAAATATTAACAAACAAAATCTGAAGACCAAAAGATTCGCAGCAATTCAATCCTCCACAATAAAATGACAAAGAAACTAATCCAGATATTTTTCTTCAATCAACCCGTTAATCATAGCTGACGGACTCAGTTCTTATTTCTCAGCCTGTTCTCACAATGGGGGGGAGGGGAGCGCTTCCAAAAAAATATTTTTTTTTCTAAACTGGTAACTCGTTAGTAACTTCATTTCAAGGATGAACCTTTTTAAGACAAATAGTTGTTTTCCGATAGTTTTAGAACAGAAAAGGTGTACTTCAAGACAGCGGTTAACTGTGCTTAATGACAAGAATATTGTTGAAGATAATGAATATATTGTAAAGCTAGAAAACTAAAGATAAAATTATAAAACTGTTTGGTATTGAAGATATTTTTTTATTAATTCAAGTATTTGAAATGCTGAAGTCCTTCACTCATTCAGTATATTCAATACCAGCATTTCAAAGTTTTTTATTTGCGTTCTGGTGAGAACAAATATGCTCCGCTTATCGTCCACTTGAACAAGCTATGCCACCCATAGTGAAAAAAATTAAAGGTCATTTCAAAATTTTCTTATTTTTCTGCCATGCATATGCAAAATTATGTTTACGTAATTTTGAAGATTAAAAAATCTTAATTGATTTTTATTTTTTATCCTAAATTAGTCCATGTCACTTTATTCAAAATATTTCTCTTATTTCTTAAATACAAATCCGTCCTTTTTTATTTAATTATTTCAAACACGTGCTCTAAAAGATTTTTGATTTCTTAGTTTCTCATGCCATGAACGAACACAATTACAATCCTTTATCTATATTATGCATACGAGAAAGTAAAAAAAAAGTAAAGCAATCTTAAAACATTTAACCTAAAACCCTAAACCATTTTAAAATAAAAATTCAACAATTGTTCTCCTTTTTTCGTCGTTTTGGCAAATAACTGTTTTATTTCTTGTAATATAGAATTTATTGATAATATGTATAAAAAAATAATTATTTTTAAATTGAAATCCAAGGAAAACACAGAATACTGTTTTGTGTAAATGAATTAAAGAAAGTATTTTGAATTTTCTTTTCACATTTTTTCACTTTTTTTCCACCTAAGCAGCCAAAAAAAGCATTTGATTCATGTAAACTTCACACACGAGGCGCTTACGAACAGCCTTTTTTGTTGTTAACTTCCTTTCCACTTTCTCTTTTTCCTAGAGTCCATCACCGTCCATTTCGGGTCAGCGGGCCCTGACATCCCCGGATGCAGAGACAGAAGGCTTGACTAATGTTTAATGCATTCCGCTCGAAAGTGAGGAGCTATTTTTCAGAGAAAGAGGGGAAGGGGACCCCCTTCGACCTACATGCTGATGGAACGACGAGAAAGCGTGTTGGAATAAGTAAGGAGATCTAGGAGTCACTTTCGCTTTGTGAAAAAAAAAGAAGAGGACTAAAGGTTGAATTTCGATGTAGAATATTAAGAGAGTTTTGATTGGAAATTTAGAATTTCTTGGCTCGGTAATTTTTTGCTATTGATATAAATAACTATATGCAGATTTTTCACCCTATTTTTTTTCCAAAACCAATAAATATATTATGATTATACAGGGTGATTAGCGAATACGAGCTGATTTCAAAATTAAAGATCGATAGAATTATGAGGTAAACTGTACGTTTATTTGCAAAACTGTAAAAATGCTGTGCAAAAGTTTAGAAAATTTAGTTACGAAAATCGTTAAAAGATGGCGCTCTAATCACAATGACGTCAAAAATGAAACATGACTCCCGATCTAACTCCTTGTGACTTCTTTCTGTGGGGAGCATTGAAAGACACTGTCTATACAAGCAATCCTGCCACTCTAGAAGAGCTTGAATCGTTGATTGGTGTTGCATGTGATTCCATTTCCGTTGAGACATTGCAAGACGTGATGTCAAATTTCATAGTTCGATTACGCCACCTCATTGTTTCAAAAGGGGAACATTTTTAAAAAATTGTATTTTGTTTGTAAAGACCACATCACTTTATCGTTTTTTATGACTCCTTTCAGAGAAAGAGTTTTCAGCGTAGAGTCATCTGCTAACGATTTTTGTAACTAAATTTTCTAACTTTTGTACAACATTTTTACAGTTTTGCTAAAAAACTTACAGTTTACCGCATAATTCTATCAATCTTTTTTGTAGAGATATTTAATTTCGAAATCAGGGCTTATTCGCTGATCACCCTGAATATAAAAAAATGATATTATAATGAAATAATAATAAAATAATTAGTTTAAAATATATTACGTGCTACACTTAATAAAGTGAATATTACATTTCATACATGATTACATGATACAGCTGGACTCTGACAAGTTGGCTGCAGACAAAAAAGCAAATTTACTGAGAAGAAGAAAATTTCGAAAAAGAGAGTAGATCGGAAAAAATTAATACCAACATAATGCATCCACAAAATTAATTATGTTTATATTAAAGAATTTTCAAATGCATGTTTCAATTGGCTGATGTATTAATTGTAACATGCGCCTGGTGACAAGCTTGATGCATCTTATAGGCTAACCATATGTAGATTATCGAAAAAATATAACAAATATCATTGATTTAAGTCATTGCATTCATGAATTATTGATTTTAAATGCATGCTTAAGTATAAGCCAACAGACGATGAACCGTTACACGAATTCAGTTCAAAATTTGTAAATATCTATTTATTATATGATATACTAGACGCCTTTGGCCACTAGCTGGTTCGCCAAGAGTAATGGGGTCTAAGATTTTCAATTAAATACTTATGTGCCTTGCTCTCTTTATAATTTCTCTGCCAGATATATTTAAACTTCGAAAGTCACGTAACACTGATTTACTAAATTAATGATATAGATGTTGCAAACGATCATAGAAACCTTTGTCTTGTATTTCCTTTTTAGAAAACATAACATTTAATATTTATTTAATTTCATCCAATCACGTGGTGAAAGTTACATTTTTTTTTTTTCGATTTAATTTGCAGTCATAGTTAATTTATTTTTTAATTTGAACTTCTATCAGTATGATTTCAACAGTTTAATAAAAGCTATTTTTTTCCCTTTGCTCGTTTATTATCTATTTTAGAAAATGTCACATATTATATTTCTTTTATTTTATCCAGTCACGTGCTAAAAGTTGCATTTCTTTAGATTTAATTTGTAATGATAGTTGTTTTTTTTTTAGTTTGAACTTTCGTCAATAGGATGGCAACATGCTGATAAAACCTAATTTTTCCCCCTTGACGTGCTCGTGCAGATTAAATTTTATTGTTTTGTCCGAAATATATTGTTGTAAAACATGGTTAAAATATTTCTTTAAAAATAGAAGCTTAAGTTATACATTAAAACAAAGATGCCATTAGAAAGCTAATTTTTTAATCTTTAAATTGATGTAAAAATCATGCTTGTGCGATAATATTTTCGGAAGTTATAGCGGAAAATCGTCGAAATTTCGCTTAAATTTTAATTAATTCAAATTCTAATTAAAAATTCGAAAAAAGGGCTCTGAGGTGCACATTCCCAAGCTCCAAGGTATACATGTACCAAATTTGGTAGCTGTAGGTCCAACGGTCTGGTCTGTAGAGCGCCAACACACACACACACATTGAGCTTTATTATAAGTATAGATTTAAGAACCAAATGACGTCTACCTAGCACTTTTCATTTTGTAGTCACTGAGTTCATTTGTATTCAAACAGCCAGATAGGTAGTCTTCTTTTGATTAAATTTTGCTTAAAATTTGATAGAAATTTTTAGATTTCATAGTAATTCCACATACCAAATTTCAGACATCTAGTTCAAAGCATATTTAAATATCCTATTCACATAAAGAAAAAATTGGTATTTGCGGATTCAAGGATGTCTGAAATCTGGAGTTGCGTCAGAATCTCTCGTTTGAATTTTTTTATCAGGTACAATACTTCCTTTGTACTTCGTAAACGAAATGCAAAAATATGTTTTCAGCAAAATCAACATAAAATGTTTTATCGATCAAAGATATTTCTCTTAATATTATGTTTCGTAAAAGAAGAATATCTTTAATTCTCTTTTCTTTGTTATAAAGCTAACAATGAAGGGAAAACCAATAATAGATCAGTATTAATAAATATGCTCATAATTATTTTCTAAAAATAATTTCAAAAGTTGTCTCTACATTTTTTTTCTTTTGTCACATGATTATCGCATGCCAAAAACAAAAAATTAAAGTAAAAAAATCATTTGTTTAATCGATTGCTCTATTTTCTTGAAACTTTTTAAATACCAACAACCCTTTTCAAGATAGATAGGCCATTTGGAGAAGAAATGCGGTCCCTCAAACAAACGTCCTTTGAGGAATAAAAACCCAGAAGAGCTAATATTTGAAAAACAAGCTTTGACCAAAGCACTGTCTTTATTTTTTCAGCAAACGCTATATCTGAATTCATGAAAAAGAAATGTTAAATCCTGCCTAAAGTTAAGCACGTACCGAATAAAAAATATACCTGATTCAGTATATTTGAGAGTTCATAACAGATATTCCCAAACAGCATTAATCATTCCTCAGTTCTATCAATAACGTTTCTAGAGAGAGTCCTAAGCGAGAGATTATTTTTTCAAACTCATGTTGATTAATTTGCTGTCTCCGCGTTAAGTGCCTTGGTATATCCCTCAGGCATCATTAAATATACGTATCGTTGTTTATCTCAAGAAGTAGAACCCCGGATGCGCGGTTCATTTTCGTATTTTGCTTTGGATAATTATTTTTAATGTATCTATAATAGATATCAAAGTATATGCAAAAAGGCATTCCTAGCATCACACTTTGGATGAATTTTGGATTTATCGATTTTTTCCCTGTTGAATTTATAGCATGCCAACAAAATGATTACACGTCTCATTCTTAAAAAAATAATCCATGTATTTCCTTATTATATCAACCCCACACCCTTAGGTTGATTTGATGAAAACTTTTTTTAACGAAGATTGTAGATATGATTTATAATTTTCACCTGTCTTTACTTTACCTTTTTGCTTTCTCTTATACGTAGTCAAGAAATTCGAACTGGACATTTTGTCTTATCTCCACGTTTCAGATTTCTCTGAGTTTGAAAAACACACTTCTTGAAAAATCACCGTCCATATGACAGTACGTGATAGAGATGACTGAAAGAGCCTTGAACTAGGCCCATGAAAATTAGTATTTGTCCTTTGGATTTCTATCAAATTTTGAGCAAAATCCGTTCAAAAGGAATCTGTCTGTCCTGCTATCCATATACAATTTACCACTATAATGACTAAAACCAAGAGAAGTAGACAGATAAAATTCGATCAATGGAATTAACATCTATAGGCAAGACATCTATCAAATTTTGAGCCAAACCTAACAAGAGATTGACAGTATGTCAGTCTGTACTGTTAGAAACATGTAAAGATTATACAATACAATATACTGCTGCAATACAAGCAACAATGGAAACATTTTCACCTGGATAATAACATATCATTAGTGGAAATGTGATTTCATAATATAAAATCTACAAATATTTTTTTAATATAGCTCAATAAGAATTCTCTTTACACCAGTTGTACCAAATTTATTTTAACAATTCTATTTTGTAATTAAACAATTAAAACATTCACCTGCGTCATTTTAAAAAAACCAATCATATACACTGATGGAAAAAAATTCCCAACACCAAGAAAAACTTATTGTACAGTCATGAAATTTTAAGAATACATTTGTCTAGGTAACATATTTAATTGATTAAAGTTTCAAGATCACAGGTAGAGCCATTGGCGAGAAGAGCCATTTCAAATGTGAAATGTTGAAACATTAGTAACCGGTGTAACCGCCAGAATTTTGAATGCAAGCATGCAAACGTGCCTGCATTGTGTCGTACAGGTGTCGGATGTCAGTTTGTGGAATGGAGTTCCATGCCTGTTGCACTTGGGCGGTCAATGCAGGGACGGTTAATGCTGGTTGTGGATGAAGCTGGAGTTGTCGTTCAATGATGTCCCATAAGTGCTCGACTGGCGAAAGATCTGGTGATCTAGCAAGCCAAGGCAACATGTCGACACTCTGTAGAGCATGTTGGGTTACAACGGTGGTATGAGGGCGAGCGTTATGCTGTTGGAACTCCCCCCCCCTTTAATGCTGTTCATGAATGGCAGCACAAGAGGTTGTATCACTAGACTGACGTACAAATTTGCAGTCAGGGTGCGTGGGATAACCCCGAGAGTGCTCCTGCTGTCATACGAAATTGCTCCCCAAACCATAACTCCAGGAAGGCCCTGTGTGTCTAGACGGCAGACAGGTCACTAGCAGGCGTTCACCTGGCCTCCTTCTAACCAACAAACGGCTATCACTGCGACCAAGGCAGAACAGGCTTTCATCAGAAAACACAACAGATCTCCACTCCGTCCTCCAATGAGCTCTAGCTTGACACCACTCACATCGCAAACGGCAGTGGTTTGGAGTCAGTGGAATGCATTGTACAGGGTGTGTGGCTCGGAGCTGTCCTTGAAGTAACCGATTTGTAACAGTTCATTGTGTCACTGTGGTACCAACTGCAGCTCGAATTTCAGCTGTAGACGCAGTACGATTAGCCACAGCCATACGCCGAATACGACGGTCTTCCCTCTCAGTAGTACACGTGGCCGCCCGGCACCTGGTCTTCTTGAGGCAGTACCTTCCCTTGACCACTGCCGCCAATACTCATGCACAGTTTATACATTCCTGCCAAGTCTTTCAGCAATATCGCGGAAAGAAAACCCACCTTCTCGTAACCCTACAACACGACCTCGTTCAATCTCAGTGAGCTGTTGATGATGGCTTCTTCGTCTTCTCAGAGGCCTCCTTGACTAACATTAACCCTCTACGTCAAATCTCAACTGTAAATAACGATCACGAACCTTACAGCGCTTATTTAAAGCAAACCTCATTTGCATGTTCATA
>JAPMOQ010005664.1:0-15625 GCA_026543055.1 Argiope trifasciata
AGCAAGTTGGAAGGGGTCATCACATCGTAAGTGTGGAACCCTTTGTGGAAAGTAGGTTATTAATTCATTTTCGCCTCTTAATCTGAACCTATTCATCAGCGCCATTTGCATATCATCGCTGACGGAGGCTTTGGAAGAGGGGCGGCGAAGAATGATTGCGCGGGAAGTGACGCATGGGGGGTGCTCACGCGAGCCATTCATTCCAGGCAGGTGGGATGGCAGCAAAAAGAGCGATTGGAGTCACGAGATGAAAACCGATTTAATAGAAGTGAAATGAATTAGAAGAATCCCTTGGCCAATCAAATAGAATCTAAAACATGAATGAATGGAATTATTATTTTGCACACATCTTGTCCGAGTTTTTCTATAACCTGCTCATAAACTGAAATTTTAAAAAAAATTCTCGGTGGAGTAAAAGATCCGTCGAATTATTATTGTGTTAGAGTTGAGCCATTTTATTTCCATACTATTCATCATAATTATAAAACAAGTTACAACTTGGAGGGCGAGCGAAATATAAGTTGTGTTTAAACAGTTTTTTTAAATAAATTTTTAGAATGAGATAAATGATATTATCTCGGTAATAATATTTAAATATCCCTTCGAAATTCTATGATAACATTAATTCAAAAAGACAGCATATGTAATATGTTTTGGCATTTACAGGATAACTCTTGATTTCCGATTAAAAGGGAGATAAAATAATAATTATCATAATTAATAATTTCGTATTTCCATCATTAAGAATTTCATAGCTGTTTAGTTATAAATTAGTATGTTAAAATAATTTCAATCGATTTCACATTTTCCTATGATTAAAATAAATTATCTTTATCATTATCTCTCTTTCGTTCTAACAAGAAGCTAGACATTTCATTTCGTCAGCGAAGCAAAAAGGCTATTCAGATCGAAAATTAAAAAAAAAATTATAACATTCATCCTATCTGCATCAATGCAACGGAACAAATGATGTATTTGTACATTTTTCAATTTAGCATTGATGAAAACTTATGAAGATCCATTACGATTTTACCGAAAACAAATAACCTCTATATTTATTCTTAAAGGGAAAAAAAAACAATCAATCACTTCTTATCCTAGTAGCACACAAATCTTGTGAAATAGTGTATAACATTGATCAATATTGTTTGTGGAATCTTCTTCAATATCATATGATATCGCATAATATTGTACAATATTGTGCAACAGACTGAGCTACCTGGATAGTAGCACAAAAATGCTCTACAATATTGCATGACATTGATAAATGTTCGCGATGAAATGTTTCATATCATATAATATCGTACAATATTGTACAGTACAAAGCAACAGACTGTGCTACCTGAGTAGCAGCATACAAATAGTGTACAATATCGTCTGACATTGATCAATATTCACAGTATTGTTTAATATTGTTGAAAACTGCTTAATATCATATACTAAAACAATAGTTGGTATCTACGATAAAAGGGACACATTAAACTTTAAAATAATCAAACATTTTAATTGCCATTTTAATCTGAACACATACATTTTCAAAAATTTCATTTTCTCACTGTCAGGTTTTGGGTTCGAATTCGGAGGTTTTCAGGTTCAGGACTCGATTCCACCGAAGAACCGACGTTTAAGGGGGTCTCTCTTGTACGTTAATGTGTCACTCCAAGCGTCCTTCCGCTGGTGTGGTGTGGTGAGAAAAAGGGGATGCCAACGCAAGTTTTGTCGTCGTCATCTGAAAGCTGTTCCAAATGAGGAGGTTCGTCCCAAAATAGCCCAAATGTTGCTTTACAAAGGGAGGTTAAAATATCTAAACTAATCTTTTGACACAACTAGAAATAAACCTTATTTACATTTTAACTAACTCAATAGAGGGCACTGGCGTTCTTCATTTATTTATCACGCTGAATGACGAAGCGTTTTTAAGCAAGTGCAGCCAATGACGTGGGAAGCAAGAATAGAACCTTTGTTTTGTTTTGTTTGTTTGCAGAAATTTTGCCTGATAATATCATGTTTTTCAATAGTTAATTAATAATTAGTAATGTATATATATATATATATATAATACTCACTGAATTGAGAAGTAGAGGCTGGCTGACTTCTTCTAAATCACGCCGGCAATTACTTGAGTTTCTTACCCCCCTCACCCCCCAACGGCATCTGGAGAGCCATTAAGGGGCGAGTAAATAAAAAGGAGACTTGTTATTACTCCTGCCGACTATCGGAAGGGTGACGCCCTAGGGGGGCAGCCCCAGCGCAGAGATCTCTCATATCGGAAACTGCCCCAGGATTCGCTAATTGCCCCATGGAAGTCCTCCAGAGAGAAGAAAAAGAGTGAGAAAATGCTGCGGGTTTTCCAATTGTCTCGTAATTGCTTTCTCTTTTTTTCTTTCATGATTGGAGACAGACAAGTTTTAGTGGTGTATGTCTGTCAAAAGCAGGGGTGACCCTCAAAACGCATTCTTAAAGCATCATCGTGAAGATATTGGATATAAAATTTTTCTTTATATAAATATTTTCTTTCAAAATTCATTCTGATGAAAAATCATGAAAATACCTAATTTTTTTTATTGTCTCATTTGATAAAGCCGATTTTTCAAAATGTGTCTATATAATACAGTTAAGAATAGATAAATATACATTTTGTAAAAGTTTCAGGCTGTTCTATGAATTTCATATCAAGTTATTACAATTTGAAATCTTTAAATTCGTTTTTCTCCCTGATGTCATTTTGTTTACGTGCTGTTCTTCGAAAGCCTAAGACTTTTTTAAAAATGGATGTAGAGAAGTGAAATTTTTTGTGAATGTTCCTAAATACAAGTTTTATAAAACTTACTATGGAATTTGCTCTAAGATGCATAGTTATTTTTTTTAAGTGTTCAAACTCAAAAAATGTGTTTTTTTTTTTAAATTTTTTCTGTTTAACAATGAAAATATTTATAATTAAATAATTATTATGAGGAAGATAAATTCCATAGTAACTTTTATGTAATACATAGTTAACTAGCTGGAAAAAAATTTTAATATTTAAAAAAAATTTAGAGTTTAAAAAAAACTTCATTTAAAAAAAATTAAATTTTTCAAAAACTGTTGAAATAATTCAAATTTTTTGTGGGCAGTTATAGAATGCTATTTAAGATAAGATACACTCAAAATCTAATTTCAAATATTAAAATTAAAAAAAATTGTCGCCTTAAAGCATCATGAAGAAAGATGAACTGGATTAAAATATTTTCTTTCAAAATTCATTAAAGATAGAAAGCATATTTATACCATAAATTCGTTAATATAGTTGAAAAGGGGATTTTTTGAAAATTAAGGTGGTGCACAATTATTTGTACTGGAATATTTTTGGTGGTTAATGCGAAAAACGCAAAAAAAAATTATTAAAATTTAAAAACCCGAGGATTATTTTCCCTAAAACTTTCTCGCATAATCTGTTCTATATCTATATCTATACTTATAATAAAGCTCAATGTGTGTGTGTGTGTGTTGGCGCTCTACAGGCCAGACCGTTGGACCTACAGCTACCAAATTTGGCACATGTATATCTTGGAGGTCGGGAATGTGCACCTCGGAGCCCGTTTTTCGAATTTTTAATTAGAATTTGAATTTATTAAAATTGAATCGAAATTTCGACGTTTTTCCGCTATAACTTCCGAAAATATGATCGCACAAACATGATTTTTGCATCAATTTAAAGATTAAAAAATTAGATTTCTAATTTTATCAGTGTTTTAATGCATAACTTAAACTTCTGTATTTAACGAATTTTTAAAGAAATATTTTAACCATGTTTTTTTTATCACGTGACAGGATAAAATAAAAGAAAACAATGACGGAAGTTCAGATAAAAAAACAACGATCATCGCAAATCAAATCAACTTTCAAACAACTTTTAGCACGTGACTGGATAAAATAAAAGAAATATAAAATGTGAAATTTTCTTAAAAAAATAAATGCTAAGCAAAGGTTTCTGTAACCGTTTGCAATATCTAAATCATTAATTGAATAAATTATCTTTATTTATACAGGATTGAATTCATATAGGATATGCATTCAAATTCCGGTCCAATGGCCAATTTGTAAAATATTATTAATAGGCATATATATTGTTTAAAACTATTAATTTGATCTAAATTAAGTAAATAATTACATTTTATGTAGCTTGAGTCAAACAATGCCTTTATGAATAATCAGTTTCAGATTTCTTCATACTTTGCTCTGTGAGCCATATTTTACAAAATATTTTTATTAATATTTTAAATAAAAGTTGCTACATCAATCAGTCTTCTAAATCAATCATTAAAATTGACTGATTTATAAAATTAAAGAATATTATTAGGAAAACGTGTTCTTTTAGAACTTTCCGTCCATCATCTTAAAGAAAATATTAATTCCAGGCCAATCAATGCCCGGAATGACTTCAAGGCTAATGAATATGTGATTCAATTGAAAATTTTAGAACGCATTACTCATGGTGAGCCAGCTGGTCGCCAAAGGCGGCTAGTCTATAATAAAGTTGTTACCTCTGAGAAAGACTTTCATGACATTTGCGTACTATTACTGCAAAATATGAAGCTTTCACTTATCTTTAGCATTTCTACCGAATCCATTGTGTCTCCTCGGCGAGTGATTTGGAGATGAATCCTCGATAAATAGATACGGTTGAGATCCGAAATTTCTCATTTAATTTTAGATAATTCCACTATCTTTATAGCCATCCCGTAAGTGTAAGGAATATGCTGACTAAATTTCATGGCCATCGTATGAATGGTTAAGGAAGGCACAAGAGACAGATAGACAAACCTTCATTTTTATTTATATAGACTAGCTGGTACTTCTTATTGCCAACAGCCGACCACCCCGCCACCACTGAACGTAGCAGTATCGACAGGATTTGTTGTGGTCGACTGCTGAACAAGTATTGTCCAGCCCTACATGGACCGATCAGTCAAACTAGCATTCTTTTCGGGGCAGTAAATGACTTTCTTCCTCTCCATCTGCACTCTCTCAAACAGTTGGACTAAAACTGTCCATCTTTAACATCATATCCTTCAGGGTTTTGAGATGACCTGGTACCATCAGTACTGTACTTAAATCATTATTGTCAATCTTTAGATCCTTCCTTAACTCTGATATTTCCATACATTGCCTTAAATAGTGGTAAACTGTACCAATTTCCGCACAAATGCATTTATTTTCTTGCGTTCTTCCAAATCTTTGGAAATATGCAGGAAATCTCCCATGTTCAGATATTATTTGGATTATAAGTGGATGGTATCTTCTTATTTTACTTTCCAGATTAGGAATAAAGTCGAGACTCTTCCTTTTTTGGACATATACCATCAGTCAAACCATTGCAGTTTTATTTCTTCCCCTTTTAAAACACCACTTGATTTGGGGACAATAATATCAATATTATCTTTCTTAGTCGCCAACTTCGCATAGTAATCCGCCTTTTCATTACCATATATCCCAATATGTTCCTTAATCCAATTCAACTCTATCGACTTGTTAATTTTAACACTTTTTATCTTTTCTTTTATCAACCCTATTACCTTATTACAATTGTGAGATGATTCTGTCTTGTAAAACTGACAGGGAGTCGGAAAAAATTGAGCTCTTTTGTCCGTCCTCCACCCTTTCACAATATTCAAAGGCCCTTTTTAAAGTTTGCACTTCTGCCTGAAAACTTGTTGCATGATTCAATAATCTTAAGACTTTTATCTATCTCTTTCCCATAATAATACACTACAAGTGCAGCTCCTACTTTATTTTCATCTTTTGAACCATCTGTAAAAATTTCTATCCCATCCATTTTTGGATCTTCATTTGAAAATTATAAATAAGCCATTCGGAAGGATGTTGATCGAACTTGTCGAAATACATTTCATAATCTTTATTGTTGAAGCATTTGTTTCCTATTTTAACTTTAGAACTTTTATTACTAGAAGTCCTTATTTGAAATTTAGTGAATATTTCCGTTGCTCTGAGATAAATTGACAAAATTCCCGTTATCACTTGAAGAGCTTCTGTAGAAATGGTTCTAAATGCCCCAAACATAATGATCAGAGGGCGCCGTTGGATTGAATTCAATGTTTGCCCTGATTTTCTGTAGATTCAACCTATGCCCCCATGCTCCATGCCCAAAAAGAACAAATGGCTCAATGGCTCCAGTGTCAATTTTCTCTGTTTCTCCAACTCTGCGTCCCACCAGGGGACCCTGAGATGATTTGTCCCTTTACTGTTTGATCGTTGGCTAATTCCTTGGATGAATTCTGTAAATTCTTTAACCCATAGTTCTAAATCTTTTTTTGGATTTTATCCTTTTCATTGTTTTCATTATATTAGTATATTTTTCAGCCACTTGAGAACTAATTTTTTGAATTTTTCTCTTGCTTAATTTAAATATTTCTGCTGAAAAAACTTTCTCACCCATGTTAATTTGAAAATCCAAAAAACTATGGTCACTCAGAATACTTTGGGCTACCTTCCATCCCATTGCTCGGTAATGCAGGTCTTTAGTTGATAAGGTGACATCAATCCAGCTTCTCCAACTCGCAGATTGAAATGTTGGCAATGAGTTTGGATCATTCCAAGTAACAAGGTTTTTCTTAAAAATGAATTCTATAAACGAGCCGGCTTCATCTTGTGGTACATGATCGGGAATTTCATTTCCCCAAAGAGGACTGTGAATATTGAAATCTCCTCCTAAAAGTATGGATAATGTCCCCAACTGTTCTAACAGATTTTCAAGTTCTGTACTAATAGACTAGCTGGTACTCGGCGCTTTGCAGCGATAGAAGAAATAATCTTGGAAACATGGTTAGGAATTTGATATTGCTGTCTCGATTCATTAAGAACGATCGGAAGAATAATATTTATTTTCTTGTCGGCAGTGAATACATTCATTGAAATCGAAGGATATATTAAGAAGTATGAATAGTATTCATTCTATTTTTAGTATTCTATTCTACCGACAAATATTCATTTTTTTTGGATTAGATTTGTATATTCTTTTAGAATCGTTAAATTCTGTGTTCTTTCGGAATGATAATGAAAGAAACTGTTTATTTTCTTGCATGATTCGTTTCATATTCGCTCAATATTATCAAGTTAAGTATTAGAAAATGCGGGTAAAATATTTTATTTCAAAATGGATTAAACATAGAAAATATATTTACACCATAAAATCTTTTATATATTTGAAAAGATCCTTTTTTGAAAACTAAGATGGTGCAAAATTATTTGTAATCTAATATTTTCAGATGTTACTGCGAAAATGCTAAAATTTTATTAAATGTGTACTTAACCTCGTGATTGGTTTAATATTCATTCAGAATTCCCAAGTTTAATTTTAGAAAATGTGATTAAAATATTTTCTTTTAAAATACATTAAACATAGAAAATCTTTAATAAAGTTGAAAAGATAATTTTTGAAAAGGAAAGTGAAGATGGTTCAAAATTATTTGTACTATAATATTTTTGGAAGTGACTACAGAAAACGCTAACACTTTATTAAATGTTTAGTTAAAATTTTAACGCTATAGGATTGGTTCCCCTAAAACTTTCTGGCACACTCTCTCATAAAACCATTACCACAGAGAAAGACTTGCATTGCATTTACATACAATAGTTGCGAAATACTAACGACTAGCTAGAATTTGGCTTCTTTGCTGAATCTGCTGTGTCTCCTTGGCAAGTTATTTGGTGGTCAATCCATGGTTAATAGATGCTGTAAATGAATCCGAAAACATTTTTTACATAATTGATCATTTTATTATGCCTATAACCATTCCGTAAGTGCAAGTAATAAGAAGTCGAAGATTTATCGGAATCAGTTGAGAGGCACAGTAGCGCATGAGACATGCAGACAAACATTCATTTTTATTAAATTAGAAGATGAACGATAAATTTAATTCATAAAAATCCACACAATAACTTATACTTCAATTCCAAATTCACAAGAGAGGCGGTGACCATTATCAGTAGCCTTTCAACTGAAGTTTTAAAATAAAGCCACTTTTTAAAACTATTTTAAAAACTCCGACATCCTGAAAGCTTTAAAAGAAAAAGAAAAATATGAAAAATCGAAGTCAGCAAATCGAAGTTCCGTCGACTCCAGTTACTTCCCAGAGCAACCTTTTTCCCACTTTTCCTTGCTTCCTCCCTCTTTTTATGCCCTTTGATGTCCGTCCGTCTGCTCCGATGAGGCCCCTAAGCGCGCGAAAACTCGCAACGCGCAACAAAAATGTGTTCCGGAACAAAAGACAGACGGCGAATAAAGCTATCGCGTCGAAAGATCTCTTTGAAAAGGGGTTTTAGGAGGAGATTTTATGATTTTGTTTTACGATTTTCACCTTTTATAACTTTCAGCCTTCTTTTTCTATTTCTTTGCTAACGCACTTTACTGGGGGGGAGGGCATATGGAGCATCAAATCATCCCCTGCTAGACCCTGCTAGGGAGTAACGAGTTTATGTTGACTCGAGCCCTAAACATCCCGCTGTTTATTTAACTTTGTTTGAGATAAGCCAGCAGCGTTCGGTTCATAAATTTGAACGAATTTGGAACCTGAGAGATTGTATTGGATCATTGCAAAATAATTATTTAGTATGTAAAAAAATTTTATGAATAACAATTTTAGTCATATTAAAATTCTTCCTCGACCATTGGTCTATTAATTAATATAACCACTTATAATATTGTTACGAAACTGCTATTTTGCTTTCCCGAGCTAATACTGTCGTCGTAAGGTAAACAGATTTACAATAATCTGTATTGAATAGTGAATGGGTGTGACGTCAGAGAGCCCAGAGCTTGGTGACAAACTTTGCAACGAATTTGACGACTTTGGCGATAAAATGGATGATAAACGAATCACCGAGAATTTAAACGATCGGTCTATTAGGAGCCGTGATACATCCAGAATGCTCCTGATTGGTCCAGAAGGTGTTTAGGTCCGCCTTCCTTCTCTATATAAGGCAGTTAATCTGATGAATGCTTTGAGTCTAAGAGATCTGGTGCGATAACCAATCGAGAAGACCTGAAGAGTGGGATCTTGAAGAGGAGTCGCTGAGAGAATATCGAAGTATTGATGGTGTACTGGACTGTTGTGTAGCGTATTCTGACGAAGTCTGTGTCGTAGCCCGTTGTGTCGTCGTCGGGAACGGAGCTATCCTGAACTGAGGAGTAGCACCTTTGAGAGAATTAGCAAATGCAAGAGGAGACAGAGGAGTCGTTTCAGCCTGTTCGGGAGAGACCTGCGAGAGCATAAACAGAATCGAATCCCTCAAAGATCCCCTCTCCTACTGAATCCTGTTTGACCGTTTTGTGAGTTATGGACTATTGTTGCTGTTGTGGGCTACTGTCAGCAGTAGAGCACTGCTGTGTGCTCGTCTCGGCTGTATATAGTTGTCTCCTGCACATAGTTGATGTGCTGTAAATATTTGTCGTCTTTGTGCTGTCCTGTAAATAAACGTCGTGTCTGTTGTGTTATCTACTGAAGGACTGATCATTGCTTATGGTCATCTTCTCACCCACTATACAGGTAAACGAACCCAATGGATTAGGATAATAAATTCGTAACATTATTTTAACTGTTTGTGAGCATCAGTTTCTTTCCTAGGAATTTTTAAGACTCAGAATTCTTGCTACGAGATGTATAAAGAAGAATACGGTGACATCTGAACATTTCCTGCATAGTTTCATAGATTTATAAAAACTGTTTCGATAACTTTGATGTAAACTTATTTTATATGTTTGTATCCAGGTCTCTTCTTCAAACAAAAAAAAAAATGTTCTCATGGCCGGCCTCAAGGACTAACACATAATGTTTGTAAGCAATATGTGAAATGCCTTTTCTTCTCTGGTATTGTTTAAAAGAACGTAAAGATTTTCATGCTTAAAACTGTAGTCAAATTTCTTGGTAATTTACAATTTTCCTAAACCTACAGTAAAATTCCATCTCTATAATTCTTTTGCAGTTCAGATTTGAAATATGGATTCTTAAAGTGTATGTACACTCTTGAAACTTCATTCAAAATATAGAATATTTTTATCGCCTCAAAATGTTCTTTAGCTTTCAAACTATACCAAGATGTCATCAATATTCGAAATATTTCTCTAGTTATCAGGATTTTTCTTGCGATATTTTCATTCGAAACTCTAGTTTCGGTTTATTTTTAAACTCATTTTATGGAGAATGATATTTTTCCCGCTATGTTGTTTCATTCAAACAATCCTAACTCGATAAGAAATGAACCAAACACAATTATTTATGTATCGAAATAATCTGTATGAAACAGCGGATATTTTGTGCCTCCATCAAAGTTATATTTACGGAAGGACATTTTTAATGAATATTTAAAAATAAAATTAAGAAAAAAAATCTCTCTTTTTTATTCATCGTTGATGAAAAAATTGTTAAAAAAGCTGTGTATTTTGATTGAGATTTAAATATATATATGATTGAAGCAGACAACATGGAGACATTAGGCATGATTTCCAACTGTAATTATGTGCCTAACTACAATTAATTTCTAACGGTAATTTAAGATATAATGTTTCAAAAAATATGCTGATTAACTCATAAAAATTAATGAATTAATAATTAATATTAACACCATATAATTAATTAATATGATGTTAACAATTAATATAATATGGGTTTTCTCAGTGAAAGGAGTTTAAATATATGTTAATGACCCACTGTGAAAAAATTGGACTTTTAAAGTTAAAATTGAAACAAAAAAAACTTGTAGTGTGTGCGAACACCTAAAGTGAATCTTAATTTTAAAAAAAAACAAAACCGAATAATCATTCTTTATGAGAAGAGGTATTTACCAAAGGTGTCAAAATTCTATGTCATGATTATATTCGTGAAAGCGTATCAGTTTTTGAATTACTATTTACTCTAAATGAAGTTACTGCTTCCAGAAATGAGTTCAAGTTGCAATGAAATGGTGTTTTAACATAAAGTTCATACTTTTTGAAGCAAGAATAGAATATATCTTCTTCTTCTTGCATACAACCGACCACCCCGCCACCACTGAATGTAGCACTATCGACAGGAGTAGGGTAAATCTTTGCTACTTGGGATTCATTAATAAAATGACTGTCGTATTATGTAGTAAAATCAGAAAATATCACAAAGGAAATTATATTAGATAAGTTAATATGCATTTCACTTATAAATATGTTTCGAAAGTTGACTTAAGTAAAAAGAAATGAGATATTAGCCTCGAAGTTGCAATGCAATTCTCATACCTGCACCACATGAAATTGTAAACACGTTAAAAGATTTCAAGCTTGTTTTTTTTTTCCGAATTCAGGCAGCTGTTTCGATGCTCGTAGCCAAAAGTGTACCGCTCCTCAGTATTTCACCACTCATGTCCATAAATTAAGGATAATTCAGAGATACGCAGAAATCGAATTCTAATATGTATATATATATATATATACAATCATAAAATTATTAAAACAATTAAAACCCATTTCCAAGTCAACAAAAATTAAAATGAAACGAACTAGGTCGAAATCGAAATTAAAACTCAATTCTGAATTAAACGCTAAAAGTTTACAAAATGAAAGGTTATAGTTTTGATTCGGTTGTGTTCCTTTTTGCTTGGTTTATTTTGTTTACACACACACACACACACACACACACACACACACACACACACATATATATATACATACATATAATACTAGTAAAACTCCTCCCCACTTCAAAATTCATGTATAAATTGCAGGAAGCTGCCACCAGGTGGCACCAATAATACGTCACAATGACGTGAGTGTAAGAGACAGGCAACGAAGTAAAATTGTTTCCGAGCGAATTGCAAGACTTTCGGTACAATAACCGCATAGTTATGACTCAAAGGAAGCATTTGGATGATTTAAGCGTGATAGAATGATCGACCTTCTGGAATGAGAGCGTAGCCAGCTGGAAGTACCCAAGGAACTTGGAATCGTTCAGAATGTCATCTCCATGTTTTAGCAAACGATTCCAAGATGACGGTAACGTGAGTAGGCGTTACAGCACATGTCTCCCCCTAGTTACAACGCCGAATGAGGGCCGGTATCGGGCAGTTACTGCAAAAAGAAATAGACAGATACGACAGTGTCAAGGCAGACACTTAGGGCAGATGGGTTTTATTTCCAAAGATTTGGTAGATCGCAGGAGAACAAATGCATTTGTACTGAAATGAGTACGGTTTGCCACTACTTAATGGAATGTATGATTTCAGAGTTAAGGAAGGACCTGAAGATAATAAATAACGATTTAAGTACAGTACGGTTGGAACCTGGTCATCTCAAAACCCTGAAGGATGGGATGTGAAAGATGGACAGTTTCATTCCAACTGTTTGAGAGTGTGCAGGTGGGGAGAAAGACATTCCCCAAAAGGAATGTTCGTTTGACGGATCGGTTAATGTATTGTTGTCAGCAGTCGACCACAGCAAATCCTGTCGATACTGCTACGTTCAGTGGTGGTGGCGTGGTCGGCTGTTTACAAGATATGCAGATAGATCTATCTGCTCGTAAGCCTGTCAGATGTGTTCCACTTATTGAAACTCACTGTCCCCTGCAGTTAGCCTGGAGTAGAAAAACATGCATTGTGGACAACGCAACAGCGGGTTTGTGTGGTGTTTTTTGACGAGTTTAGTTTGCAGTCTGATTCTCACCGGACTTTCAAATGGAAAGCTGTAGATACCTGTTACTACAACATCATTGAACGACACCTTTAAGGAGGTGCAGGATTACTCTTTTGGGAAGGAATTATTTTGGGTTCCAGTACTGACTTGCATGTTCAAATTGTAACCATAACAAGCCAAATCTATCGGAACATCATTTGTAAATAAATTTGTTTTGAGGCACCATGCGTGTAGAATTCGTGTTCATGGATAACAATGCCTTTCCTTACCGTGCAAACATCGTAAACGAATTCCTTTGATTGGAAGACGTCACCCGTAAGGACTGACGTGTTACGTTCTACTGGACTTGAATCCAGTAGAGCATGTGTGAGACATGCTTGCCCGACGAGTTGCAAGTATGTCTTACACATGCTCTACTGGTTCAACATGCTGCCGTCTACTCCCTCTTAAATGTATTTTGGAACTTCAGAAGGAATTCCTTGATAAGTGGTGCAATATTGCCCAAGATCTTATCGATAATTTGATATTCAGCCTGCCCATGCATTGTGCGGACTCTGTTGTATCGTCTGGGAGACATACCTTGGATGAACCGTTGTACCAACTATGTGGTACAATGTTTCTGTAAATAGTTATTTTTGTAATTTGCCCTAGGGAGCAAAGAATCATAATTTTTACAAATGATATCAAACATATAGTAACTTTTTTGTTCTTTATATTTTGTTTAATAAATATTCTTTACAAAAGCGTCACATTTGTTTTGCTTCTGACTCTTCCTTTTCCCAAACTTGCATTCTTCTAAATTTATGGGCATGATTGTAAAATACAAAGCCGTAACATGTAAAGGATGTAAAATTTCTTAGGTCACCATTCAGGAAAAATTGCTAAGTGTCGGTAAAATGTGATTTCTAAAGAAAATGATTTGGTAACCTTGCAAAGGAAAAAGTTCAGTTTAGTTATATTAACGTCCCGTTGGAAAGCAACACTAAGGCTATTTTAGGAAGAACCCCGTAATTTTGAATCATTGTCACATGACGACGACGACACCTGAGTTGGCATTCCCCTCTCCCCACCACACCACGTCATTAGGATGACGTTTGACCTGACGGATTTAACGTGCAACAGACCCCCTTAGAGGATGGTTCTTCAGTGGAATTGAGTCTCGAACTTGAAAACTTCCGGTTCCAAAGCCAAAACCTTACCACCAGGCCACTGGGGCCCTGTAACGGAACAAATATCTTGTTGGAATGCAACGGATCGCTTCTCTAAGTAGAAACAGATTTATCCTTCAAATATCATGCCGGTTTGTCTTCCAGAAATAACAAGTTGTTGCAATCAATAAGATTGAAGAAACATGAGAGGATCCACTATACTTCTAGCAAAGTATATAATAACGCTTTTATTACCTTAAATTTTTGGATGGGCCATCCAAAACATACTGCTAAATTTCCAATGCACTGAGTTACAGACATTTCACATTTCTAAAGAGTTCTCTATAGTCTTAGTCAGATTATTAAACAGTTCTATTTAAAGCTCATTAAAATTTAAATAATTCTATCTAAAGCTTTTTAAAATTTAAATAGTTCTGTCTAAAGCTCTTTAAAATTTAAATAACTCTATCTTAATCTCTTTAAAATTTAAATATTTCTATCTAAAGTTCTTTGAAATTTAAATATTTCTATATAAAGCCTTTTAAAATTTAAATAGTCCTTCATAAGCATTTTAGAATTTGAATAGTTCTATCTAAAGCACATTAAATTTAAATAGTTATCTATCTAAAGCACATTAAATTTAAATAGTTCTATCTAAAACTCCTTAAAATTTAAATAGCGCTGTGGTCTCGATTTCTTTTGTATTTTAAGAGAGGGTTAATTTTGTATGTTTATCAAATTTATAAAAGCAGCGTTGTCGAATGGATTCAAATTAAAATAATGCATCGTTTAAAGTTTGAAATATTCCTATTTAATGGACCGCTGTAAATTTCCTTCTACGAAGCATCATAATATTTAAAAAAGTATTTGATCTTATAATTAAATAATATTCTGATTGTCTCAGAATACTTTATTTTTTTTCTGGGGAAATTATTTTTTGCATTTGAAACTTGAATTTTTTTTTGGTACTCGAAAGTGGCAAACTATCTTAAAACGGAATGGAAACGTAATATTTTACTGTCTCAATTCAGTTCTTGTATTTAAATCTGCTTTCTTAGAGATTAAATTAATAAAAAAATTGGCTTTGGTAAGAGAAGAGTGGAAAAATTCTTATACCTAGATGTCTTAATCTGGTAAACCCACATTCTATTGTAAAAACGATTTGTTTCTGTATCTCTGACTTATCCTTAAATGACTTTTCTGAACTTTCTGAATAGTACAATTCCTTGTTGATATAAGTTCTTCAGAAGTCACTGAATAATTCATCCCGTCAGAGCAACTTAAATTGCGATCTCAGACAGAGCCATTTATTTATGTGTATATATATATATATATATATATATATCGTCGTGCCGCCATAAATCACGAAAAACCTGTTCACATGAATAACTTTAACACAAATGAAAGCTCTGGAAAACGAACTGCGCATTTATACTTTTTCGCTGCAATACTACTGCCATCTGTATATTTGCATATTGCTATCCCATGACTTTTGTCACTTCAGTGTATATATATATATATATATAATCATAAAATTATTAAAACAATCAAAACCCATTTCGTGGTCAACAAAAATTAAAACGAAACCAACTAGGTCGAAATCGAAATTAAAATTCAATTCAGAATTACACGCTAAAAGTTCACAAAATGAAAAAGAACCAATTAATGAAACAAATCCGAAATACTATAATTAAAGAATTATTTAAACGAAACAGAAACAGTACTAACCAAGGAAACGAAACCAAAACCGGAATCGAAACTAAAACTCATTACTGATTCAAACAAGTTTAAGAATTAAAAAAGATTTTTAATTAATCATTGAATT
>JAPMOQ010005679.1:0-18197 GCA_026543055.1 Argiope trifasciata
TCAAGTGAGTCTGACGACTTTGTATTGGTTGCGTTTGCTGCTGATAGATGGCTCCAAGACAGCAGTTTGAGCGTACATAGTCCAAGGTCACCAATGTGTCGTGATGGATCGAACCTGCGACGTTCGGGTTTGAAGTCCAGTACTTAACGAATCGGCAAAAACGTACGCTCCTGTCTATTGGCTGTTACTGGCTTATTAAATTGTCACCACAACTGAAGCCAATATAATTATGTAATATTGCCCAGCAACATAATTATATTTTTAGTGACTCTACATAATCTAAATAACAAATTATACAAAATTATATCACTGTAAACTATCTCCGAAATACCCATTTTGCAGTATAAGTCAATTTGCCAAATAAAAAGAGAAAAATTCTAATGGTATATTGCTAAAAATAAATTATTATTAATTAATGGATTATAACTACATCTGATGTAAAAAACAATTGAATTTGGTTTAATTTTGTGTTTAAATTCTTTTATGTTAAAGCGTAATTTCTACTAAACCGAAATTTTTTTTAATGGTTGTTGATTCTCATCTCTGTGCGAGCAACTGTGTCTTATTAGCTACTCTGAACATTTTTGTTTTTTGTTTTCAAATCACTCTTTTATAATTGCGGAATCTAATACATTCATTATTTATATGTCAAATCAATTTTTAAATCACTTTTGAAAAGATTAAAATGTTTATAGTCAACTGGAGTTTAATTTAGTTATATTAACGTTCCATTGTGAAGCAACACTAGAGCTATTTTGGGACGGACCTCGTAATTTTGAAGAACGCTCAGATGTCGAAGACGATACCTGAACTGCTCCCCCCCCCCATCAACACACCATACAACACCAGAGGGAGGACGTTTGGTCTGACAGACTTAACGGGTAAGAGACTCCTTACATGACGGTTCTTAGATGAAATCGAGTCTCGAACCTGAAGTCCTTCGGTTCAGAAGCCGAAACCTTACCACCAGGCCCACCGCGGCCCCTAGTCAACTGAAGCTGCAGGTGCTTTCAGGGCTTGACTTGGCCTAATTAACCTCCGGGGCAAACCCTTCTTTGGGTGCCTCCCTCTCCCTCTGCTTCATTACTTCAGTTCATTAAAGAAGGAAACATAAAATAAACTTTCAATTCAGTTTGGGGCCTCCACATGAGTGGGGGCCAGTGGCAATTGCCCCATAAGCCCATGACTTAGTCAAGCCCTGAGTATTTCAAAATTAAATCACCATAAATCTTTTATAAGGATATGCAGCTGGTGAATTTAAAGGCAATGATTTTTTTTTTTTTGTTCTCCATTAATATATATCGCCATTTTTTTAATAGTTTTCTGGAAAATGGTTTGAGCTTGCGAAAACTGCAGGTGGATACATCGATGTTTCAGATGGCGTATGGCTCATAGAAGGCACCAACACTACGAACAAATTCCTTTACAGTGGACGAGACAAGTAGGTACTGCTCATTTCATTACTTACTGCACAAATTTTGTTTATTTTCAAAGAAAATCCTTCCCATTTTTTTTTCTTTCACAAATAAATAATGCTGATGGTGTCGTGTCCGTGTTAATACAGAAAGGGGATGCAGCAGCTTCTGATTGTAAAGACCCCTGAGTACCTGAGGCAGAAATCTGACTTCTAGCTCAAATGAAGATAACACACACATGTATTCGCTTGTACAACGCCTTTTTACAGGGGGCAGGAGGAGGGCTCATTCACACATCTCACAAATAGAACACACGGAAAGAACAGCCTTGCCCTAAATAGATTTCGAAACTGGATCACGGGGAAGACGTGTTACCCCTAAGCCAGGACCCCGGCTTCAAAAATAAATCAAACACATAATAGATAATGAAAAAAACTGTGATTTTCATTTTTTAATTATTTTATACTAGCCGCCTTTGGCGACCAGCTGGTTCGCCATGAGTAATGGGTTCTAAAATGTTCAATTAAATCCCATATTCATTAGCCTTGAAGTAATTACGGACATTGATTGGTCAGAAATTAATATTTTCTTTAAGATGATGGACTGAAAGTTCTAAAAGAAAGCGTTTTCCTAATAATATTCTTTAATTTTATAAATCAGTCAGTTTTAATGATTGATTTAGAAGACTGATTGATGTAACAACTTTTATTTAAAATATTAATAAAAATATATTGTAAAATATGGCTCACAGAGCAAAGTATGAAGAAATCTGAAACTCATTATTCATCAATACATTGTTTGACTCAGACTACATAAAATGTAATTATATACTTCATTTAGATCAAATTAATAGTATTAAACAATATATATGCCTATTAATAAGATTTTACAAATTGCCCATTTGAAAGGAATTTGAATGCATAACCTGTATAAATTCAATCCTGTATAGATAAAGATAATTAATTATGATTAAAATATTGCAAACGATCATAGAATCCTTTAACTTGCATTCTTTAAAGAAAATATCACAGTTTATATTTATTTTATTTTATCCAGTCACGTGCTAAAAGTTGCATTGCTTCAGATTTAATTTGCGATGATAGTTTTTTTTTTTTTTTTGAACTTCCGTCAAAATGATTTCAAAACGGTGATAAAACCTAATTTTTTCCCTTCGACGTGCTCTTGCAAATTTTATAGAAACATTAGCTTTGCATTTATTTTTTTAGAAATTGTCACATTTTATAATGAAAAAAAAAATATTGAATTAATGATACAGATATTGCAAACGATAATAGAAATATGCCATTAAGTCGGTATTCCAATGCATATCCTGTCTAAATTTGATCAGGTCAGTAAAGAAGATTTATTGAATTGATTATTTAGATATTGCAAACTATCACAGAATCCTTTACCTTGCATTTATTTTTTTTAGAAAATATCACATTTTATATTTCTTTTATTTTATTCAGTCACGTATTAAAAGTTGCATATCTTTAGATTTATTTTGTGATGATAGTTTTTTTTATTCGAACTTCCGGCATTGTTTTATTTTATCCAGTCACGTGATAAAAACATGGTTAAAATATTTCTTTAAAAATTCGTTAAAAATAGAAGTTTACGTTATAAAATAATAAAACTGATACCGTTAGAAAGCTAATTTTTTTTATCTTTAAATTGCTGTAAAAATTATGTTTGTGCAATAATATTTACGGAAGTTATAGCGGAAAAGCGTCGATATTTTGCTTAAATTTTAATTAATTCAAATTCTAATTAAAAATTCGATAAAAGGGCTCGGATGTGCACATTCCCGACCTCCAAGGTATACATGTACCAAATTTGGTAGCTGTAGGTCCAACGGTCTGTCCTGTAGAGCGCCAACACACACACACACACACATTGCGTAAATAATTTTAATCTCTGTAAGTGCTCTATTTTAAATCAGAGAGAGCAGTTTCTCTGAAATTTTCTTGTACACTCTCTAATAAAAATTCAATCCAACTGCTTAAAATTTGGAATTTTGAAATTCGAATGTTGATTGCTATACTTTCTATATTTAAAATACGAAAAAGTGAAAAAAATACACAATTTTCAAATATTCAGCATGTCTATCGTTCTAAGTCAAAACTAAATTTTTAAATTTTTTCAATACATTAGCCAAAATCCCTTTGATATTCTTTTTTTAAAAAAATTATGGAGATTTTTTTTGTTTGGCAAGGAAGAGAAGTTTTCTCCGTAAACCAGAAGGAGCGCTTTCTGTTTCAAATGCAACGCATAGTTTTAATAGATTTTGAGCTGGAATATTTTTAATGCTTCTAAAAAATAACAACTCTGAAATCCAAAAACACAAAAGAAAATCCGACTGTTCATTCCAAATATTTTACATCATGAATTCAAGAAGGTGGATTATGGAAGAAAATATTTGTATACAAAATGTGTGTAATGGGAACATTAGACTCATAACCCTTCAAAATTTCTTCCTCAAAAAACTAAACTAAATCAATCAGGTGTGGTTCCCCTTTCAAGCTTATATACGTTCTAATATTTTAATAACAAAAGTTTATTACTCTCTAATGTAAGTTAGCATACTCCTTAATCCCATCAGCCGTCTAGCTTTGAACCTTGAATAAAGCCACGAATGCCTCCCGTGATATTAAAATTAATTCTGAAATGTAGATCTTAGGCATGATTGCCGCATTCTCACTGAATCTGTATATACTGTCACGATGGTTTTAATAAACACACCGTCAGCTTTAAACTAACAAACAGGTTTATTAAAGGAAAGTAGCGACTTGCAACTTTACACGGTCGAGAAGTTGCCTACAGCTAGTGGGTATCAACTTTTATACACGAACAGAATATTCGAAAAAAATTAATTTACATAACAAAGAAAGGTCTAGAATGTAAGAGAACATAAGGAAACAATCCAAAAATCCATGCTTTGGATATAACAGCCATGGCGAGCATCGAACCCGCAAAACTTGGATTCCGATCGCATGCTTTGATCATTCGGCCACGGAGCTCGGGGTAGCATTTCTTTATGGGAGAATATGAATATAGCCTCTCTGATGACAAATTATTTCAAATTTTGACAAAACTACAATTATAGCCGCTAAATAACATATCTAATTTCAATGATTTAAATTATTACGTTTCTATGCACAAGAAAATATAAATCTACAATCAACTATTTGACTAATTCACTTTAAAACTTAATAAGTAATTATATTTAAGATGTTAAATATGAATACACGTTTTGTCTACATAGCTCTTAGCATTTTGCAGCTATTGAATTCATTTGTATTCTATCAGTAAGGTAGTGGGATTTCATTCGAACTTTAATAGAAATTTACAATTTTCATAAAATATAAAATTCATATACCAAATTGCACCTTCTTGCTTAAAATGTTTTTTGAGATGAATTTTAGCCATCTAGATCAGTTTTTGAGATATGCTCATAGATTATCAGATTCATAGACACAGTGATTCAGGAAAGTCTCGAGTCGAGAATGAAAGTCTAGATTACGAATTTTTTTATAACTATAATGACTGTATTTAGTATTCGAGAATGAAAAAATACAGGAAATAAGGTAAGAAAAAATTAAAACAAAGATTTAAATTCTTTATCAAATATTAATAGAAATATATAAATTAAATCTCTTCCGGTAGAGATTACAAGGAAATATTTACATTTTTAAATTCAAAATGGAAAATTTAAAAAAAACTTTGAATTTTTTTTCGTTAAATTACAATTGATATGAATAATCATGAAAAAAAAACTTCCTTTTAAAAAAATTATCTATTTTTAATATATTAAAATGTAGAATATCTTTAAAGCTAACTTCTAATAAGGCATTTGATGCATTTTGACTCTACAGACAAAAATATTTCAATGGTAAATAACAAGTTATCTAATAAATAGAATGATAAAATAAATTTTATTTATTTTCAGCAATCAGCATTGTATAAGACCTATCAAAGGAGCCTTATCAGCTGCTAAAGAACCACCTGGCATGCTCAAATTGAAATACCAAACCTATTCAACACATGTGGAAGGTAAAATCATGTTCAAAACTTAAAATTCACTGAAATGTAAGACAAAAATCTCAAACATTCAAATATTGGAGATAATTGATTCCAAACTAAGAGGATTAAAAAGCAAAATATAAATGTTTAACAAACATATTTCATTCTATAGAAAAAAGAAATAACCACTTTATTTCTGTTGAAAAATTTCAATAAAAGGTATTATATAATTCCGAAAAATATTGGAATACTGCAGAAAAAATGTCACTCATTCATGAAAAATTGTTTAATATTTCCCTTATTAAAAATGTACGAGTTAAATTCTCTCTCGTGCCACTGCTGTTGTTGTCGATGTCCCTATTATAACGAAAGGGATGTTATTGTTCATTGCTTCAATCAAAAATGCGTGTTATTTCATTTGGAGCAAACATTCAGCAATATTTATCATTCATTAATTCTTTTCATAAAGAAATATTCGAAGTTAAAAATTAATCTACAAACAATCTCTCTCTCTCTTTCTATTCTGACCGACAGCATTACAAGAGTCTCTGAAGCAATGATTTAAAAAATTCTGTCTATTTTCTCTGTTACCAGGTATAAAATATATCAGCGAGTGACTTTACTGCTGCAAAAATTGCTTGTTTAAATCTCATATAGAATGCAGGTGTTAATAATTGCTTTAGAAATCCTATGGGCCAGGATAGTCTGGTAAGTACAGCCTTGGATTCACACCCCTTGGATCTTGAGTTCAAACCCAGCCGGCCGAAGACTCCTCGTGTATGTGATGGCTGGCGCAAGTATAAATCCGTCTTGGTCACAAAGATCTCCATGTCGAGGCTACCACTAGTAGCACTGGTTCAGAGGTGATCGTTCTCTGATTCAGTTCTAAATTACGATCTGTGGTTGAGTGAATGAATTGTAAGAATGAGCCTCGTCCACCCGTAAAATCCTATGGCGCATGAACAGCTGCATTGTACTCCTGGCACTAGATGGCGCTACTGAAAACGAGATATTCTATATCGGCTTAAAATCGCTATTCTCTTTAGATGGTTTGTATAGGACAAGCGCCATCAAAAACAACATAAACTCTGTTTTAAAACAACTATAAGAACAAATAAAAATAAAATTCTCTTTATTTAAGAAAATTAATTTTGTTTTAATAGAATAAGCAGACTAGTCACATTTGATTAAAAAAAGACGCACAATATCTCTTTATAGAATTTCTATCACAAATTTGCAATTAATTCTAACTCATACCAAAATTATTCCTGACCTGCTGATTTCTTACAACTCTCTTACTCTATTTTTCTTGTCGTATTCTTGCAACTAGATAGATCTACTGAAAACAAGACTCTCTCTCGGCTTAAAATAGCCATCCACTTCAGCGGGCTTGTATATGACAAGCGCCATCAAAAACAACATAAATTCTGTTTTAAAACAGCTACAAGAACAAATAAAAATCAATTTTGTTTTAATAGAATAAGCAGATTAGTTGCATTTGATTTAAAAAACTTGCACAATATCTCTTTATAGAATTGCTATCACAAATTTGCAATTACTTCTAGCTCATACCAAAAGTACTCCTGAGCTGCTGATTTCTTACAAATTTTTTACTCTATTTTTCTTGTTGTACTCTTGGCACTAGATAGCTCTACTGAAAACAAGACTCTCTCTCGGCTTAAAATCGCCATCCTCTTGAGCGGTCTTGTATATGACAAGCGCCATCAAAAACAACATAAACTCTGTTTTAAAACAGCTACAAGAAAAATTAAAAATTAATTTTGTTTTAATAGAATACGCAAAGTAGTCGCATTTGATTAAAAAAATTTTTCGCAATATCGGTTTATAGAATTGCTATCTCAAATTTGCAATTACTTCTAGCTCATACCAAAAATATTCCTGAACTGCTGATTTCTTACAACAAAAATTGCTCTAAGTGCGAATCATGTTTTCAGCTTTACGTGAAAAAAGTTTAATAAGGATTCACATCTTATATTTTGTTCCGTTTTATAGAAACTGTCCGGGTTCTTTTCACCGATTACGTGTCCGTGGCGGTCATTTATACATGTATGTATCATGTTCACCATGTAAAAGAAGTGTGTCATGCTGCCGGTCTCTTCGGTGCTATTTGGACGAGAAAGCCTCATGTGGATGTGGATGTATACGAAAAGGCGGTACAATATCTTGAAATGGCCTGCATCCAAAAAACTACTCTAATTATTAGAAATGTCATTGGTAAGTAATGATATCCTTTTTTGTTACAGTCCTATGATAAAAAGATTATTTTCTATTATACTTTACCAATTTCTTTATAAAATTGTTAATAAATCATGTAAGATACAAATCTATGTATTTAAAGTAACAAGACAAAACTGAATTAGTCCCCAATCCAAATAACTTGCTTGATTTCGCTATTTTCTTTCATATGAAAACACTTGACCCCTAAATATGTCAACAATCGTCTATCATCAATCATCTCCTAATTCCAACAGCGGCTTCAAACACATTGCTTCACTGTATATTCGCTAAGAAAAAACAAAGTTCCCATCGCAAGTACTGCACCAATTCTAAAAATCATATAAAGATTCATGTCCCCTATGTTATGTCATTAATAATCGTCTACCCTACACCAGAATCAATTTTCAAAACAAATTTTTTTTTAAATATACTTTACTATACATTTTTCTAGGATGCAAAATTCTACAACCACTGTATCCATTTTTTTTTTAATTATTCCACTTGAAAACTCATGATCCTAATTGTATCATCAGTGACTGCCTAATTCCAGGTATCTTAAGGTATCCGACTACGTTAAAAACACTAATTATTGACCGCAATGGTGATTTTTTTAAAAACTCTTATTGTTTCTTACAATTCAGTCTTTTCTCTTCCCAAAACAATTTATCTTTTCTAGGAAAAGGAAGGTCTCACCTATCATCCAGGGTCACATAGTTTTTAGCTAAAATGTGTCTTTCACTTCTATTTTCTCAAAACTTACATTTTCATAAAAATTCTAAACCATTAACATGATACCTCAAGAACTAACAGAGGTACTTACATAAAAATATCAGCGTGAGGTTCGAATAAAATGGGCACTGAAATAAACCAAAAGTTTTGTTGGTGGTGAAATACTTTTTCATTTACAGGTGTTTTTAGAAAAATTAAGTTGTACATTTATGGAAAAAATGCATATATACGCCTATTTTTACCCATAACTTCCCTGCATCTCAAAATGTTTCTTAGATGTTGGTTCGTTTCATTCATCATTGTATTCTGTAACTTGTGTGCAAAGAAAAATAGTGTTGCTGCATTATAATTATGTGTACAATGTTAGCCGCTTTGGTTAAATTTCATTAAAATTTGCTACAAATTTTCCCTTTTCACAAAATATATTATATTTTAAAATATTTTTTGTATTTATAGTTTTTATTATTTACAATACATCTAAAAACTATAAATAGTTTCTAAAAAATTCAATTTTTCAAAATTTTTCTTCGAACGTAGTAGGATACCTTAAATATGCGACAGTTATCATAAAATTTAATTCAGCAGAATTCCTAGCCTTGAAAACTGGTCCAATTTCGATAATTTTCGGATATTTCGAGCCAATCACAATGCTTTAACTTATTGTTCAATTTTACTTTTAAGCAGCACTCTCTTTTATTTTGATAAAATATGCAATAAAATTTTGGACAAATTAGTTTCATTGTACATTTTATTCTGCTGGAGGAAGAATCTAACGAAGTTCCCAACTACAATACAGAACCGATTTTTGAAAAAGCTCATTTCTTTTTGAAACTCATGATCCTAATTATATTATCAGTGATCACCTAACTTTCCAATGGTCTAAAAATATGGAAGATAATAAAATTATACGTTCGCAGAGCCCCAGCCATAAAATTTGATCTAATTTCACTAATTTACAGACATTTCGAATCAATCATAACGTTTTATATGTGTTGTTTTACTTTAATATAGCACTTTCTTTTGTTTTGGATAAACTGATTGCCAAGACTAGATTTATCTTTTTAGTACTTCAACAGATACGACCCAAATTATATTCGTCCCATCTATCTAAATTAGATCATCTTTTTTTTAAAAAAATTTTTTTTTAAGAAATGTGACGAAAATTTAGTTGCCATATGTGGTATTTAAAAAAATTTTAACTAGGGGTTCATCAATAAAATACGCAAAAGTCGGACAGTAAATAAGTATAAAAAATTCCATTTGCAAAAAGAAAAGTCTTGCCAAAACATGAAACTAGTAAATTTCATACTAATAATCATTAAATCAGAAATACCAGCAGTTGCCTTAATATAACTATTAATTTTCTTATTTACGAAACAAATGTTCGTCAAATTTTTATTTCAGTTTATTAATATACCTTTTTTCTTTATTTTCATTTTAGGACCATGCAGAGTTGATCATTGGGATTTTAGAATTGATGACTTTCCAGGTATTTAATGAATGGATTTCGTAAAGGGTCGTAAAATTTCGTAAATCATTTCCTAAATGGATTCTTTTGTCGTGCTTACCCGAACTACTAAATTGAATCCATAAGAAAAATTAATTGATATATTATGGGATACATTCAATTTTGATTTCTTATTGGATACAGTAAATTATACATAAATTAGAATACGCATCCAAATTTATCAATGTAGAAAAATTTCGAGGATTCAAATTTTCAGAAAAATTTTGAGCATTTCAATACAGAATATTGATAAATTTCGGATTATGCACGGATATTTCGGATATATTCGAAGAAAAATATTTTAAATAAATATTTTAAAATGTTTCTAAAACAATTTTAAATATTTATTTTATAAAAATAGTTAAAGGAAAATACAAAAATAAAATGTAGATTTTTATATTAAAGATAGAGAAATAATCAGCAAAACAATCATGGATTGCAAAATTACTAAGACCTTTGTATTCCTATTCAGATCAATACAACTCGTTATTCATCAGCAATAACGATTTCATTTTAAAGAAGCTAGTATTAAACTGTATAAAATTTTTAATTATTCTTATTTATTACTACTTTTAATTTGTACACATGTATTTACATAAAATAAAAAATATCTAAAAATAATCGATGACAGAATCAAATGTGATTATTTTCAGAAGTTAATTTCATTCTCGATAAGAAATTCTCAAATTTCTTTGAAGGTCAATGATAAAGACTCAGAATTTCACTTCTGAAATCAGATATCTTCTATGTAATCTGACGTTAAGGATGTCTAAATTTTTTGTTAAATGTTTGGTCAAATATTTAGTATTATTAAAACAAATGCTGCAAGAGTATTCAATTTCAAATTGGTACTTTTCCGTTGTACAGGTGCAAAATGTCGACAATGTGAGTCGAACGCGCTTCAAGTCGACAAGCGAAGCGAATGGCAAAACAAATATGTGTGGCAAAACGTGAATAAACTTGCCAAGTGAATAGCGTGAATTTGACGCATTTTAATGTTAAATTTGACTTAATTTTGCATGTTTGGCGATTTTTTACTTTTTTCCAATTAACGATTATTTGTCGACTTTTTTGCGATTTTTTTTTGGTGAGCCCATATAACGGAAAAGTGCCTTCAAAATATCTAAACTTTGATTTTGTTCATGATTAAAATGCTTTTAATGGAATACAAAGCACGAAAAGTTTTTACGACAGTATGATCGGATATATAAAGAGCAGAGTATATTTTCCAAATTTTAACCGACAGTCAAAGTGAAATTATTGTAAAAAGAAGTAGAAAACTATTTCGATAGTGTACATACGCGTTCACTCTTGAAGAAAAAAATTAGTTACCGCCAAACTTTACTGAAAACAATTTTGCTATGTATATAAATTAATGTTGCATTTTAAGAAGCATATTAGGCAAAGGATTACCTAATATGCTTACCTAATTAATTATATAGTATAAGCATTAATTACCTAATATAAGGACATCAGTTTAATTTTGCATGATTGTTTTAAATATACTTTAAAATGTGAATTAAAATCCAAAATTTGGTTCTCCTTTGCATAAAAGTTTAGTTTATTTATATTAACGTCCCGTTATAAAGCAGCACTGGGGCTATTTTGGGACGGACCTCATCATTTTGAGCCACTGTCAAATAACGAGGACGACACTTGAGCTGGCACCCCCTCTCTACATCATACCACAACAGGGGTGAGGAGGTTAGGCAAGACAATTGGTGCAATGTGCAGCAAACAACCCTTACACGTCTGTTTTTTAGTGGAATATGTTTACGAGTCGGAAATTTTACGGCCCACAATCCGAAATCTTACCACCAGGCCACCGTGACTCATCTCGTTTGCATATAACCGCGCAAATATTCTTCCTTTTTCTGCTACTTTTATAATTGTCTTATCACATCCTTGTTATGACAGCACCAGATTATTGTTACCAGCCTGTGGATTTGGGATCTTGCCGTGGTAGCATTCAGCGATACTACTTTGACCCAAAAGAAAAAATTTGCAAGATATTCAACTACGGAGGCTGTGGTGGAAACAAAAATAACTTCATGTCACTTCCAGAATGCCAGAAAAACTGCATCAGTAAGTATCTTTTTATTATTCTGATCTAAACCGAAAAGGTTATTAAATATCATGGTTTCAAGAAAATCATCACAATTCTATTTATATATCGACAGCCTAACAAAGCCCAATATTAAAATATGTGTCCACAAGTATTCTAATATGTAGTGTATTTTGAAATGAAGTACTATATTCTGTCTATCCTCATGCTTAGTTTCATTCAAAAATGTGTATATTGATACTCTTTTTAGCAACAAAGTTCTCACTGTTGATCAGACGAATGCAGTAGATTTTCATAGCTTTCCTCCAAATGAATCGCATTTGGGGTAAATTTCTCTGAAAAATCTCTTTGAAAGGCAATTTTGTCCCATTCCCATCCTATCTCAAGAATAAATTAGGTGCTCATAATCACTAAAGATTTTGACAGACTTTATTTTGACGCATGGTTTTCTCCAGTTATCTGAAATTAAATTATTTCAAACTTGTTGTCAAGGGACAATCTGACAGGGACTCTTGTTCCATTTTGTGCGACAAAAAGCATAATCTTTATATTTAATACATTTTTGTTATATGCCATTGTTTTATGAACCGCGTATATAAGGTTCACATATAATGGTTCAAATCTACCATTATATGGTTTATTTCAGGTGATCCATCCACTACTTACTTCTTTTCAAATCAGAGGCGAATCATCAACTATACGCTTTATCTATCTTAGTGCAGCAGGAGTGAGAATGAGTCATAGACAGATCTATTAAAAAATTGCAAAGTCATTTTGAAATAGCCGATAAAGAGGACCGAACTCGTAATCTTAGGGTTAGTAGCCAGATAACATGACCACAAGACAAAAGTGGCCACTCAGTCTTGAAGTTATTATTTGACTTATAAAGCTCCCATTATAATACTCTTCCTCCAGTGAATCAAAGATGAGACGAATTATATATTTGTTGTTGTTTTGTGGTGCTTAATATATTGGCTGATATTCTAATATTTGGCTGTTGATTCTGGATGATATATGGCTGTTGATTCTAATGCGTCTTTACCCATTTTTATTGGCTGATTATTTATCAGCTTCATTTTTTATTGGCTAATTATTTATCGCCTTTATTTATTTATTTATTGACTGATTATTCATCGACTTTTTTTCGGGTAGTAGACACCACAACAACTGTACGAAAGTTGTGTTTGTTTGTTTCTTTGTTTATAGTACGAGTCACCAATGTTGCCATTGGCGATAGCGAGAACCGAACTCGCAATTTTAGGGTTAGTAACCAGCTAACATGACCACAAGATAAAAGTGATCACTCAGTCTTGAGGTTGTTATCTGGCTTATAAAACTCCCACGGCGGAGCTTTCATCGCCCTAATAGCCAAATAAGTAAACCTTGTAAAAAAATACAAACTCTATTAATGTTAAATTATTAACAGATTTAAATGACATTAAAGCAAATAATACTCTTGTTGAGCCGGCTGATCTCCAAAAGTTAATGCTTATTTTTTGAAAATTAGCAAGTTTTTCAAGCTCCGCTTTTTTATTCATTTTGCATGACTTTTTATAGCCGATTTTTATATCCTTCGTTAATCCTCTTAAAAATAACAATAATAATTTGCATTTGATATGCAGAAGTATTGACGTCTTTGATGATTTCTAAGTTAAAGTTTCTACATTAAATGTATAAATGGGAAATTCATCTTCGTAAAGCATAGTTGTTATAAGAAAATAAACTGCTTTCACATCAAGCTTTAGAGTTGAAAGATGGCAAAAATTAATTAGGTTTCCCTTTACTGTTAGCAGACAGAGCTTATGATTCATTTTATCCTGAAACTTTTGTTCAAAAGAATATAAAATTTATATTAATATGTACTACATGATAAAATACGATTTATACAGCTGCATCTGAGAAAGATCCAGTGTGCATGTCCATTGCTAAATGTGGGTTACACTGCTCTCCCTGCTGTACAGAAGACAGAAATGGCTGTGTGCAGTGCAACTGTGAACATATAATAGAAGGTAAGAATAATCCCTTGTCAAATTTCTTTGGTTAACCTGTGCTTTGGGTCCCCTGCTTGGCGCATTTTCAAAAAGTAGCCAACTGGCGTGTTTTTGCTTAGTGTCTCTCAGAGCATTCAACTCCGCAAGACAACATGCAAAAACGCGCCCGTAGGCGACTTTTTGAAAATGCGCCAAGCAGGGGACCCAAAGCACATTTTCACACACATTCTGAGTTAAATTCTACCATTTCTAAGAGCAATTGTAAATATTTTGTTAAAGTATATATTAAAGTGAAATGAATGGTATATGGTCTATAACTACTAAAATGTTCATTACTCATGGCTCAATAGAAAATTTCTAAATTGTTTAGTTGTTGTTGTTTATTGAATTCTATTGGTGCAAGAGCCCTATCTTGGCTAAACTGTGCCAGACATATGGTTTAAATCTTTTAAACAGTGTGTTAAAATTGAGATAAAAAGCAAAACTACCTAATCACTGTTTTAAAATGTAACATTTGAAATTGGAAGTTATAATAAGAAAATATCTCAAAGGTATTTAAAAAGGCAATAGAATTATAAAATCCAATGATTTTTAAGAAGTTAAAAATATTTTTATGGGGATATTCGCACACTAAATCTTGTAGTGTTAATGTTGGTGATGAAGAAAACAATTGACGACGGTTCTTCGGTGGAATTGGGTCTCGAACCTGAAACCCTCCAGTTCCGAAGCCACCGGGCCACCGCGGCCCTCTAAATTGCTTAGAGATAGGCATGTAATTCCTAAGAGAAAAAGGTTTTAACTGATTATAATTTTAATTATTTGAATCAATTAAAGTATTGCTGAAAAAATGGTTTAATTTTTTTTACAATTACCTAACTTATTGATCATATTCAGAAAAATATTTTTATAATACTGGTGTGTCCTCCTACCCTCCGGGGGCACCTTGAAATTAGAATGAGATAATTATGGCATGGTAGTTGGATCTCCCCAACCCGGGGAGTACAATAAAGGTGGAGGATTTAGCCCCTCCTACCCATAATAAGATGCATTTCCTAAGGAGAGAGTTGTACCATGGCCGGTGATAGCCCTTACCGGCCAGTGTTCCTGTTACGGCGGTCCGGTCATTCAGTATTTATTTCCAAGTGCCTTCGGGCGGGACGGAGAGTCAGTGATATGACAACAGTCTACCACAACAAATTTTCTCGATACTACTACATTCAATGGTGGCGGGGTGGTCGACTGAATGCAAGAAGAAGAAATCAGTGATATGACTTACCCTACTAGTGTTTTAAAATAGATTGCTTTAATTTGTAACTAAAATAGAGTTGAGTTAGAAGGAATATAGCTATTTTGAAAGATTTTAAACCATCTGAAAACTACATCGAGGAATCAAGTTAACGTACAGCATCATATCAAGGCGGCCATTAATTGGACTAAAATAACAAAATTTATTTTCTTAACTCTGTCATTTTGATCGAAGATGAAATAAACTTTTTGTGCAAAATATTAGTAAATCACGACCATTTTACAAAATACGACTAACGTAATATATGATGACTCCATGAACATTTGGATTCCTAATTATATTTATTTGCTAAAATAAGATTAAATATAGTTTTTATGTCATTTGAAGTATCTTTCTAACTATTGGAAATATGAGTTCATTTTTAACAGTTTAAAAATAAGCTATCAGAATACATTTAAAGCGAACATTATATAATGAGTGATTCCAACTCTACAACCATCCTTTTTTTTGTTCCTGATTTCCATAAAATTTTAAAAAGTTTTTTCAAATATGACCATGATAACTAATGATAACCAATACAATGGTTAAAATTATTTTTATCAACTTTTATTTATTTGTACTAATGTTATACAAACAGATAAAGACATCAGTCTGTGCACTAATTTTGCAAATATCTACAAATTAGGCACATGTTCAAAGTCACCATTCAAATCGTTATGTTTCTAGATTACAAAGTTAACATAAATTGAACCACTGCATGAATTGCAATAACTTCAAAAATACTTTTTCCAAACAAGGTAAGATCCAAAATTCAACAAAACCTAAAAATCGATTTTTTTTTTTTTATTTTTTTTTTTTATGATTACAGCATATTTTTTCAGAATGCTTGAGATTCGAGAAAGATAAAAAAAAAACAATTATAGCTTACATAAATTTTATTGAAATATTCAGATATCTTAATGAAACTATGCCAAACTTTAAATGATATAGAAAAAAAGTTTTATTAAAAATCAGAAAAAGTAATGCAACAAGTAACGATATTTTCTAATTAGTTCGATAACTCTTGTCACTAAACATAAATGTCAGTGAAAAAAAAAATCACTTGTTGGAATGTAAAATTCATTAGACTTGAAGTCTTGTTCATGTCTTAATAAGCCAATAACAGCCGCTAGACATTAGTGATCGCTTTTGTCGAATGGATAGGTTATTGAACTTCAAACCTAAACATTGCAGATTTGATCCTTGGCGGAATTCAACCTATACATTGGCACAATTCCGCCAACACCTTCGCCATAACTACATGTCATTGTTGAAATTACATTAAGGTATCCGACTACGTTGAAAAATCTGGTTATCTATCACATTGGAGAATTTTTTTTATTGTCATTTCTTCTAGTTTAGACTTTCCTCTTTCCAAAACAGTTTATCTTTTCTTGAAAAAGGAAGGCCTTACCTATCATCCAAGTTGACGTGTTTTTCTGCTAAAATTTGTCTTCAACTACAATTTTCTCAAAACAATTTTCATAAAACTTCTCCACCGTTAACACTTTATCTCAAAAACTAATACAGGTATTCTCATAAAAACATCAGCGTTTTTTTTTAAATAGTATGTACAATGAAATGAATCAAGTTTTAAAGTCGGTGAAATACTTTTTCATTTACAGGCATTTTTAGAAGAAAAAAAATATGAATTTATGGAAAAAATACATATATGCATATATTTTCACCCATCACTTCTTTGTATCTCAAAAATTTTCTTAGATTTTGGTTCCTTTCATTCATTATTGTACTCTATAACTTGTGTACAAATAAAAATGGGATCGCTGCATTACCATTTTGCATAGAGTGTTAACCGTTTTGTTCAATTTCACTAAAATTTACTTCACATTTTCCTATTTCTCAAAATGTATCACATTTTTAAATAGTTTTGTTGTATTTATAGCATTTTGTATTATAATTGGCAGTACTTCTAAAAACCCTAGTTCTAAATAATTTTTTAAAAAATTAAAATTTTCAAAATTTTTCCTCCGAATGTAGTCGGATACCTTAAATCAGTAACAAATCAAACATTTTCTTGCATGACTGGAGCAAAGTTTAGAGAGAGATTGCAGCGTTCAGGTGTCATTTTTGCTTTTTGATCTGACGGTCTGGACTAGTTACAACGATAATATCAAAACAGCTTTTATATATCTTCCAAACATATTTTAATGTAATCAAATCGGGCTGAATATTTTTAATGAATAGAGTTATTTTTTTAAAAATGCTTTCGTATTTGGAAGTTTAAAGTCATATGCTTCATAGAATTCATAAAATTTTAGAAATTTTATTGTTAGTAAAGATAAGAAAAGGAATATGTTTAATTATTATTAGTTATATGTTTAAGGGTGAAAATGTGCTTTGGGTCCCCTGCTTGGCGCATTTTCAAAAAGTCGCCAACTGGCGCGTTTGTACGTGTTGTCTCGCGGAATTGAATGCCCTCAGAGACACTATGCAAAAACGCGCCAGTTGGTGACTTTTTGAAAATGCGCCAAGCAGGGGACCTAAAGCACAGATTAACCTGTTTAAGTATTGCTATTAGTCATTATCCCAGCGTATTCTTTCTCTTTGCAGATGACTTTCTGAACTGCGTCAAAACTCCAGCTCAGTGTGCATCTGATTGCGATGTTGAACATTTTTATCCTGGTTGCTACGTCTGTAGATGTGACAGAGAAATCAAAATGGATGAATCGGCACTAGGAGGTAATCCAATAATGATAAACAAGCCAAATTCATACTCTGAGGAAAATAGTTTTTATTTTTGTAATTATATACTAATCTTTATTTTATTTGACATTTACTTCTTGAACAACACTTATTGACGGCTGTGTGTGGGAATTCTAAGAAAAAATTTTATGCAGAAAAACTTTCAGTGCACATAATTATGTATTATTCATACAAATTTTACTTTAATAAAAGTGTGTGTGTGTGTGTGTGTGTGTGTGTG
>JAPMOQ010005682.1:0-42601 GCA_026543055.1 Argiope trifasciata
TGCTTAGATATAATCATCTATAATATAGATTACAATATATTATAGATACTTAGATATAGATATTATTAAAGTTATAATACATTCTAATGTTAACAAAGCTTCTTAGATTTCTAAATAGTTTTCTTTGTTATTTACCGGATGGGTACTCTAATCGTTGATTACATGCATTTCCTAAGTGGTCGAAATTTGGCCACTATCCCATCCCGACATGAGCTTAAAAATAACAAACTCACAAATATTTAGAGGTAATAGCAAGACTTATTGGATAAGTTTTGAAAAAGATGGTCTAAAGAATATCTGTTGGAATTGCGTTTATATCATCGATTGCAGAATGTCAAACAAACACCGCAAGTTCGTGTAACAGTCTTTATAAGACGCTAACAGGGTGTTAGTCAGCATGACTACTCCAGGATAGAGCGTAAAAGCCCACAGTCCGCAATCCAAAAAGTCTCTCCTCTCCTTCAAAGAAAAACCCGCACTTTATCGCTGTCCAAATTCCCTTTCTCAGTTCCTATTTGTCCACGTGAACTCTCTCTCGGTCAATCGTTCAGCAAAAATTTTCCACATTTTTGGCTGCAGCCTGGAGTAAGAAATGAACCTTAATGATGCTTTCTTATAACTAATCGTTCTGTAACAGGTGTCAATGATAATCTCTTTACAATGGGGAAACATTTAGCATCCATATGGGTAGACACTGCTTTTCCCAAAAAATGCGAGAATTTCCTCCCAAACAATGTGCCTCACTTGTGGTCTTTTAGCTGAATCCCTCATGACCAAAAGCAGCGACCACTCGACGATAAGCAGACCCTCACCTAGCAATCTGGAGGCTTTCAGCAATGGAGTCAGGTTTAATTTAAAAGGTGTGACACAGCTGTCTGGAAACGCCGCTTATCATGAATAGGATAGTTAAACGTTACGATGTATAACCACGACAAATGTGGCGGAAAGCTCTTGTGGTGAAATTAATCGATGGTTATGACAGAGAAATTCGCATCGGCATCCTTCGCGTCGAAAATAAGAGAATGTCCGTCTATTTTCAATGATCGTACCTCTGGAGGTTAACAAGATTGAGAAAGATGTTGCAGCAAGCTATCAAACCTTTTTAGCAGAATAACTTTTAGCTTAAATATCACCCTTATTACTGTTATTATTCTATTAATTACTTTTTTGACTTGTAACAACTACATGTCGTTAAGAAAATAAATATATAATATACTAAAGTCTCTCTACACAGTCACAGTATACAGAAAAGAAAAGACAATATAGTGAAAATTTCAAACTTGAACGGTCGCACATATCATTGAAATATAAATAGCAAGTTCACAGGTTATTTAAGTGTTGAATTTCAGCATCTGATAAACAATTCGTCGAAAAGAGCTGCAAGAATAGCCAAAGCCGTGCTTTCATAGCACCTTGTGGTAAAAAGATATCTATACTTATAATAAAGCTCAATGTGTGTGTGTGTGTGTGTGTTGGCGCTCTACAGACCAAACCGTTGGACCTACAGTTACCAAATTTGGTACATGTATACTTTGGAAGTCGGGAATATGCACCTCGGAGCCCTTTTCCTGAATTTTTAATTAGAATTTGAATTAATTAAAATTTAAGTGAAATTTCGACGTTTTTCCGCTATAACTTCTGAAAATATTATCGCACAAACATGAATTTTACATCAATTTAAAGATAAAAAAATTAGCTTTCTAATGGTATCAGTGTTTTAATGTGTAACTTAAGCTTTTATTTTTAACGAATTTTTAAAGAAATATTTTAACAATGTTTTTCAACAATATATTTCGGACAAAATAATAAAATTTAATCTGCACGAGCACGTCAAGGGGGAAAAATTAGGTTTTATCAGCGTGTTGCCATCCTATTGACGGAAGTTCAAACTAGAAAAAACAACTATCATTGCAAATTAAATCTAAATAAATGCAACTTTTAGCACGTGACTGGATAAAATAAGAGAAATATAATATGTGACTTTTTCTAAAATAAATAATGAACGTACAAAGGGAAAAAATAGCTTTTATTAGCTCTGTTGAAATCATACTCACAGAAGTTCAAATTAAAAAATAAATTAACTATGACTGCAAATTTAATCGAAAAAAAAACGTAACATTCACCACGTGATTGGATGAAATTAAATAAATATTAAAAGAAATACTAGACAAAGGTTTCTATGATCGTTTGCAACATCTATATCATTAATTTAGTAAATCAGTGTTAAGTGACTTTCGAAGTTTAAGTATATCTGGCAGAGAAATTATAAAGAGAGCAAGGCAAATAAGTATTTAATTGAAAATTTTAGACCCCATTACTCTTTGGCGAACCAGCTGGTCGCCAAAGGCGTCTAGTAAAAAATAAAATTGTTCTGTTGTGTATCCCTCATATACTAGCATCAGTTGGACGGTTACTAGTCTTTTGGTACACTGATTTTCTGTGAATATTAAATATATCATTATGCATCAAATAAACTCATAGAATGCTTTTTTACTAATACTTTATCAAATAAATTGATTGCAAAGTTTTTTACTATAGTCTATTGTATCTTTAAAAGCAAGTGGTATAACTTTTCCACATTTTTTTCATCAACTCTAAAATTAAGAACAATTTATCTACAGTAAACCTGAATAATACTAAGAAATTCTATAAAATTCTCTCTAAGAAAAGATTTATTTTTTAACAAGAAAGTAAAATTATGATGGAGATGGGAAATTTGCAAATTTTGAACCAGCGGGAATGGTCTTCTCAAAACTTTCACGTATACTTTCTAATAAACTTATCATGCCAGAGAGCACTTTACATGGCATTGGCTCACAATTGATACCTTAACTTGTGACGTGAATTTGGCATTTTTATTGAATCTATCTTGTCATCCTTGGCGAGTTATTTGGCGATTAAGTACTGTCAAGTGTTAATAGTACCAAAAATAATTGCAATTCGGACAAATTTTTCTCAATCAAATAAAACCAAAATTGGTTTAAATTGCGCGTAGTCACAAAATCCCATACCAAATTTGATACACAGTAAAAGCTCTTTATTCGCGAGGAATATGTTCCATAAATATGCCGCGAATACTGAAACCGTGAATACGGAATGTTAATTTATACGGGATTATAAGGGATACGTTCCTAGGTGACAAAAATATATACATTTATATAAAAAAATCAATTTAATCGAAGTTTTTGAACATTTTGATTCATTGTCTTAAGGCTTAGGTAATTGTGTAAAGAATTTTGTAATTTTCTCTTGCTTGGCAGTTTTCAAAAGCTCCTTCCATTCAGACTGATACGCAACAGTCGCATTAGAAATTTGCTTCTTAAAAATAAAACTTCGTTCCATAGACGGATCAATGTTCATAAAAAAATCGCAAAGCTCATTTGCCATTCATAAACCTTCATTAAGATTTTTCAAATTAAATGTCACGTTTCCAGTGTTTGTTGAAGCCTCTTCTTCAATGGGCTGTGAATTTAACATTTCCTCCAAGTCGGTTTCAGTCCGATCTTCATTTTGCGATTCAAGCAATTCCTGAATGTCACTTGATTCTATCTGTTCGAATCCATCTTATCCTATTCCATTCGCGATTTCAACCATGTTTGCAGTTTGCATTTAACAACATACTTTAGACAAAGTTGTAATAAGATCTATTTTACTTTTTTTATTAGTCCATTTGACGGCATTTACAAAGTATATTGGCTTGGATATCTATTTTTATCCTTTTATTATTATGTATGTACTTATTAGATCCATGAATAAAGAAATTTGTGGCCGCGAATTGGTCTCATTTTTTTAGTCCGCGAATTGTGAAAACGCGAATGAAGGAAGCGCGAATAAGGAGCTTTTACTGTACTTGTCGTTATGTTTTTGAATGACTGCGTTTCCATGCTTCTCACTGTAGAGACCTTCTGACAATCAAAAATTTCTTGGTTTTCACTCAAAATTTGACAAATAACTACACTATGGATGTCAAATATGTGTACCGAATTTTATCTATCTGGCTTGCTTCGTTTTGCAAATATTGAGTTAAAAGCGGTTTTGAGTTATTTTTGTCACAGTATGACAGATGGACATTTTCCAAAAACATGTGTTTCGAGCTCAGGAAGTTCTGATGCATGGAAATTCGTCAAAATCTCGAGTTGGAATTTTTTGATGATTACTATACTTTCTCCATGCTACTTATACGAGAAAGAAAAAAAAAAGGGCAAAATAATGTTTAATAGAAGATTTGATCCACAAAACTTATTTGATTTATCATTGTAGTGGTTAGAATGAATTGGAAGTGAGATGGAATGACACATTAATGTAAATGGCATATAAATGAGTAACGATATGAATAGTGCTTTACTAGAAATGCATTTTAAAAAATTCTCTTTATATATATTACTTTTTTCTTATAAAATTTAGCATGTAATTTTTGATATCAAAACAGCAAATCTGTATTACGAAGCAGTTCTCAATTATTTAAAAAAACGAGGAAGTCTCAGGAATAACACTCCCGCTTATTTAATATCATTTCTATAATGATCTTAGTAATGTATGCAAAACAGGTTTGAATAGGAAAGAACATATTACGCACTCTCCCAATTAAGTATGCAATGCGTGCGTTGTAATAAACATCCCGAAGAAGTATTAAAATTCCAAGTACGTTTTCAAGGCTATTGGCTTGTTTATACCATATAAATAAATACATTAAAGTGAAATTAAATTGCGTGTATTTAAATATAATTTAAACGTCATGTGAAAGTGGATTATTCATTATTCGTAAAAGAAGGGCTGGTATAACTGAATAAGTGATTTTTTAAAAATATTTAATATTTTAAAAACTACGAGAATAAATCAAAAATTCAATTGTACTTACTGTTTAAGAAAAGCAAAACAGAAGCGCCATTTTACAAGAACTTTATTCGTATCCAAAAATTCCAGGCAAAATCAACTTTCGGATGTAATTATCTACTTTGTTTAAACATTTGGTGGGGCATGGCACAAGTTTTTCAATACTTTTCTTCTGCATGGAAACTCCTAGCAGACATCAATAAGAGATAATATCAAAATTTGTTGCAAATGGGAATTTTAATTCGATCGCAATCTCATCAATATCTACGTGCCCATTTTCAAACATGTAGTAGAACTTTCTGATACCAGATGTTGTATAATTAAAGGGCGGATCAATGTGCAAAATTGGCGGTATAGAAAAAGAGTTCCGATATAATTGCTCACAAATCAAATAAGAAATAAATCTGTAATGGTTTGACAGATGGTATGTGTCCATAAAAGGTAGAAGTTTTGACTTTATTCTCAACAGATATAAAAATAAGAAAATACCATCCATAATCCAAATTACGTTAGAACATGGCAAATTTCCTTCATACTTCCAAAAATTAGGAAGAATAACGGAAAATAAATTTATATTGAAAGAATCGGAACAGTTTATCATTATTTAAAGGGATGCCCAGAATCTCGGAGTTATAAAATAATCTAAAAGTTGAAAATAATGACTTAAGCGTAGCGCTAATGATGTCAAAAATATCTTAAACACTGAAAGACATTATGTTGAAAACTGATAGTTTTCTGCCAACTATTTTGAAAGTTTAAAAGGGTTTCTTTCTTTTGATCTGGAACTCACATTTGCAGGAGTATAGAAAATTTTGAGGGGATTTTTTTCAAAGTGGTGGCTTGCTCTTTGTGTTCCAGGTGTAAGGACAGGTGAGAAGGGAGGTGGGTAATTGACCACTTCGTGGCTGGAAGCAGTCGCCTCGAAGAGGATACCAGTTCGGAGAATTGATCAGTGAAATGAATAGATTATGATAAAGACTGCAATCGACCACTGCAAATACTATCGATACTGCTTCGTTCAGTGAAAGTGGGGTTGTCGATTGCAAGGCAAAGAAGCCTGAAATGAAATTTTGCTTTCATACTCTCCATTCAGTTGCCGATAACTTCCATCTGAATTCTTGTAGTTGAATAAATATTGAATTGAAAAAAAATTAAATGAACGTTGTCTTGATTTGTGTTGATAAATTGATTGTTAAATCGATCTAGTAATGAAATGAATGTTGAATCGAGCTAACGGAATAATTTCAATTTCTTTTTCTATTACTAAAGCAATCAATTTTGTCATAAGTATAAAACAAGGAACTAAAACGATCATTTTGAATAAGAGCTTATATAAGCACATTTTGTATTAAAGACAATTTCTTTGTCTATGCAGTCTGACAAAACTACTTTTTGTTTTAGATCAATTTTTTGACACGATCGAAGGATCACAGTATTCAATAGCTAGGTTAGAGCCGGCTGTTTTAGGATCATCAGCCAAACTCCATTATAGATTCGGCATAATTGTGAACTTACTACATGAATTGTCTAATAGTCGATATTATATTGTTTTGTATGATAGTCTTTAAAAAGTGGATTACAAAAGTGGATGACGAATTTCCATGTCAAATTCATTCGCATTGAATTCTGGAAAACACATATTTAGAATTATGTCTGTCTATGAACGTGATTAATAAAAATCGCTCTAAATTAAATAACGGAATATGGCATATTATTCGTATATTAAATTTGCAGAATTTTATCAAATTCAGAGCATAGTCTATTCACGATAAGTCTAATTAACTGATTATCCGAGTAAAGGTGAAAACGATAATAACAAAATGGAAAGAGCTACGGGGATAAAATTTGGTACGCAAATTTTGAATCTATATTATAACCTTAAATCAAATTTTGAAACAAATCGGACAATGACCTGAGAGTTTGTTTATCTGTGCTTTGGCATATACCGGGTGGCCAGAAATAAAACACCCCTACTCTGACCTCCCTGGATATCGAACTACTCAGTGTAAAGGCTTGAAAATTTGTGGACATACTATTCAAAAAATGGGGAAACGGATTTCACGAAAAAAAAATTTAGTTCCAGAAATCACCGATAGGTGGCGCTGTACCACTGGACGTATGCTGAAAAGATACAAAAACACGTTTTAAACACATTTTATTTGAAAGTACCAAGCATACATGAAACAAGGACGTTATCGATGCAGGGAATGCTGCTCAATATGGTTCCCTTCCTGAAGATGTAAAATGTGAAGTCTGTGGACAGCTTGTTCAACTGCGGATCGTAACTGGTCATCTGAGATGCTTCTCACATGCAGACTGATACTCTCTTTCAAATCTGCCAAGGTTATCAGACGTTCTCGATAAACAAGGTTTTTTAAGTGTCCCCAAAGCCAAAAATCACACGGATTAAGATCCGGTGAACGAGATGGCCAAGTTGTCGGAAACGCGCGACTGATTATTCTGTCAGTGGTGAAATGTTGGTGAAGAAACTGTTGCACAGGGAGTCCAATGTGTGGAGGTGCTCCATCTTGCATAAAAGTAATGGTGTCAAGGCATTGGCGCTGCTGCAAATGGGGTACAACAAATGTTTCGAGCATCCTTTTGTACCTGTTGGCCGTCACGGTACATGTCTCAAGGCCATTGGAAGTAACCTCTTCGAAAAAGAACGGTCCAAGGATGAATGTGGCTGTGAATCCACACCAGACTGTAACTTTCGGTGAGTGGAGTGGAATCTCTTGGAAGGTACGGGGGTTTGTCGTGTCCCATATGCGACAGTTATGGGTGTTCACTGTTCCACTGAGGTGGAAATGGGCCTCATCGCTCCACAGAATCTGCCACGGCCACGATGCATCCACTTCAACTCTAGCAAGAAATGTCAATGCAAAGGTCAGCCGCATCTCCCTGTCTGTGGCCAGCAATTGTTGATTAGGGCGGATTTTGTACGGGAAACAATGCACCATTTTTCTGAGTACGTTCCACACTGTGCTATAGGGAACACCCAAGTGTCGTGACACTGCACGTGCACTACTGCAGCCTAAAACATTATCCATTGACTGTTCAACAATACCGGTGGCAACATCTTCAACGACATCTGAACGAACCGGTTTGCGTCCTCGACCAGGCTGAACTCCAAGATGTCCAGTTTCCTCGAATCGAGCGATCATTCTCCTGAGAGCTTGTGGAAGCAATGGTCTCTTACGCAAATCCTTAAGTCGGCGAAACTCTCGAAGTGCTGCTGGAGCATTTCCTTTATTCTCGTAAAACAACTTCACAAGCAAAGCGCGTTCTGGCAGCGTGACAGCCATCACTAATAAGAATGACATTCCCCACCTTTTAACTTCTTTTATACCCAGAACATGGCTTCTAACCATGCTTTATGCAAATTTTTCTGGTTACAGTATGAAATTGCAGTTACAACGGGAGTTCTAGCTTCTTTACTATTTTTATTTTCCATAAGGGGCAGAAAAATTAAAAAGGAAGCATGGAAGCATTCCATTCCGCATAAACATTTTAATTTTTATTATTATTTGTGTCTTTTGATCATAGTTCCAGTTGTGCAGCGCCACCTATCGGTGATTTCAGGAACTAATTTTTTTTTCGTGAAATCCGTTTCCCCATATTTTGAATAGTATGTGTACAAAATTTTGAGCCTTTACACTGAGTAGTTCGATATCCATGGAGGTCAGAGTAGGGGTGTTTTATTTCTGGCCACCTTGTATGTAAAAGCTGTAATTAAAAAAAAAAGACATTGTTTTTGGAGAATTGTATTTGAAACACAATATTAACATATAAAATATAGATTTAAATCTATTTTGAATTCAATTGGACCAAAGATTGATCGTCTGTCGGACTATAAATTCATATATTTATAAATCTGATAATCATAGAAAACATCAATTCAAATAAATTCAATTTTGTATATGATCTTATTCCTAAAATTTTAAGTCTGTGTCAAAATTTGGTTTCAATAAAAAAAAAAAAATGCATCTAAGTACATTTTTTTTTATTCATTACTAAATGCGAAATTTCCGTATTCTCACTTTCAAATTAAAAAATCTGAGAGTTCGTAGCTTTCATGGCTTTGTTCAAAGTTCCACAGTTTTATAAAGAAGGTCTCTTTATTAGAATATGTCGGAAAGGTTGGGAACTCCCGCATAATTTCTTAGAAATTCCTAGTGCATGAGGGTATTATGATGTGATAAGAATTATTATTTAGTGCGAAACTACCATAGGAAAACGACACACACACACACACACACACACACACACACACACACACACTGTATTACAAAGAAAAATTTGTAACAATTATTTTTACATAAACATGAATAAAACTTTACGACCATAAATTATTTTTATTCTCTAATTCTAAAAATCGTTTGCATAAACATCCCATAACGACAAATACGATTACTGATTTATTGTATTCATAGACAGCCTGGCATAATTTATACGAAAATCCATTGAATAAGAAATGAAAATCCATTTAATTTGTTTAGCTTTATGCTATTCCATGCCACTGTACATATTAAAAAAATGACACGCGTATTCTTTAGTATCTCTGAGGATAATTATGAAATTAAAAAGTTTTTGTGAAAGATAGTAGAAAGATTATGATTTTTCAAATATTATATCTGAACAAATCACGGCACGAAAGCTATTTTTACATCATCTTAAAATTCAAAACATTAGCTTAATTAATTTCATTGCCGTCTTGTTTTCTCCTGAGTTGTCTTTTTAAAAATGTAATTAAAATATCATCTTTATTTGATACTTTTTATGTAGGGAACCTTAAATCTATTTCTTTGTTTAATCAAAAATATTTCGCCAATATCAATGCTATATTAGTTCCTACAAATACTTTTATTTTCACATTTAACGCAAATTACCCACAAAAAATCTTATATGCACGAGAAGTTAATTAACTACTGTCTCGCAATTTCTTAAACTGTTTTGCTTAATTTTATTTGTAAATTCAAATTTGAGCAGTTTGAAAATTTTTAATGTAATGTTTACATATACGTAAACTGTGAGTTTTTTAAGTTTGAGTTTATGGAATTAGATTTTATTTTACTTGATAAATTTGTTAATTTTCATTGCATTATTATGTGTGTCAGGGGGAAAATTATTTTTCATAGAAACATTTTAGAATAATAGTTAATTAATTATTATTGATTATGTTTAAAAGTTCTAAAATTTTTAAATGATTGAATATAAAAATTTGAAACTATTATAAACTAATTAGAAAGCCGTGAAATAATACTCTTTTATTTCTTCTACAAATAAAAAAAATAAATAAATTCAAGTGAAGTTACGATTACTAAAGACAATGAAAAAAAAAAAAAATTAAGATTACAGTTCTTACTCTGTGTATACTTCGTATTCCAGAATTTTAAAAACATTTTTGCTTTACATCTAGAATAGTTTTGAGAGTTTTAGATTCTCATAAAAAGAAATATTTATTTTTTTCCTTTTATTTACTTATTTTTATCACAGCTTTATGTAGAATTAAGAAAAATAAGTTCCACTTGACCGTGATAAGTTCTATTTAAGTACGTTAATACGAACGATAAAATTTGACTCATTCAAACGAATATTTTCTTTCCTACATCGTAGCATTTGATTGTTACGTACTATTTATTAAATATATGAACACAAACCATATTTTATTACGTTTCTGAGATTGTAAAAACACTGCAATCGAATATAGATTCTGTAGATCATATCTTTAAATACTCAGCCATTCTTTAAAAGTCGAAGGTGGCACATTTTAGAAGAAACAGGTGGCTCAATAAAGTTAGGTAGTAAAAATACAAAAAAAAAAAAAAAAAAAAAAAAAATTATTAAAACAAATAGATTTATTTTAATCGTAAACATTGTAGCTAAGACAATGCTTACCTTGTTTTAATAAGAATAGATATTGTAATAAGGCTTATCTTTTGCCTCGCATACAAACATAAACATGCTTATGAAGCGTAACAAAGACTTATAGTTGATTCTGGCACCATTACAATGTGAATCTAATCTCTTGACTGCAAATAAACGTATATCTTGGTAAAGGTCAGATGCTATTAACTCAATTGAACAAATAAAGCTTTTCATCTATATTGCTAAGAAACATTCGAATTACATTCTTCTCGTTCTTGCAAGTTTCTAAAAATATGCTCAAAGTCGGAGTTATAATTTAAATTTTAAAAAAGTTTTTATATTAAACCCTTATTTTACATGAAGAAGGTAATTTCCATCATAACATTTAGTCAACAAAGAATTGTACTCAAAACAGGTGTACTGTAAGTTGTTTGTTGCTTGCACATTTTTTCACAATTGTTGCGTAATAAAAAAAGAAGCTGTAAAAAAATCAAATGTCGCAATTATTATAGTGGATTTGAACTTACCATTTTACCGTTTTTTTTTGTCGAAGAAACGTGCGATGCATATATATATATATATATATATATATATATATATACACTGAAGTGACAAAAGTCATGGGATGACTGTTAATATCGTGTCGGTGCTCCTTTTTCCAGGCGAAGTGCAACAACTCGACGTGTCATGGAGTCCACAAGTCGTTGGAAGCCCTCTGCAGGAATATTGAGCCATGCTGTCTGTATAGACGTCCATAATTGTGAAAGTGTGGATGGTGCAGGAGTTTGGGCACGAACGGACCTTTCGATGATGTCCCATAAATACTCGATGGGATTCATATCGGGCGATCTAGGTGGCCAGATCATGCGCTGGAATTGTCCGGAATGTTCTTCAAACCAATCGCAAACAGTTCTGGCCCGGTGACATGGCGCATTGTCATCCATAAAAATCCCATCGTTGTGTGGGTACGTGAAGTCCATGAATGGCTGCAAGTGATCTGCAAGCAGCTGAACATAACCATTTCCAGTCAATGATCGGTTCAGTTGCACCAGAGGACCGAGTCCATGCCATGTAAAAACAGTCCGCACCATTATGCAGCCACCACCAGCTTGAACAGTGCCTCGCTGACAGTTTGGGTCCATGGCTTCGTGGGGTCTGCGCCACACTCGAACTCTACCATCAGCTCTTAACAACTGAAATCGTGACTCATCTGACCACGCCACGGTTTTCCACTGGTCTAGGGACCAGTCGATATGCTCACGAGCCCAGGAGAGTCGCTGCAGGCGATGTCGTGCTGTCATTAAAGGCACTCGAGTCGGTCTTCTGCTGTCATAGCCCAAGGAAGACAAATTTCGCCGCACAGTCCTATCGGACACGTACCTCGTACGTCCCACATTGATTCCTGCAGTTATTTAACGAAGTGTTGCGTGTCTATTAACATTGACCATTCTACTCAGACGTTGGCGGTCTCGGTCGTAAAGTGCAGGTGGTCGCACACTGCGCTGTCCATGATGGGATGTGATGCCTGAAATTTCATACTCTCGGCACACCCTTGATACTGTGGATCTCGGAATGTTGAATTCACTAACGATATCCGCAATGGAATGGACGCAATTGGAACCATAAATCACGAAAAACCTTTTCACATGAATAACTTGAACACAAATGAAAGCTCTGGAAAACGAACTGCGCATTTATACTTTTTCGCTGCGATATTACTGCCATCTGTATATTTGCATATTGCTATCCCATGACTTTTGTCACTTCAGTGTATATATATATATATATATATATATATATATATATATATATATATATTGCTAATAAATAGAAAAAATAATGAGAGTGGAGAAATTTAAATGGGACGGCCATTGAAGATCTTTTACTGAGCTTAACATGCAAATTTGCATGGTGATGGATATTTTCCATGTACTAATTTTTAATTATTTTTTTTACCATCCTATTTATTCTAAGATTTAAAAAAAACATTTTTTCTTTAATCCAGAGCATGAATGATATCACCCTCATTTATTTCACAGAAAAGAAAAAAATCTTAAAAAGCTCGGGGCCATTCATATTGCAAAATAGGAGGCTAAAAACTTTGCCACAAAAGCAAAAAGAAATCCTAAGTGGCATTTATCCATCCTATATTTATCCAACCTTCTTTATAAAGAAGACATTGATTCAAATCGCATATTTTTCAGAATTATGATATACTAACTATTACCCTCGACTCTGTTAACGTAGAAATTTAGATGTATATGAACGAAAAACTATCAAATAATGACAAATAAAAAAATAAACCAAACCTAAAGACGATACATTTAAAAGTATAAGCATATACGAAAAATATATAATATAAATACAATTTAATAACAAAAACATACAACTAACGTAAAAAACAAATTATTTACATTGTATACCCAAAATAAAACAAAATAACAAATCAAGTCCGTATTTCTTTAAAATCAGATCAAATCCCTTTTATTTATTGATCGAGATTGAGATTGCTACAACAGTATTATACACATCATTTTTAAAATTTTAATTTAAATGAAAACACAATTGTCAACAATCACACGTCAGTTGGCGTGACGCACATGTCTGACTTTCTCAAGCCAGGTGGGGTAACGCAATGCAGATTAGAATTTTTTTATTTCCTTTATTCTGTTTTATTTTAATTTAAAAGTACTTCAGAATGAATCCGAAAGATCGATTCATTAACAACATTTCATTTTAAATACATCAAACACTAAAAAAATAAACTGAATCGTTTGAAATAATTGGACGAAATTCTGCTAACCCTAACCTGATTTTTGTTGCGAAAAAGTTAATTTTAGTTAGTTAGTTGCGCGAAAGTTAGTTTTTAATTAATAAAGTATTAGCCACTCAATTAATCAGAATAAAAAGTAGCCTATGCTCTATTGCTGACTGTAATCTATTTTTGTGCTATATTTCATCGAATTCCGTTCAGCCATTCTGGCGTGATTGAGTTACAAACATCAATCCATCCTTCCATCCAAACTTCACATTTATAATATTCGTATGGATTAGTATAGATCATAGGTTCCCAACGTGGGCAATAACGCCCTCGTGTGGGCGTTTGAAGCTTTCAGGGGGGCGGTAAAAGATCTAGAGAAAATGAGGGGGCGTTGATTTGACACGAAGGGGCATTTGAGGATTAACCAAATATAGTGTACAATAACTTCAAGGAGCGATTCCAGGACATTTTAAGCATGGACATACCAGACTGGGTTTTGGATTATTTTTCCAATGTCAACACAGCAGGATCACCTCAGTAAGAAGAAGAACTAATAAAACTGACTAAAAATTAAAAAATTAAAAAAAAATTTTAAAAAATAAAAAATATGAATTAGATCTAAAAATTAAATTCAAGAATTTTGGCTGCAGTAGTCTATTTCGCAACTACATTCAGGATTATGGTTGATTGTTCAACGACTTCTGATAGCATTCCCATCTTCATATTTAACAGAACGTGGATTTAGGGCTGAGACAACATTGGTAACGAAAAAGAGAAATCGGCTCCATATTACTGAACGCAGCCACTTACGATTGTTTTTAAGTGAAATTGAGCCTTATATTAACAAGCTCCTTAAAATGCATCAAATCCAGCCTTCTCATTAGTTAAATTAGAAACTTGATGTCTTTAAATTTTAATAAAAATACTTTTTAATATATTTAAGTATGCATTTTGATGGGTCTCTGAAACTGTCGATTTATTTATTTAGAAAGCATTAGTTTATTATGAATTAATTCGTATAATCAAAATCCCTGCCTGTCCTTATGACAGGTAAGCTAAAAATTTTATTCCTCTTTTTTTTAAATAAAGAAGAAATTCAGTAGTGTTTCAATTCCAACAATCTACTATCTATTAGAATTTTTTTAAATTCTTGTTTTCCCCATGCATTATGTACGCTCTTATTTATCTGGAGTGGGAGGGGGGCGATACTGAAATATTCATAAGAAAAGGGGGCGCCAGATCAAAAAAGGTTGGGAACTTCTGGTATAGATGACTGAGTTCCTTTTTTTTTAATCAATCTCTTTCACGGTCAATCTAGTTCTCCAACTTTCCAATTTTATACTTTCTCGTATACGTGGTATATAAAAAGTATAGTAATCGTCAAAAAATTCGAAATCGAGATTTTTACAAATCTCCATATTTTAAACTTCCTTGAATTCGAAAAATATATTATTTGAAAGAGTCCGTGTTTCTCTCTGTCTGCGACAAGGATAACTTTAAATGTTTTAAGTTAAATGGATAAAATTAGGTATGGGGACTTCACATCAATTTTGTCGATTTTGAGTAGAATCTGTTTAGAGGAAGTCTGTCTAGCTGGTTTTTCCTGATATAAGTTAATACGGTAAGTACAAAATGACGAGAACTTGAGGGATGAAATTCGCTACACATATTTTACATCTATAATGTAGATTCTGTCAAATTTTGGGCCAAACCAAACGACAAGTTGACTATCTGTCGGTCTTTACCTTCAAAAATATGTAAACTCGATCTTTCAAAAACGCAGGGACTTAAAATATATAAAATTTGGTAAGGAATTTTGACTAACCAGTGCAGTTTTGTGTCAATTTTTTGTTTCATTCAGTTGAGAAAAAGTGACTAAATTCCTTTTTAGATGTTATTAACACATATTCGGGATTAATCTCTAAAGATGACACGATAGATTCAATAAAAATGTTTTACATGTTCACTGCCACTACCTTCGTCTGATATCGGGACCATCTATCTAATTAAATGATCCTTTCTTTGCTATTTTTAAACTGTAGTAGAGAAGGTGTCATCTAATAACATATATGGTTTGGTCCCAAAAAAGATCGCAATCTACGAGTTATTTCGTATTTGGCAATCAACATGTTAATGCATACCGAATATTTCGTAGCTATAGTATAGCAATGCCATGCAAGGCTTTCACTGCCATGACAAATTTATGACAGTATGCGATCAAATTTTAGGGAGACTACTCACTCTGGTTTTACTGTATTATTATATTCATTAATTTATTTAATTTCATATTTGCTGTTTAAATATATAATCAATTTTACGATAAGCGCTATCAGTATTCAAATGACATGCAGACAAAAATTGAGGTAGAAGACTAAGTTCAGATCTGATTTTTGTCCTCTATTCGAAGTTTAAGCTTCTGTGCTAAGAAAATAAACATACAAAGCAAAAATGCTACTATACAATCTCAAATTCTGATTGCGCACTTGCTGAAAAACAACTTTGCATTTTTCTTGTCATGTTTTAAAGTGAAAAAACTTTCTGCCCAGACAAAAAATACCAACGGTGTTTAAATGTTTTTTAACAGTTAGAAAAATGTTTTGCGGTTCTAAAATTCGAAACCGAATAAGGAAATGATGAATAACTAATAGCAAATTAAAAATCAATTGAAATTTTTTTTTATTGCCATTAAAATTAGTTTAAAAATTTTTGAAATCCAGGAATTTTTCTAAATCATTTTTAGTTAAAAATTTTGATGATTGTAAACGAAAAGCATTCTTAACATAACTTTGCACCAGTCCAATTGTTATCGTGCTTCATAGCTAAAGAAGCCTTGAATTCGGATTAAACAAATAGAGCTCCAAGGAGCAAAATTCCTTAAATATTGCTAATATGTAATTCCTAATTCCTATGTGAAAATATCATTACTCACTTTAAAAAAGATACTCCCATTTTCACATTCAGAGACAGAACCCTGCTTCTTAAAATGAAGATAAAATAATTTTGTAATAATAATAATATGAATCGTATGTAATATGAATCGTAGTATGAATTAATTTTGTAATAATAATAATATGATAAAATAATATGAATCGAAATAAATGAAATCATAATGGTTTGATTTCGAGAAATTTAACCAATTTCTTAAGTTTCGAAGTGGTTCTTTTCAAATGAAATTTAAAAGAATATTACAAGAAAGATTATACGCCTACGTAATTTCCAGTCAATTGAATTTTTATTCTAAAAAAATAATTTGTTTACAAAGCTGCTGCCATAAAAATGAAGATAAAATAAATGACAGAAAATTTTAAAGGTTCTAGTGCGTTCGCTCGGTTTATCTTCGATCTACTTTAATTTCAATGAATAACAAATTTTTTTCTCGTTTTTCTTTTTAATATTGAAATAAAATAAAGTAAGCAAATCTGCTTTTTAACATAATTTTTTTCTGGCGAATCGAAATTTGGTATGAAAATATGAATCGAAGTAAGTGAAATGATCCAGCTTTAATTCTGATGAATAATTAATTGATAATTAATTCACTTTTTGCATCTTAATATCAAAATAACATAATTAAAGTAAGCACTTTCACTTCTTAGCATAAATTAAAACACATTTTCATGAATATAAATGAATTAAAGTTTAAAAATATTTGATGGAAAATAAAATACTCAAATTCTGCTGCTTTAACTCCGATGGGTAAAGTATTTTTCGATCGTTGTATCTATCTGCAAACGATTTTTATTTTATCACTGTAAGTAAATCAAGTTGGATGGACTATATTTTTAAATAGTTTTTAATAATATTGGTAAAATCACTCGATTATTGTTATTTTTATATTGATTATGCCATGAACGTTTTTCTTATTAATTGATAGAACAGCAATTTTAATCATGTATTATTTTTCATTTTATTGTTCGGACTCAGTTATATGAGTTGTTTCTACTATTGATAAAGAGTGCGTTTTTATGTTGCTGTGTGGGTGTTGCTATTTACATCATTTGACATAAAGCTATCAAATCTGACGCACGTGTACTTTGGTAGAAGAAACATTTTTTCAAAATTTTAATTAGTCGAAAATTAATTAAATTTTGGCCTTTTTTTTCTATGATAACGCCCTAAAATTATTGTTGGAAAAAAACTGATTTTAAACACCATTTTTTTAAACTGATTTTTTTCACCAATTTAATTGTCGATCTAATTTTTCCTGAATTTTGGAATAAAAAAATACTATTTTTCATAATTTTCAGTAATATATTCTATTATTTTATATCAAATAATGAATCACGTGATTTTCTTTCATTGTTAGAAGTTAAGAAAGACGATAAGTTTGTGTATGATTCTTAATACAGATATAGAAAGTGTTATATGTATCCGTATTAAGAATCTGCATAATATCTGAGGAGTTTACATGAAACAAGAAAGAGAAGCTACAATACCTCGATTGTTAGAAGATAAATTCTCCCTACAGTTCAATTCTAATATTTTATACTATTTTTAATATTTTTATTTGTATTCGAGGCAGTTCGTTTATTTAACCATGCGAAGTACATTTAGCATGGTTAAATGATCATGGTTGTCTCTCTATGATTATTAAAGTTCAAATCACACTAAAAAATGTATATTTGTACAAAGATATTCAAAATATGTTAAAAAATTCCATACACTGAAAATCCCTTCAGAAATATGAATGAAAAGTTTTTGGTTCAGTGTTTGGAACTTACTTTTCTAGTGAGTATAGTAATGAAATGATGTGGAGTAACCTCTTCTCCGATGATTGGACATAACTCTAACATGAAGAGTTATACCGAGATCGGTGATCGTAATTAGAGCTCCACCTTAATTACAGCCTCTTAATATAGCGAAAATGATCATTTAAAATATTTCGAATGCATAAAAAAGGCAGAAGAAGCATTTCTCAATTAATTTTAATTCAGAAAAAAGTAAAATTAAAATTTTATAATTTATCTGTTTTTGTTTATAAAGCCCTTTCTTGCTCAATTCGAGTATATTCGAAAATAGTCCACACAAAATTTTTTAAAATCAAAACTACACTTAAAACTAATTTCAATGTAAACTATATCGAAAACTTGAAAGTTAAAGTTTTTTCCTCGATCAGCCATATTACTTCTCTAAGGCCCAGCCTGAACAATATTACTTTTAAATATTTAAAGTGGGCACAGGGAAAATGATTCATGATTCCCCACGGCAAGAAAGCGCCGTTACGCACTGTTGATTAAAATTTGATGCATAACAAAATCTTAAATTTTTACGGCATTAAAGTGTTTTATCTTGGTTTTATGACAATTCTGCCTTAATGGGATCCTCTCTACATAGAGCCTTTATAAATACTCAGAGCTGTGTTATTTCTCCCCATTCACGTGTGTACTATCAGTGACGAAGTTTTTACTTTTTGTAGTTCCTTATTAAATGTAACAAATGTGGTTGGGCTGATTTGGCCGACTTCCGGTGAGCTAAAAGGTGCTTTTAATATATAGTACACACCCGAGCATTCGGTTCTCATCTATCCGGCCTAGAGTTCTTTTAAGGCAACCGACTACATTCGAAGGAAAACAAACAAACAAAAAAAAATTGGATTAAAAAAAACTATTTATGGTTTTTACATGTATTGTTGATTATAAACACTATAAAAACAAAAACATTATTTGAAAATATAATATATTTTGATAAATGGGAAAATGTGTAGTAAATTTTAACGAAATTGAACCAAAACGGTGAACATTCGACACAAAATGGTAATGCAGCAATCCTATTTATCTTTGGACACGAGTTATGGAATATAAGGATAAATGAATCAAACCAAAATATAAGAAAGATTTTGAGATGCAAAGAAGTTGTGAGTATAAACAAACCCATATATGCATTTTTTCCATCAATTCGCTACGTAATTTTACTAAAAACACCTATAAATGAAAAAATATTTGACCAACAATAAAACTTTCGGCTCATTTCATTGCCTATATTATTTAAAACACATGCTGAATTTTTTACGTAAATATCTCAATTAGTTTTTGAGATACCATGTTAACGGCGAAGAATTTTTACGAAAATTAAAATTGAAGTTAAAGACAAATATTTGCGAATAATAGGTTTTTCTTAAAATTCCTCTAGATAATAGATCAGGCCTTCCTTTTCCTAGAAAAGATAAACTATCTAGAAAAGAGGAAAGCCTGCACTACAAGAAATAACACTTTAAAAAAAAAATTCTCCAATGACAGTGTTTTTCAAGAAGTCGGATACCTTTATAAAAGAAGAAAGGAAAAGCGTCTATTAAGTGAGGACTTTTTCTAAAAACCGCTAAGTTTGACTCTTATCTTAGGGTTACCTTTTTATAACTGTGTATTATGTATCAATGAAAAATGAAATCAATTTCAGCCAATTTTCTTAGGAATTAGGCCTACAATTTGCGTTAATAATTCCTGCCTGTTGGGCATCACAGAATTTATAATAACATTATGATCAGTTTATATCCTTTAACTTAATTTTTCTCTAATTGCTTCTGTAAACACGCAGAACAGTACCTAAACTATCAGGACAAAGCCTCCTATTTCAACTCGATGAGTTACTGACAACTGCTTCTAGGTTTACCAGGCAGCTGCTGTCAGTAAATGGAGAGCTTAGTATTCATTAGAAAGCGAGAAAATACGAAATATATTAATGAGTTTTGAAATATAAAATGTCTCCTAATACTGGTGGGAAAAGAATTCATAGAAAGAATTCATTTTGTTATTTGACTGCCCTTCCGCCATATTAAGCCGGATATTAGGGAGTTTACTGTACTTACGTAAGTTAGAATTCAACGATCATTTAAAATCTTACAGATGTATAGGCAAGAACGGTGTATCAGGTTCACGATTTAAGGATAAATATTTATTTTAAATAAGTTTATTTCGATTCAAAAGACGAAAAGTATATTAAAAGAAAAATCTCTTATTTCCGGTTTGATAAGATTGCATAATTTCAACAAATAGAATACTATTTTCTTGTTGGCTGTCATATTCTAAAGCAAATTTCAGTACAATAAAGTAGATAATAAATAAATTTTGCAAATATAAAGGAAAAAAAAATACAATTTTCTTTTTCATTAATTAAAATCCACTTCCTTATTTTAAAGTTTCAAATTTTATTGAGGTTGTTTAAATTACTATTTTTGAATTGGATTGACCGGCTTTACAATGATTAACTCAAAGAGGTCATTCTGGCAAGGAATTTGAATTTAAAAACTAGTTGGTAACTTTTATTTTTCTTTGTGTGTGTGTGTGTTTCCAGGGTTTGTCAGTAATGCCCAGTGTAGGCATATAATTCTTGAAAGATAAGTACCCGACCTTGGCGCTTCATAAGAAAGCAAAACGGAAAGATAAAATTCGGTGTAAACACTTAAAATGTTTTTAATATTTATGTGGGCGGGACAGATTAGATTGCGGAACTGACGAAGAATAAACTTTTCGATTATATTATTTATTTCATTGGAATCCTGACTGGCACTATTTCGCAGCGGGTTAATAGCCTTTTGAATATATAAAAAAATAATCTGCTATGATATAAACAAAATAAAAAAATAAATTAAAACAATTCCTTTCGTTCACGACATGAATCAGTTCATAGAAATGACCCATCTTCCTTAATGAATTATTTTTTATGATATAAGAATTTTATTATAAGCTTATTGTAGATAAATTAGCATAGCTTAGGAATATTCACTTTATTTGATATTTTATAAAATACTATAACAACGAATAGTGATCATTATATGAGGTATGCCTTATTTATGAATTTTAAAGAAGAAAACGGATATCAATGCGAAAAAGCGAGATGTATCGAAAAGTGTCTAACTGACAAAAGAAAAAATGGAGATCGGAAAAATTTTGTGATGAAAACAAAACATCGCTTTTCTAAAAGTTGATAATTTTCCACTGTAGTAGTTGCACATGATCATTCCAAACCAGTGTAAACCAAATTTTCTTCCAAGAAAAAGAAATCCTGGGCTCTAAAAAGTTTTGGAGCTCGAGCAATTTTAAGATGGGGAAGAAAAAAAACAACCCTCAACGTTTTTTCCTAAATATCCTTGCATGCGTAATCTCGTAGTCAGGTGATTATTTCAAAGCAATTTAAACAGGCTAATCGTCAATGGTTTAGCTTGACCAATTTAAAATAAATAAATAATAATAATAAATCTAGCTTTAGGGGGAAAATTTTAGAATTTGTTTTTGAAATGGTCAAAAACTATCGCTTTTATGTCTGTCTTAAAAGTAACCCCATCCCAACCTTAGTAACTTTTATTCCGTCGAATTGATATCACGTGATTAAAAAAATGTTTTCACATTATAACTTCAAATTTATGATAGTAAATTTCAATTTTTTTCAAGCTTCAAAACATTTCCTCAAATAATTTCACTTCATTGTTTTCATATTCTTGTCAGGTGATGATTGTTATAAAAGCCATATCGAAAACTCTTAAATTAATTTTCCGGAAACATAAAAATCTATAATTATATTTTTGAGCTTCCTTTTTGCTCCAGAATAAATAATATAAAGTAATATGAAGGAAGAATCATACATGTTATTATATTTTTGGCAAGGAGTTATCGTGTTCCCTTTTTCACAAGTAATCTGAAATTTTGTCTGGTAATAACTATAGTCCTTTAAGGAGCATACCATCCTAAAATGCAGTTTCATTTTCATGAATTTGAAGCGTACCAATTTTAATTCATCAACAGATTATCCATATTGCAAACAATTTCTAGATTCAAGCTTTAAAAAAGTTAATTTCAGAAGAATTCTCCTTGTTTATTTTTATCATTCATAAAATATTATTCTAACAAGACCAATATAATTGATTGAATTTAGTTGGAAGAAAGTACTGAATGTAAAGTAAAGCACGTTTTTAATATTTTTTTTATATATCTTCCTAATTTTTTGTGGAAATTATTCGAATTACTTAATCATGCCTAATTTTTATTTGTTTTTTTTTTTACCTTAAAACTTTGTTTAATTACCCTTATAATCTTCTCAATCGTATTTTATTGTTAGAATTCGTAAAAGAATTTCTAGTAATTTAAATAATAGTTATCTAATCTTTCTTACATTCTGTTTATCTATTTGAGAATTCATGTCTGGTTCTTGTTTAATTCCTTTACACAATCATACTCTAGAATTCGAATTCATATTCTGGTCACTTATCTAATTGCCGAATCTTATTCAGTGAAATTCGAGATTAGAATTTTCTGTTTTTGCCAGAATTCTAGAAATGCTCTGTGTTCGTATTTCTTTTCGCAGGAACAATTCCTTCTTTCACCACATTTCCCTTCATTAATAACTTGACATCCAAAAATAGGTATAAGTAACTGGGCATAACGGCTCATTAGGCTGAAATATGATGCTCTTTCAATAATCATATTCAGTGAAGAGGAACTCAACACCTACATTGACATCAAAGCAACACGCAGAGGAAAAAAAAAAAAAAAAAAACTGCGAATAAATAAATAAAAAAAAAGACAGCTGCTTTTAATTATACGTGACAAGGCGGGAAAAAGACATTGAGAGAAAATCTTGTGATAGAATAAAGCATGCTGCTCGTAAACAACGATTTATAGTTATTTTTTACTAAGAGCACTGTAGTTTTTTAAATGGTAGATTGTTTTGGATAAAACAAAAGTAAATTAAAATGCTGTCGGTTCTTATGTTAAGTGTCTTTGAGAATGGAATGAAAAATTTATAGCTTTAGAATTAGGTAATTTTTTTAAATGTCAGAATCATTTTTATTGCATCAGAATAATGGAAAATGCTTTACGAGACAGATTAAAAATGCAATAATCATAACATATAACAGGGTTGCCACTCAAATCTGAAAAAAAAAAAACACCTATATATTCGAAATACGAGAAAAATAGGGAATAAAACTCAGGTGTTAGTTATTATGGAATATGGTTTTAAAGAGAAAAAAAAGCAAGCAACAATTTAACATTATCCGAAATAATAGCTTATTAAAATAAAACTTAAATACAAGAAAAAAATATCATTTATAATCTAGAATTTAACAGGACAATATATATTGGGGGGGGGGGTATATTACAACTGAATGTATATTACAACAAAAATGCTTTACTTTAGTGAAGTAAAGCATTTTTGTTATCATGATACAAATTACTGAATTCCTTATATATATTAAGCGAGCAATACTCAATAATCGGTACTTTTTCTTAATGCGGGCTCAACGAAAAAAATCGCCAAATAATCGGTAGTTGGAAACATTGAAAAATCTCAAAAAAATGCAAAATTACGTCAAATTTAAAGTTCGAATTCACGTTATTCACTTGGTGACATTCGTTTCGCGACTTGCCTCTGGTTTGGCGACATCTTAAGCCTGTATATCAGAAAAGTATCAATGGATCTTTTAAAATCCATTCAGTAAAATCAGGACTGATATTTTTATCCGTCCAATTCATATTAAATAAGGACTTAGAGCAATTTATAGTTCAAAAATATTATATAAACCACTTTGAATAAGTTGATAGTTATTCAAATAATAAACCATTCAGTAAACTTAAGATGATACATTAAACAACACCGTGCTGTTTTTCGTAGATTGAATGTTTCTGCGATATATGTATTCTACTTTTTCACGCAATAACAGAAATTTCGAGAATGCTCATTAGATGAAATTTGTTCATTGCAAAGAAAATTAATAATTGCCTAGCAAATCGGACTAATCTATACAGGCGGGGGGGGAGGCAAGTAGAAAAGGGGCAAGTTTCAGCGATTATACAATAGCAAGTGATAGTTTCATTTTGGGAAAGTATAACTACGGTCATTCATTTTTGCTGTCTCTAAGAGATCGGCATTTTTTTAGATGAAGGGAAATTCAAACATAGGATACTTAAAATGCACCGTATTTTTTTGAATTTTTGAAAATTTTCCGTTTTATTTTCAAGATTTTTAAATTCCCCGCGTTTTTCCAGTGGTGTGGCAATTCTGCTATAATTTTCAGAATATTTATATGCTTAATGTAGCATTGTCGGAACTTCAAACTGTAATTAAGATTTATAGAAGGAATCAAGTTGATTTATTGGCGAACTTTATTTGACATTTTTTGATATTTGAAATATATGTTATTAGCAAAGTTTGAAATTTGATATTCTGGAGAGAACCTAGGCATTTTTAAACAAAGTTTAAAACAATTTGAAGATTTTACACTTTAATCAATACAATGGCAAAATATGAAATACATTGCCAGTTCATTTACATAGTTTGCCTAAATAGTATTTGCCATTCCAAAGAATATCTGAACTTGCCCTTTTGAATATTCCAAACTTATAATTAACATGTTTTGTATTTCGATTGTTCTGGGTATTCGTAGGAAGGTTTCCATGCTAAAAACTTAAGATAATGCTCTTTCTATTATACAAGCTAGTATTTCAATAAATTATACATATCGTACAAAAAGAAGTTAAATATCCTATGTAGATATTATTTGTCATGTCTTGATAAATTGTAGACAGCATGCATGTTACAATTAGTCTTGCCACATTTACTAATAATATTGAAAATCCATTAAGTATTATATCCTTCAATAAATCAAAAACTTCTAATTTACTGATGGTATCTTTATCAAGATAGATGAAATTTCTTCAAACCCAGTTTCTAGTAGAAACGCGTCTCACAAAAAACCCATCTTCGACTGTGGAATGATGCTTACAGTTAGTCATATATCTGATTTCAACTTTTTTGATTTTTTAAAATTCTATAATCAGATGTATAAATCCATTATTTCTTTTGAAAGATCAGCTGCACATTTCATTAAACAGTCGATTAAGACATATTAAGATCAGCAAGACATTTAAATATAATATCCTTACTGATGGAGAAATGTTAAATGAAACTAAATAAGAGCTATTTTTTTCTCTATTATGAAGATATAATGAATAATGTAATAGTTATTACCTCCAGTTGCAAGGTCTGTTGAAGTTTCTGTGCCATTTGTGGAGATAATTCTATTTACTTTCACTCCTTCTCCCAAACTGCACAGAGAGAAAATATTGATGGGAGATTGTGTTTGCATATCAGCATCTGTTTCTTGATGGTGGAATACTCTTGACAAAACCAGGTTATAAATTTTTTTACTTCTCTCTCAGAAATCATACATGTAAATCTTACCAATTTTTCGAGGACTTAACCAAAAATCAAGCACTTGTTTTAGAACTAGCGAAATAAGATTCAAGTTGCTTTCAAATATTACAGAAACTATTTTTGTACTTGAATGTAATATCTTAAAAATATAGTCTACTCAGTGTTATCATAACTTATATTAACAATAAATGTGCAACTAAATTTTTAAAAGCTTTTACACTTAATTTTTCAGAATATAAATTGTTTGTCAATGTAAACATAAACCCAACTCAAAAATTTAAAAAGGAAATCCAGCATATTGAATTTGTAAATCTATATGAAATCTAGATCAGAAAGAAGTCTAAAATACTTATTTGATTCTTTTTAAAATAGAATAATGCTTAATACAAAATGCAATGCAACATGTAATGTATTTTAGATCTTAAGGCTTAAGTAAATTCTAAAAAGATGACAAATTGATTCATATTTAGTTGTGCAATAAAAAAAAAAGCAAAATAAAACGAACAATTTTTCATAGCACTGCTTTTTATATTTAAACACAGAAGTGAAGAAAAACCATTTTACACATAGTCAACAAATTTCCTAAAACAAATGTAATAATTGACTATCTCTAATAATACTGAAGCATCAATGGATTATAAAATTCCAATAGCAAAATAATTGCTGCCACAAGCCGAAAATCATTATTTCAATAAATAAAAAATTCTAGTAAATTGAATAATCATGATTCAGATTTTATACAATACAAAAGCCATTTAAGGGGATAAACACAATTTTAGCTCTTATTTCTTTCCACATCAGAAGACAAGCAGTTAACGTAAGTTATTTAATTCAGTTAATTAAATTCATACAATACTCAAAAGAGTGCATTTTATTAGCAAAATATTTTCTGCATAAAGAATATATAACAATTATTAAAAAATTACAAGAAATGAATGTTGATATAAATTGTGATGTTTGATTAAATTATAAAATTCAAACTATGAAAAGTTTTTAATTAATAATTACAACACATTTCTAATAATATTTATTATACATGAAAAAATACTATAAATTTAACATATAACAAGATGGTTTAAAATAATGAATACACCTTCGTAATTTCAGTTATACCATGATTGGAAACATTCACATAAACAGTTCATTTCAAAGTCTCATAGATGAATTTCCCAAAACACAAACATCCATCAAGCACCACTTTTTAGACCCATCTTTTGACTGAGATTTATTTTATCTCCAAGGCTTAGAGCCATACCCTGAAAGAAAATGCAAGCATTATATAAAACAAAAGTTTAAGGTAAATAATTAGAGCCTGAAATACATGAAATAAAAAAAAAGGAATCATAATTGGAAAACATATTGATTTTAGTTTCATAAGTAACAATAAAATTACAAAAGTAAAAAAATCAATACTAGTTGTGGCAAAAAAAAAAAAAAAAAAAAAAAAAAACTGACATTAGCAAAATTTTTATTAATTAGATGGCAAATGAATTTTCATTAAGTAATTAATTTTGACATGAAGTTGAATTTAATGCTGTAGCCATGTATAGTTAAAAAAATATTCCTCATGCATTGATAACTATTTAATTTAAATTTGCCACTGCAAATTGTGTTTCAATTAGTCTAAAGGGAATATTAAGAAAGAATATACCTTTAAAAAAATTTATATTTTCTCTTTGAAAAAAATATATGTGAATATAACATTTGATTAAGAAAGATAAAAAATAATTACTCTATTCTTTTTGATAAACAATATTATTTAGACTTTTTAGACATACTGTACATTAAAATGCAACAAAAACTTGAAATAAATGTAGTTAAAAATAAAGTTTAACTTTAAGTAGAGCATATGACAGTATAATTATTAAATATAAATATTACAACTGTGAAATTGCAACAGGTTGCAATTGAGCAAAAGAACTTAACACTCTCAACTAAAACTTCTAAATTTTGGAAATCCGATGCCTTTGTAGATGCCTCCAGATAATTTTTAGTGTTTTAAAGAAAAACTGAAAAAAATTTATGCAAGTGTTCCTTTGTGATATATATATATAAACTATATCAATTCACTATGACTAGAAATTATTCCCTCTTGGCAATTGCTGTATAGTTAATAACTGAGGTTAACTGATGCTGAAATTATGGGTTACTATTATTTTGCATTACAATTTGAAATTGTAAATGTTAATTTATTAATTTTAATAAATTAAGTTTTAGTCAATATACTTGCCATATCAATTTAATATCAGTGATACTATAGAAACTGAGCTTAAATACTATCATTTATTAATTAACAGAAGCAAAGACATCAGGACAATTTGCAATTGGACATTTTTATAAAACTTCTAAGTATTTAGCATGTGATTTTTCTGTTTTGAAAATTATTACCTGTTGCAGTCCATAATTTTCAAGGATTAATTAACATATTTATTTATTAATATTTATGAGCAGCAAATAAATAATAATTTTTTTCAGCATTATATTGTGCTTTATAGTAAATAATAGTAATAAAAACTTTATGTCTGCTTTTATTTTTGTATATATATATGTTTAGAATTGTCTTTATTATCAAATCTACATATGCAAATGCATGTAGTTTCATAACACATGCAGATAAATTTTAATAAGTGTAAACTTCAGGGATTAAAAAAAATCTATATAGTTCTTAAAGGAACAACATATTGGGTAGTTAAAAAGAACCTATTTAGTTTAACACTCTTAGCTAGATTGTAATTTATCAGTGCAGTTTTTTCCTTCTATTCCCACAAAAATAGATTACATCATTATTAAGAGGAAATCATCCAAGGGCCTAAAATGACATTACAAGATGAAAAATACATTTATATTAAAATTTAAGAAATGAACAAAAACTTGTAAAATTTGACATCAAGTTTTATAAAAGAAATCAAAGTATTACACTTACTTGGCTTTTTGCTCGAATTCTAATGTGACCAGTTACAGGAGCTTCAGGAACCAATGGATTCTTTTCAATGCTCACATTGGCAAGAGCATATTCTCCAAATATTGATCGAGCATACAAATTGGCGGCCATGAAACCACATTCACCAGACAATGCCTAAAAATAAAATTTTATGCAGAAAAATATCAATTTAAATGTAACAAATTTATATAAATTGCAAATTGGAGAAAAAAAATATGACAGGTATACCTTTTCAGGAGTTAAGCATCTCATGTTCGTGAAGCTAATGAGATGTGACAGATACTCATACAGATCAGTTAAATTAGTATTAACAGACACCTAAAACAAATAATAAAGCCTTTTATCAACATAATTTATTAAAAATCTAATACAAAGATAAAAAAAATAGAAAAAACCTAAATAACAAATTAGGTGAAATAATTCAAAATAAATTAATGAGATTCCTTTTTATATACAATTAACCACTAGATAGAATAGTTCTTTTTTAACACAAGCTAAGAATTGATTTAGTTTAGTTATAGCTTTTTTAAAGCAACATTATGGCTATTTTGAGACAGCCCTCCTATATTTATAATTAGATGATGAGGACAAGACATGAGCTAGTATCCCTTCTCCAAACTTGCACACTAAAGCAATAGAAGGATGTTTGATCTAAAATGCTTTATATAACATATGTACCAGGTCTGCATACATTATGGATATTTAAAGAAATTTGGTTCCGAACTTTGACCCTCCAGCCTCAAGGCATTATCACTAAGCCACTATGGCAAGCTAAGATTTGGCGAAAATTCGACAGCAACTGAGGAGAAATTTCATCTGAGTGGGGGGCAAGATTTTGAGAAATTTCCAAATTACATAATATTATAAAAGCTTTAAAGAGAATGACATTTAAAACAGAAACTTTTAAGATTTAAAAACCTGCTAATGCTGAATAATATAATCAGCAATTCAAGAAATTTTGAATGCATTAAAGATTACACCACAGAATAACTGCAATAGATTTAAGCAAAATGAATTTTAAAAAAAGGAAAAGATACCATGGTGGCCTGATAAGATACTTCACTGAAATATGGCACCTTAAAATAATAGATTAGAAATCCAATTAATGTCATAGTAGGTTAAGATGAAAAGATTCTATGGAAATGATCTAATAATTTTGAATCATAGTAAGACAATGAATAAACACCTAAGCCTAAACACTCCTCTGAGCTTTTACACCACATAAACAGGAATACATTTAGACTTGATGGGTTTAGTATGTACTATATCAGCTTTACATGGCAGTTCTCCAATGTCTAAAAGCAAAACTCTACAGCTGAAACCTTACAGTACATTATTTTGGCCAGTCTGGTATTTCATTTTGGAAAATTAATGTACACAGAAAAATGTGGGCATTGAATTTAATAATAAATTAAGAGCATTTTTTTTTAAAATAGAAAAACCTGCTATTAGAAGCTGAACTGTGCATAGGGATGAAGCAATGCCTCAAAGTAGCATGTCTATGATTTTTATCTTCATAACATAAAATTTTGTTTCTAGGATGTATGACAATCAGGTCAATCAATCAACTGACTGATGAACAGTAAATTGAATGTAATTTTTCACAGGAAACCATATTAAATAATAACAAAATAAATTGAAGGGGGGGATCTCATGAATTTTTACGAAATCAATACAAAGTGTGCACATAAAGGTAGAAATGATTCTTTTTAATAACAAAACTTGAAATAATCTCTTTAAGAAGTTAAGTTACAAATGTGACACTTGATTTACAGAAAAGATTTAATGGTATTAAAAAAAACACTATGCTGATTTAAAAAAGAATTTTTTGCCCTCTTTAAATTCTTACTTTGTTCTCCCATTCAAACTCAGCCCACATTTGACGGAATTCTTGATCAGTGCATGTTGCTGGAATTATGTAATCCATGATATCAATGTGTATGTCATTGAGAACAACCACACTTCGATCACTAGCAGATCCAGATATATCATACACTGAAAAATAAGAAACAATGATAATTAACAAAATAAAACATAAAAATATTAGAAATATACAAATATGCAGTAAAATATTAACATATTAGCAGTTTTCAAGCCTTTAATTTCTTCATTTAATTTAAAAGCTGTCATTACTGAATTTGAGAATTGGGATATAACTCTAAAATTAAGATATAACTGGTTTCATAATTTTTAAAAATTTAAATTTTTGCATCATATAAGTAACTTGTTATGAGTATATGAGAAAAAATTAAATCCTGCAATTGTACGGGTAAGAAAAAAAAATTCAGATAAATCCAAAACCCAGAAAATATTTTTTTCTAAGAAAGTCTACATACAAAAGTTTTGCTTACTGAATAATTGGAAAAAAAAAAAAAAAAAAAAAACTAAAACAGAAATAAGATACTTTTTTTCTTTATCAAATTTACATTCTTTTTTATAAATACTCCCAAGAAGTTTAAAATTAGGTATGCAGAAACTAGGATAAAAAAGAAATATTCTTAACAAATACATACCAATATTTCCAAAGATGATTCCATTTTCAGTTGAAGCAACTTTGACGCTTGCTTTGATGTTACAGAAATCATGAGGTGCTAGAATAACAGGAGATGGCTTTTCTACAAGCTTCAGATCACCTACAGAAAATAAATGAACAAATTAATATTACAACAAATATATTACATTTAAAATTAGTAAGAAATCCAATCCTTTTGACAACATCTTAAAAAACAAGTATTCAAGCATATCAAAACATAAATATCAAAAATTGAAGAGGGGGAAAAAAATTAGTCTATCTAGATTAATCACTAATAATATTGCAAGGGATTTAAATTAAAAGACATTAAATGCAACTCCAACTTAATCTTCGATTTTGTTAACTAATCATCATTTTTTTAATAAATATGGACACAAATCAAATGAAAATTTTAAGTATACAATTTCAAATTTAATGAAAAAAAAACAAACTCAATAATAGAGGAAAGATGACAAATGAACATCTTTTCCGATCATTAGTCAAAAAAGCCCTTTAAAACTGGAAACTGCAATGGTGGTATAAAACAGGAATGGTGATTCTACTCTCCATTCTAAATAAAATCTTATAACTTTAGAAGGAGATAGCTTCTCTTACACTATTAAGACTTTGATGCTTAGCTTAGTTACTCACTGTTTTGAAGCAATTTTAGAACTATTTAGGAACAGATCTTATAATTCTGAATGGAAGTTAAATGATGAAGATAGCATTCAAGCTGGCACCTCTTTCCCAAACTTTTGCACACACCCCACTAACAAGAGGACACTTGATCCTGATGGATTTAAAGTCCTCCACCAAACCTGCCTACACAGTTCTGCATAAACAGATTTGCTAAGTGGTTCTTATTTTAAATTGTGCTTCAAAAATGGATCCTCCAGCAACCAAGTTCATGCCACCAAGGCCTTAAAAACTTTGCAGCAAATGAAGGTAAGTACCTTTACCTGCTATAACTAGTTTGGAATATAATTTTCAAAATATATGAATTAAAATGATTTTAAATGCAAGCATAACAAAGGTGCACAAAGAATATTTTGTTAAACTGAACGAGACAATAAATTTGACAAATTTATTGACAAATGGGCAGTAACAATTATCTTTGCTTGGATTGCAAATGATTATTCACATCAGTTAGATTAGTATTCTAGTTTTAAATAATACTGGGATTATTTTGGGATACAAAGGATAGATTATCTGCAAGCAGAAAAAAATAAATAACTAAACACAATCTTTGGGCAGCTTTTTTAAAAACATTTTATTAAATAAATACTTTTATTTAATCCTATATTTATAAAATACCACAGCATTTTCTATAAGAACTAATAATGGACAGAATAAGGGTCAAATGAATCCATGCTTTCATTTAATGGTCACATCAATGTTCTATTTCAAGGCTAATATTGTGTTAACAATACAATAATATCAAAACAAGGAATTTCTGGGTGCATAAAAATGTACTTTATCTATCAGTAGACATTGTATACCACAAAGTCAAAGCATAAACAATTATAAATGTAAATATTCAGAAAAGTCCAAACATTCTTAAATAAAGAAAAATCAGAAAACTTACCCAAAGTTGCCAATTCTAATGTACAATTTTGGAGAGTATCTGATGTCTGATTAACAATCAATACATCCAATACTATATCATATTGATTAACATGCACATAAGCTTCAGCATATACTGGATCTGAGAAGCCAGTCAGCTGAGTCACTTTGCTCAATTTTGAAGAGCTCAGATCAGCCGCAGAATCTTTCTTCAAAGCTCCAATGGCTTGGTTAAGGCTTAATTCAAACATATTCTAAAAATTTAAAAATGACAAATATCACACAACTATTGTGAACAAAGGTACACTATTTAAAAATATAAAATTTCATAATAAATTGAGATATTTGAAAAACTCTTTTTAGGAGGAATTTTATCAAAAAGTATATTCAGAAGAGATAAAAATATTTTAGAGAATGAAATCTTTAAAAGTCTCAGAGTATTAACAAAATGGCATATAATGAATTATGATAAGTTATTCTTTTCAAGATAAATAATTTCACGACATTTAGTTCAATATAAAGCCATTTGCAAAAGAAATGTTAAGAAAATGTGTCTTTATCTAACTAATTGTTCAGCACATATTTTTGAATATGGAGAGCTAAGCTAAATTCTTGAGTAAGCAAATTTGTGTTCACTGTTGATATACAGAGTGCTTTATAATTTAAAAAATTGTACCAGCCATGCAATAATTTCAGCAGGAAATAATTAAGCATACAGTTTATAGCATTATAAAAATTCTATACACATGAAAAACACTCTACACACATAAAGCACATGAAAAAAGAAATAAGACAGATTAGTAAATACAACAACAATTAGCAAGCTAAAATACGGGAATACAAAAAAACATACCTCAGTTCCTGAAGCGTCACCTTTTGCCATAAGCTGACCAAAAGTAATTGGATCATCTGCTTGAACAACAATGCTGTGTTTCTCTTTAGCCTGAAATACATTAAATAAGTTTATAATTAAAAAGTATACTTTAAACTAATAAAATACTTATGCAATACATTTGAATAATATTGGAATTATATAAGTGAGAATTGTTTATTTTCTTCATAATATTTAATCATTAGTATTTATATACAAAAATTCTACAATATAAGGGATTTTTATCTTTTATATGCAGTTTATGTAGATCTTTAAATATGAAATATTTTAAAATTTTGATTCTACATATTTAATTAAAATAAGATTTATATATATATATATATATATATATATATATATATATATATATAATTCAATTATTATATATTAAATTAGATAAAATTAATTTTAGGTCATGTAAGGTTAATAACTTATGACCTTTTTTGTGAAAAGTTACACAATTATGTGTTATAAAATAAGACATTCTATGCAACATTTTTGAAAATTCAACTATAAAGATATTTTAACAACAATAATAAAAACAGATACATGTTTACATAGTTTCTTAAAATATGAATTACTTATGTAATTACTGCTATGAAATTATATAAAATTACAATATTTATTAGCCTTAAAAATGATTTCTTTTCTTATGTTCTCCTTTTAGAATATTATACAAGTTGGATAGTTATGTAGTTTTTATTCTAATTTTTATCCAATTTCAGCAGGAAATAGTCTGCAATTGGTTAAAAAATGCTTTAACATTTTAGAAAAATATTGGAACATTTTCAACAACAGTTCATTGTTCATTTCAGCTGAATTTAATCATGATTATTTCATGAACAAGTGACTGAATAACAGTGATAAAACGTCGAGAATATGATTACAAAATGGAACACAAGGTTATTTTTTAGTCACTTTGAAATATAAGAAAGAAAAAGTGAAATGATTTTGAATTATAACATTTTGTCATTGCCATGCTGAATAATTTACAAATATATAATGCAGAACCAAAGTGTTTCAATGAAAATTCAAAAGTATTTCATAGAACAGAAACATGCAACCAATCCTTTAAACTTATAATATTTATAAAATTTATATATGAGGGATCCTAAAGGGCATCATATATAGTAGTTATCAATCCTCAGGTTAGTAATTAACATTCAGATGGTGCAACTTTAGAAAACTGTTAATTAAGTAACTTTATTAATAAATGTTTGGGTGCAAAGAATAAAAGTATGGCTTTCTTTTACAGAATTCAACGAATGTATTCATTACTTCAAAATCAGTCATCAGCATTAAATTCTATTACCAGGTGGACCTTGAAGCAAGGAGACAATATATAAAGATATTTTTTAGGCATTTTTATTCAATTATAATTATTGAAAGATAAAATTGAAACACAACTTTGTTAACATAACAAAAAGGGGGAAAAAAAAAGAATATAAGACAGTTATAAGTTTATACTGTGTGAAAAATACATGCAAGACATTCAAGAAATGAGTTGATTTATTATAAAAATTATTACTATTGTGACTGTAACTAGGAGCTCTTAACCTTTAAATGTTTTTTCCATATTCTGTATATGCATGAAATATTTTCAGATTTGTGAATTAGAATTAAGTCGTACATTTTTATGATATTTTCAAATAAACAAACAAGACATCAAATATATATTTCAATGCTCCATAGAAATAAGATAACAAGCTTTTGAAATAGATACTAAATGAAACAAAACACTACTAAGAATTTGTAATTAATGTTCAAAGACAGTAGAAATTAACCTATTAAAAGATAATCTAGGTTTATAAGTATTCAGATCATTTAATTTTAAATTCAACATACAGTTAGAGATTATATAAAATTTTTTAAAATAAAACATTTTTAACAAACGAAAGAGTAGAAAAAAGAGTGTTTACATTTGTCACCTTAAGGTTCTCTTGTTCTTCTTCATGCTTTGCAGCTAACATGGCAGCAAGAGATTTTCGACATTCATCAGTGAAAATATTAATCATCATTGGTGATCGGTCCGCAAGTACTTTCAAGCTTAAAGCTATCCTTTCCATGTCATCATCATTAATATTCTGAAATTGTGACACAAAGAAATGGAATTATTTTATACAAAAATTTATTTGATGATTAAAAAATTGTCAAAAAATAACTCAATTCAGATAAAATGTTTTGTTTAAAATTAGATAATAATGTAAAATTGAGATATATTTAGTAAAAAATTGAAATGTAAATTTTACTGTAAGTAAATAACAAACTTTCATATTACTGATCCTTTTTTTAAATAAAATAGTTCAAAAATCTTTTAAATAACCTTCAAACTCAGAGCTTTAAAGTGTTTAAAAGTTAAGTGACATTTACAATGTAAACTGAATATAAAACAATGTTTAATAAAGGTAGATTGTAAATTCACCTTCTGAACTGCAATTATAGTTTTATTTTCAATTAGTGTAAAATAACATGTTATATAGCATCATACAAATCAAGTGTTTATACAGTATATTTCTAATTTGTATGATTTAAAAAAAAGCCACAGCTACTTAAAAGCAACATGTAAAAAATTCTACAAAATCAAATATTTTTGTGAGTTTTCCAAAAAAAATAAACAAAATTACCAAACAGGTTTTAATATATTTTAGAATGAAACATAATATTAAATGAGCATTAAGAAATTTTTTATATTTCAGCTTTTTTCAAGAATTAGAAAAAAAAATCTTCTATTTATCAAAAACATTTAAATTTCTATGCAGGGAAATAACATCCGGTTACTTTTTAAATACAAATAATCATTTATAATGCAAATTTTTGAAAACTATAGAGTTTACCTTAGCAGCAAGACCAGACTTTCCTAAATGAATGATAGAAGTCATTATCAACATAGCTTCAGCAATAAAAGACTGAAATAAAAATGGAAATAATAATTATTACAAACATTGACAAAAAGAGATGTTTTTTAAGCCTCAGTTTGTTTTTAGTTATGAACAAATATTTACATTTTGTTTTTTTGGATCATGCACAAGAGTAATATAGCGAAGAGCCAGCTTTGCTAATGTAGAAGATAATGCTGCACCAATAAAGTAATCACCTTCCAACAAATAGCCTCTTAAAGGTGGTTTCTTTTCATCTAAAAATAAAAAATTTAAATGTTATCATACAACATTTTCAGAAAAAAACAAATACAGAAATTTTATCCTTATAGAGGTAGGTAATCTTATCACTAATCTACTGACCGAGATAGCGAGACATCCCCGACCGACCAACTTTAGAGTCTTAGGCTCAGTAGAACCGGAGGGTCGAATAATCTATTGACCAAAGGCAGTGATTGTAATTTTGCCACACTGTCATTATAATTCATTTATTTTCCATGTTAAGTCACACATTTTATTTTATGGTTATAGATGCAGCCTGAGCACAATGAGTTTAAGAACTGTGTAATAAATAAGTCCATTTTGATAAGTTAGGCATACACTCTAGCATTAGTTAAACAGACATCAGCAGCACTTTTACTGCTAAACATATAACACAATATCAATAAATCATTGAAGAATAGATATTTTCCAATAATTTTAATTAGTTAAAAGAAAAATGTTCAAACATCATTCAATATATATATATATATATTTAAAGTCCTTTTTACTTTTACAAAAAATCCCATGTAATTTTTTTAATTAAATAATTCAGTTTTATTCGTTAGATAATCACAATTATGTTTCAGCAAATTCTGTTCGTTTTGCTTTCCTTAAGTTATCATTGCTCAGTTTAACATTATAACAAATTTCCACATTCATTAATGTAATGAAGAACACCTCCAATGTTTTTTTCATTCATGCTATAACAAGATTCCTTTAGTTTTTTTTCTCCTTGCTATAACAAGATTCCATTATTCCCCCTCCCCCCAATACTATGCTAAAAATTCATTCACTACTAGCATAGCTGTGAGCAAGGATTCAAAAAGATTTTTTTAAAAACATTTTCTGCAGTTTTTTACAAGGCATTTATAGCTCCTAAGTTTTCACTTAAATTCTGTATCAACTACAGAAATTCTGTAGCTATTGGAGGGTATGATTTGGTAACAGACATGAATAAAAATCTGTGACATCCAGCTACATTTTGCTCTTTCATAACACACATTTGAAGATATGTTTAAGAGTGGAGTTATAGTTAATGTTATAATAATTAATATATAAAGTTATAATAGTTAGTGAAGAGTGGATGTATCAAGTTCAATGAGATCGTATTTATTACAATCCTACTACTTATCTATGATCCACCATCTGTTCTACTTTTATACTTCTCAGCAGATATGTTTGTCTGCCTGAGATCAGCTGATAATTCATCTGTGAAATTGATACCCATAAAAAACCATACAGGCAATGCCATCACAAGTAAAACACAAAACAACAAACATAGTTTATATTTAAAACTGGCTTAAACGAAGCATGTTAAGAAAAATATTATCACAAGCAATTTAATGATGCATCTTCTGTTGTTATCAATTTGCAGATGTTTGGGATTTGTTTGCATAACTTCAAATAAAAACCACATTTTTTCAGCAATGATATTCTTTTGGAGAAGATAGTGATATGTTTATGCCCAGAAAAATAAATAATAAATGACAGAAAAGGTGTGATTATCCTTCAAATGTATATGAAAAAAAGTTAAAATCTACCAAAAGGTAGAAGCAGCTATAATCTATACACAGTTTAAAATGAAGTCTCCTGAAAGCATCTGTATGTTGGAACCACAAAAACTCGATAAATAGTTTATGGATATATATTTATACTAATTTATACAGCAATTATTGGGGAAGGTTTCAATACATTAAAGTCATATCAAAATAAAAAAAAAGATTATAATTGCGATTTTAATTATTCCGAACATGCACAAAAAACCTCAAACTGCACATGTACAAATAGCAAGATCTGTGGTATGCAGATATGATACAATTTTTTTCTCCACATTTGATTTCAAAAAGCAGTTCAAACCTCACTATGTTCAAAAGAAATGAAATCCAACTTTGGCTGGAACACATTAGAAAAAAAAGCCCCATTTGTTGTCTGATAGGAAAATGAAGAGGAAAGGAAGATTGAATTGCAGAGACAGGATTAAATCTAAGGAGCAAAAAATGATCACCTGTCTTCTAATAGATAAAGACATTTAAATTTAAGACAGAGGAGAAGAAGATTAAAAGCAAATTATAAAACAGCCTTACTATTGTATATTTTTAGAGGATTATTTAATCTACACATATATTTTTATCTTTTTAACAGTTTATATATTACTGAATGTGTGCAATGAAAAATTGTTTTTAGATATTTTTCATAATATCGAAATATATGTTTATGCTTACTTGATGTTGTGTAACAGGCCCATGTCATATCAGATGGAGGTTCGACTTAAGTTAAAAGTGAATTTTTCTTTTTGGATGCTATATAACATGTAATGCCAAGTAATACATGAAGAGAGTAAGAAAACTAATTAGTACTACTAATTGTAGATATTCGTCAGGATTTCAGAGTAGATATTGAATATGGTAAGGGGGAAAAAACATGAGCTGATCTTTATTTATATTTCTTTTTATGACCAGAGTAAAATTTTCTTCTGTATTTCTGCACCATTATCAAGCTTAAAAATGACACCAATTTAATTAGCTTGTTGCAATATTATAATAAAAATCAAAATGTACATTGAATGAATTATTTATATGAACATAATTTAGTTACATGAATTATTATATTTAAAAGTCTATCAATATGTCTCAAGTATTAAAAATGTTAAAATCTTTTTTATAGAATTAGTCTTAACAATTCATTTCTATTTATTCCTACAACCATTTTCTCTCCTCAATAAACATGGGAACTCTAACATCATTCTGCTTTTTGCAATTATCATACATTTTTTAAAATTCCAGAATAAAATAATTCAGTACGAGTACAGTATTCAGAAATGTACTTAGAATCAATTTTCTAAAATTTCACAACTAATTTTACCTAATTTGCACTCCTATTTGTGAAAGAACAAATACATTGTTTTCAAAATTTTTTTTGATCTAAATTAAAAAAAAAATATGACTGTGTAATCATTTTCATGTATTCTTAATTTTTAAAGCTACATCCATTATAATTTTGCTTATAAATTCTATTATGTAAAAGATAAAATTTTCATAATAGACAAGATTTAACAATTAAGCATTTCTGCATTGAAAAATACAGGAATGAAAAATGAATTAAATAGAAATAGCTAACATAAAACAAGTTCCAAAATTGAATATTAGAGAAGAATCAGTAAAAAGTTATTAATGTAAATGTAATCCAGAAATTAATGCTTAATAACTATATATTACAAGTGGCCCAGTGAAAGGTAAACTCGATACTAATACCTGCCATAATACATCTAAATATAAATTTAAATTAATGGATATAAATTAAACCATAATTTTTCCATATTTATTATTTGATATTACTTATATTCCTTTTGTTTTATTTTCTTTCTAATGCCCTGAAATCCACTCAGGTTAGAAACACTGTTTTTGTCCTGTAGTACTCTGAGTAGAGATATTGAAACTAATTTTTTTTAAAAATGCATTATACTGGAATGCTTACTTTTATTTGATGAAGGAGCTGCACTAAATGCACTCTGAGTTGCATATGTACCATCAGCTGTGACTAGTTTTTGAACTGGAGCAGTCATGGCAGAATCCCCATCATTCTCTTCTTTGCTCTCTCCAGATGCTTTCTTTATTTCATCATCAACTATTGGAATCTGAAATGCATTGATAAGCATTAGAATATTCATTTTAAAGAATAATAAAGCTAGTATTTCTAATAAGATGCAATGACAGCTAAAATTCTTATGATTAGATTTCTTGAAAACAAAAAATCTTTTGAAATATTCCTGAAATATCATAAAATGTAATGGTATTGACTGATTATTCTTTTTTAAATCACAAATTTCAAACAATGATTCTTCAAATAAGAAATTAGAAATAATGTAGCTATGTTTATAAAAACCAGCGGTGACCGAGCACCGCTCGGAGAAAACAGGTATCGAAGCTAACTCGAAGATTTAAATTTTCAATTGTGATTTATCAAAACAATACATGCCATAAGAAAATTTGTGAAACCATTGGTGAAAAGATAACCGGTTAAAGTGCACCATTGTAAACTATTCCAAACAAAGTTAGAGTTTGGAAAGGGAACTATTCTATACAAAGGTAAAGATTGAAGTGTGTTGAAGTTCAATATTTTTGACAAATTTATTTAGAAAAACCAAACATATATACATACATAAGAAACATATTATAAACCTATAACAGCATAAACATAAAACTTTATTAGTTTGCCATATTGGCTATAGATGGCAGCATGTTGAAAATTTAAGTAGCCATTATGGCGAACTAATAAAGTTTGAAAATATCCCATCTGTAACTCCGAACTGCTCGACCGTAGCGCTTCAAAACCGGCGCCAATCGATTCCTCGTGGCCAAAAACACCAGACCCCCAAGTTTACCGGAGTTTATTAATTCTGGGGCGATTTTCGACTTGACAACCATTCCTCGTATTATAGTATTAGATATAATCATTAATTAGCATTATGAGCCTGGACTGAAAAATTAATAAATGCAATATTGATTTTAATTTTAATATACATGTAAAACTATGATTATTCATAAAGAACAATACTGCTTTAAGCAGAATCTCAATGTAATTTACAAAAAATATAGCCAGTTTCTTACATCTCCAAGACATTGACGGAACTCTGTCATTACACTGTGGATATCTTCTACAGTTTCACAATATTCACCAAGTATCCATAAAGCACTTCGATGAATCCTAAAAAAGATAAAAATATTGTGAAAACAAAAATGATATTTGCTATAAACTGAGAATGCTATATGGCCAAGAAATTTATTGCTGACAACTACAATAGTAGTTGCATAATTAGTATCTTTATGTTAAGTTATCAATTCAATAAGAAAATTATTATACTAAACATATGATTGAAGCACATTTTTTATTTCCAATTTTATATTTGCTACAATTTAATATATTGAGGCTAACTAAATAAAAATAATTAGAACATCAGTGGTGTAATCTCTGAATAAATCAATAAAATGTAATCAAATAAGTAAACCAAGATTGCCAAATCTTAGCCAATATACATTTTTCTTACCTTGCTTTGAAGCAATACATCTGGATCTCAAAATTTAAAACTATGATCAGATGCACAGGGAATAATTTCAGCTTTAAAACTGCTTTATTACACTAATGTGTTGATGTATTATCTTAAACAGATTTAACATGCACAGGGTTGATTTTGTCATGAAAAAGTCTGCTTAATATGGATTCTATAAAAAAAAATATGCTTTGGAAACAAGCAAAAAAAAAAAAAAAGTATATGATACAGGAAATAACTTATTTAAAAGAAAAAGAAACATTCAAATAGGATTAAAATCACATTTAACAGTTGTATTATAAATGGCACAGTGCTACATTAACAATTTTTTTTTTATGGTACAAACTGTTTTTTAAAAGTTTCATAATTTTTTTTTTCTGCAGCTGAACTAATATGTGGCACATTCTTATTAACTAGAAACAATTTTAAATCATTTTTTTGTTGACATATAAGTTTACCAATTGAAAAAAGAGAGAGAAAGACAATAATAGGTGAATAATGTTATGGGGGAGAGGGCATAAAAAAAACTAGATCTTATTCCTGAGGTTTTAAGAATAAGAGTCTTTGATTAACGGATTATAACCTTGACATAGAGGAATTAATAGTAATAAACTTACTTAGATGCTTTTATAGTAGAAAATACTTCCAACAATTTTGTCAAAATAAGTGACCTCAGTTGTTCAAATCTTTGCATGGCTTCTCGTACAAAAGCAAGGACATCAGCAGCAGCTTGTTCATTGTTATCAGACAAAAATTCCAGCAACTGAAATAATTTTTTATAAGTATTGATAAACTCATCAAGTTCAAATTGATGTCGTATGAACAAAGCTACATACAAAAATGTTAATGAAATTTTACTTACAACTGGAATGATAGTATGAGCAACATCTGGAAACTTTACACAACATGAATGCAGGGTACGAACCA
>JAPMOQ010005682.1:43001-59733 GCA_026543055.1 Argiope trifasciata
AGTAATCGCACATTCTGATTTAAGTGAATAGCTGTTAAAAGTGTAATTATATATATTACCTGCAACACCCTCTCATGAGCTGGAGTGTCTTTCAAGGCAATTAAGCGATCCAAAACAATGAGTTTTACATTATTGTCACTTTCTTTGACAATCAACTCTATGTAACAACTTGCTGCAGCCTGTGTAATAAAAGAAAACATTAAAAATATTAAAGATATTCACCAATCTTTTTATTTCCAACTGATCACAAATCCATTCAGATTAATCAAAGTGGTCAAAATTTTTAAAATAAAAAAATTAAGTTAAAAAGACTACAATATATTACTTCTCAATCTTAACCACGAGAGAAAAATAATAAAACTTATTTACTCCTTATATTTTAGAACATGATCTGAAATTAGCCAATATAAATTTTTAAAAAGTTGAAAAATTTAAGTCTACCAAGAATTCAAATAATGAGAGATTAATTTGAAAAATAATAATAAAAAATGCACTGAAGAAATATTTTGGAGTATGTAAAACCATCTAGAAAGATACTGCATTAGTAAAAATATTGATAACATTTCAGCCTCTTAAATTCTTCAATATCTGTTAACATATTTTTATTCTATTTTTTAGTATTTATTTAAATTTCCTTGTAGCTCACAACATTTCAGCAAAAAAATTGTTTCAGAACCAATTTCAATTTATTTGAAAAAATATTAAACTACATCTGCTTATACATTTAATAAACCATACTCTATTTTATAAATTACAGCAAAATGCTTTTAATACAAACAGGATTACATTTGACTTATATCATTTAAATGTAAAATAGCTAAATAGACATAGAGCGGAAAAAAGATGCTTAATTCCTTTGGAATTTATTTAAAAAATGTAAAAGATAAAATAAAAAACTAATTAAATTAAATTATTTATTTGAAACGCGATGTTTTTCATCTTCCAGACGTTTTCACTAATATACATTTCAAAAAGGTGACAGAAAAAAGTTTTTAGATAAATTAAATATTTACCTTGATAGCTGTTGGAGCACTAGAAAGTGTGACAAGTGTCCCAGCAGCTTCATAGCGAACAGAAGGGCTACTAGAATTGAGGAGGTTATAAATGCAACGAATGAATCTAGATCTCTCAGATGGGTTGGCATGGCATACCTAAGAGAAAATTTTAAATTACATAAAAACAATAATACTATGATTTAATGATTGTTTAACAAACATACTTTACTTATCGATTTATTGTTCTCATAATTTTATTACTTTGATTTCTTTTTCAATATTATTGCTACATCATATTTTTTATTATCATGAACTTCTTATCACTTGCAAGTTCCAAATACAATAAAAATCTTAAACTTATTTATAAATCAATTTCTATTTTATTCTTTAAATTCATATTTTTTATTGTCTTCAAATTGTTTTATATTTTTGATTGTGTCAGAATTTACAAGAGCCTGAAATGTTAAAGGTATCTGTCATATATTCCAGATTTATCTTATTAATAGGCTCTGGTTTCTAAATAACCCACATATCTTCTGCAGAGTGATTTTTTACTTTACAAATTTAAAAATAAATACTATCACAAATTACTTTCAGTGTCAATAATAATAATAATAAAAAAAGCCTTTCTTACCCTTTGATGCATCGAAACCCCTAATTTCTAAAAATTATTTCTAAACGCCTGATGCTTTCTGACCGAAATCAAAGGCTCAAAAATAATGTTCTAATTTTAATAACTGCCTGTAGATGTGAGTACGCTAGTTAATATTCCTTTTATGTACAAAAAAATGTGTCATTTTTAATGCTTCTTCTCGGAACTTTCAACTTTTTTTTTCTTTTTCAGTAGGCAAAAACCAAACAATTCAAAATGCATGCATAAATTTGTTGTATAACAGCTGTCCTCAACATACACATTTTTTTTTTTCAAATCAAATCGAGAAAGATAAGTTCTTTATACTTGACTTCGTTTAAAGTGGTTTCGGAGGCATACCAATGCACACCTATGGCATGAGATTCTCTACCACGAAATGCATTAGTGAAACAGATATGTTTTCCTTGCCCTGACTCTTTTAGTCAGGTGGCTGATAAATTATGAGGTTTTTGTCATGCATTGAGTAAGATTTATACGAATAGGATGGTTGAAAATTTCACTTTTTGGTTATGTTTTCTCTGTATTAGCCAGTAACCAGACTATTGGGATGTTAATATATTTTTCTCAATTTTTATATGGTTTATATAAATATTATGTTTTTTCATAATTTGAATATAGTATTGATTGTATTTAAAATCTAAATGCAATGTAAATAACTTGCCATTGCCAGCTTTATTTGATGATTACTTGTTATTAAAATTGCTTATTATCCTTTTATAATTCTTTTCATGTTGTATGATTGTATAAGTAGTTTTCATCGATAATATTGCATGTCTTTGTGCTTCTAAAAATAAATAATGAATAGTTATGTAGTAGAAGCACCGTGGTACTCCAGTGAACCCCCCTTGAGGTGCAGCCCACTATTAGATTTCAACTGAAAATATTTTTGTAGAAATAAAGTGCAGCAATATGAATAAGTGAAAATGCTTTTAAAAAACAGTAATAATCAACAATGATTATTTAAAAAATGTATAATTTTCTACAGAAATATTGTCATGTCCTTTCATTCACTCTGTTATCTTCTTACAACATGTTAAAGCAATAACCTTAATTGTAAAATCTCAAATGAGAATGAATGTGCATGAAGCTAAAATGTACTAAAAATTTTCATTTCCAGCTATAATAAATAAGAGATAAAGACTACTTATTTGTGAAAAAAATCATCTTAATGGTCTTAAGTTTTTAAAAACACAATTTAACATTTAGCACTGAAATTTTATGACAGAATAAAGCCAACATAATACCATTAATACAACAAAGATCATGCAGTTCATAAACAGAATTATGTCATATTTAAACAGAGTTTTTGTGGTGAATAATTTGAAAATGAAAATTATTGCTAATGGCATTCACTCTTAAAATTGTTAAATTAAGAAATTTAAAAAGAAAACACATATGTCTTTTGTGGTAGAAGTGCTAAGAAAAGACTTAACAACATTGATAATAGGGCTACATTGACCATAATAAAATAAACTGAAATGCAGTAAGAAGTAAATGGATCCAATTATGAGCTCATGAAAATGATTACATAGTGTTAAACAGAGCAAGTTTTCAAAACTGAAATAGAGATAAAGCCTTCAATGTCTCCGATTTTCAACATAAGTCAGAAGTTAAAATACTTTTTAACTTTTAATAAAACCTGATGTGCATTTATTTTAAAAAAAATTCCTTAATCCATAAGATTAATGCATTCAGTAGCTAAAAAAAAAGTATTGATAGATTTGTGTAAGAGAATAATCAGAGGATCAAAAATTGATTTTTTAAAAATAAGCAATAATTTTAGAGATAAATTGAAAAAATACCTTGTATATTAATTCTACGATCACAAGTTGGAGAATATCGCCAAAAGTGTGGACTTGATCAATACAGGAACTGAGGTAATTGAGAGCTCGTTCTTGATCAACATGAATAAGCATCATGAAAGCATTTCTTTTACAAGACATATCTTGTTCAGTCTCAAGAAAATTGGCCACTAATTCAGGAGCATCGGGAATAAGAAATTCAAAATTTCTGAAAAAGAAAAAATACATTTTAGCAAGAAAAGTAGAAAAGGGAATAGATGGAATTTAACACCTTTAAAACAAAAAATATTGAAAACAAATCATTATACCAACAATTTCAAATACCATAACATATAATTTTTTAACATCACTGACAATTTATTAATTAAGGAAAGGATACATTAATGATTCAATAAGAAAAGAATTATTTTTTCATCAGATTCTGAATTTTTCAATCATATACTCCATAATGAAGATTTCAAAATTAAATTAAGAAATTAAATCTACACGCAGAGATAAATTTTAGAACCCACTTTTTACATACAAAATAATTGTGCAAGATAAAACTATATGAAAAAGTATACAAATTTTATTACTCTGTTTATACACATATTATAAATTGAAAATGAATTTAAACTAAGTAATCCACTTGGTTTTCTGTTATTGTTATCAATTGGAATGGTCAAAATAAAATATAGTTAAGCTACCATAACATAATAAGAAAGAGGCTTTAAACCCAAAACTAATAACCCCACCCCCCAAAAAAACTAATAAAAGCATTTAAAATAATTAGGATTAATGAAAAGTGATGAATAGTCTACAAAATTATTGTAATTCTCTATATATCATTTTTTTTAGAATTTATGAAATAAATATTATAGCAGAAGTAAAATAATAAAATAGTACCAATGATACATTATAGACTCACTTATAAATTGTAAAGATTGCAAGAACAGCATTTCTACGAACGTAAGAATGGCGATGCTCTAGACATGCTCGAATAGCAGGCATCAAAGGCTCTAGAAGTTCTGGTTCCTTTAACTTACACAAAAATCTTAAAGTAGAACCTCTTAAAAATTCATTTGGGTGTTGAAGATCCTGTAAAAACATTATATTTCGATATTAAAACATCAAATGAAAATAAATGTAAAGATAAGAATAAAGTAACACAAAAAAGATAAAATATATAAACTCTCCAAGTGCCTAATTATTTTCATTCTATAGCTCTTGGAATAGAAAAAGTAGCATTTAAAAAAAAATGAATCTTTTTTTAAAAAATATATTAAAAAATTAAGAATAAATTATCCATAATTATTAAAGAAAACATACATATAAATAAAAATCTTTTATTACCGAAACAAACATAAAAAGAGAGAACTCAACAGTTGATTTCATCAAATAGTAAGAAAATACAATATAGAATAAAATAGTAAGACAAAACAAAGAATTTAGTCAGGATAGATAGATTCTAACTACATGTAAATTATTTCAAAATCATATTAAAAATTTATACAGAAAAATTAAAACAATGTTTCACTTCAGTCAATATTTTACATACAACAACAGCAAAAATTTTAATACCTTTCTATAAGCATCACAAACTAGAATCATTTCTTGCATCAGTTTACCATCTGGTGTAGTTTTAGGTACAATTTCCCAAAATATCAGCAATAACTTTTTGATTGTATGATCTTGAAGAGGCAATACAAATCGGATGATTGTCATCAGAATAGATGGGAATTTCTCTCCATTGAGAATTAGATGAATAGTTTTTTTCAGTGCTTCAATTTTGGTTTTTGTGTCTCCTTTTTCTAAAAACACATAAAAACAAATCAATTTTTAAATGGGCAAAAACAATATAATTTGACTGTTTTAAAATAGATTATTTAATGAATTACATAAATGTTCATTAATTACCTAAATCCATTTTTAGCTGCATTTCATTTGGTTGCTCTGCATCACTAGGAGCAGAAATTAAAGTATAACATATCTGCTCAGCCGCACTCATCTTTCTATAAAGACAAAATTAAAGGAATCAATAAAAATGAGAAACTTTTCAAGCAATAAAATTGAATTAATTACGATATTTCTAAAGAAAACATGATGAATAAGTATAGAACCGATTTATATCACAAAGAAAAAAAATTATGATTCATGAAATGTCTTGTAATTCAATCATCAAAAGTAGTAACCAAATCATAAATTATATTCAAATTTGGGTAAAAGTGTAGAATAGTGTGCCCCTTGCTGCACCAAGGATGCCAAGTCGCCAACAAAGATGGCGGACAAAATAAACAAACTGTTCCGCGGAACAGTTACGGTTGCCCTTTCCCGCCTTTTTATTTAGAATGTTTAACTAATTATAATTATTTGTTTAATACTGCCCGGTGCCTTCTACAGAAGCCTCCGGCATCTGTAGAAGGCACCGGGCAGTATATTTTAACTTTAAAAAAACATCCTAGGGCTTCGCTTTCATACGGAGCGGGAATGCTAGCACATTGAACAGATGGACGGTGTGGATTAAGAAATAGTGCATTATAATATTACAAGTAAGAATAAATGATGTTATAGGAACGAATATTATACAGAATTTTTAATATTTAATGTACTTACTTGCTTTATTTAATCTTTTCATAAACACTTCATAACACTCAAAGCATTCTTTCCAAGCCTCATCAACTCATTAAAAAAATACTCCAATCACCCTTCATCCATTCAGCAGGTTTGAAATAGTGCCTAGCATCCCAACTACCAAACACCCACTCCTGTACGATTGCAGACATAATGATATTTCGAGGGAACCAAACGTTGAAGCACCAAAGGAATTAAGAGAACTGCGAATAATTCCATGGCAGACTTCTTTTAATACGAAAACGCAGACGATTTGCGAATTCGCATAGTGATAATTAAAAGTGTGAAAACGAAATTTTTTTTTTGTAAATATTAACAAAAAAATGAAATAAATGGTATTTTAATTAATATTAATTTTATTCTAAACTTTCTTTGTATAATAAATTTTAAATTAAAATAATAAGCAAAATTTAAATAATCTGAAATCGATATTTTAAATATTAAATTTCTTATAAAACAGTTGTAGTACCTGAACAACTCAGCTATTGTAAAAACTAGTAAACAAAACAGAATTAGGGTTACTGTAAGAAAGTTCCATTGGGTTGCCATATTGGCGATAAACTCGGGGGCACACCGTGCTACACTTTAACCCAAATTTGTTCTTGGATATAATAATAAAACAAAATTCAAAATAACCTACCTAGAAATAAAAATTGAAATCTACAATTGTAAATTTCAAGCTATCATGCAAGAACATTTTTTATTATTATTTGTCTTAAATTAAGTCATTAATCAGTTTAAATCGACGTGAAAGAATCACAAGACTTCTCTGTCTGTCTCTCATTCTCTACATATATATAATAATATTTTTTTTTTAAACCTTCATTTTAAATTTTTCTAGATGGTAAACTAAGTTTTTTAGCTTGACCAATTTTGAGATAATTTTTCCAATCGCTTTTCTAAATATTGACACATGCATAATCTGATAGTCTTCTGCTTGTTTTAACACAGTTTAAACTGTTTAATAAATTAATTTTTACGAATTCAGAGAATTCTTAATTTGGAAATTAAGTTGTAAGTTTAGTTGGTGATATATCACCAAATATGACAACCTCCTACAATATTTTCTAATAACCCTATTTTAATTAGCTGAAATTATTCCTGAACTAACAATCTTTATTGATTAAACAAACAATATTTAAGCTTGTTTGGTTTTTTAAAAAAAAACTGTTGCACAAGTTAGGCGATAACACTATGATTTCCAAGGGAAAAACTAAAACAACAGATAAATAAATCAAAAGCCGGCTCCAAAATAAAATATATTGGCAGATAATAAATAATGGAAAAACTATACTGTGAAAACCGACTTCAAATTAAAAAAAAAAAGTATAAATCATCAATTTATTGCCTATGCATTTTCAGGCTTCAATAATTTGTTGCATTCAGATTTTGAGACTAAAAATTTCAAGTGAAAAAAATATGATTTCACGTAATAATAAAGGAAGCTTCTGGAATATTTTAAGCTTATTTATAATAAGATGTTTTATCACATATCAACAGGTTTAAGAAATTAAAAAAATAAATAAACTATAAATAAATCAAAAAACTTCAGCAGCAATAATTAAGTAAAAGCAATTACTTACTTTAAATTTGGCGGCAAATTTCCAGAAAAACTGAAATATACATAATTTAATAACTAATTAGATCTGTAATAATACATAAATTCTAATAAGATTTTATTTAATTACTTGATCAATACAAAGTATTTAATTAAGATGTAATGTTCTACCTCTAAGAGAGTAATTTGATATTTTAAACACAAACAAAAAAAAAAAAACACTTTCACATGAAATGTATTTTATTACTGAAAAAGAAAAAAGACAATCTCTACACTTGATCATGGTTCTTAAGTTACTTATTCATGGCAAAAAATTATCAAATGAAAATGAATAGTCCTTTGAAGCTCTAAATACAGTTAAATATTCAGACTTCTTTCCAGTCCAAATTTTAATAACTTTACCACAACAAAAAAAGTACCCTCTCCTCTAATTCAAAATAAATAGAATAATAATTAACAAATAGAATGCTTCATTATATCAATGCTAACTTTTCACTTTCACTAATAAAAACTTTCACAACTAAACAAGTATAATTTTTTTAAAATGCAAAATGAATTTTTTAAATTTTTAAGTGATGACTTAATGATATTACAGTAATTTTCATGCTGCCTTCTCATCAGATACAAAAACCTTATTAAAAGTGAATTTTTGAAGATAATATATCTGTATGTAGAGTATCTATCTATAAGTAAGAAGATGTAAGAGAAATTAAAATAAGCATCGATAAAAAACAAAAATTACTATGACAAGAATGAAACAGTTCATTAAAAAAAACTTTTTTCAAAATACGACATTTATAAAGTTTCATGTTTATTAATAATTATTACATCCATATTTTCAAATCATTAAAAATAAATAGAATTTTTTTAACAATTATTTAATTCATAAACATTTAAAAGAGTTTAATTATGTAATTAACTAAAATATACAGAATAAAAAATGCATTTGAGTTTTTAAAAAGAAATCTTTAAATTACTATTATTCATTTATTAAGATAATTTTTTGGTAGAAATATTCATATATTTAATATATTACTGATTGTTTTATGAAAGATTTTTAAATATTAATGTATACTTTATCAAAATAACAAACTTACTACATTAATATAAATAATTTTGGATATGAAATATCTTTATTAATATATTTATTGCTTATTCAACAGTTTTCACTAGATTTAAATGATTATCAGAATATCACATAAAAGCTAATTACAATAGATTTAAAATATTTGAAGAAAAAATATTACATGTGACTAAATAGAAACTATAATAATCATTTTAAGAATGCTAGAGCTGGTTATAAGCAATCAGCAGGTCTGTATATTTTTCAGTTAACAGTGCAATTTGCTTAATTTTTTTAAAAAAAATCGGGATTCCCTTAATTTAAGAAATATTAACATTATATGTTACACTGATAGTTTCAAATATATACAAATTTGTGTAAGTATCATCACTGGCTTAAAAAGAAGTGGATTAACTAGAAATAGATACAATAATATTAAGCTGCATGTGTAGAAGCTGGGTTTTCAAGGGTTTCAATATTAAAAAAAGGGAAAGGAAAAAAATAACCCACCTCATTTTTTTAAAATCTGGAAAACATATGAAAATAAGATTTATATATACATTTAGAAAAAGTAAAACACTGAGATATAAAACAACTCAAAAGGAAAAAAATATGACTTAAAACACTAAAAATTTAACAAATAATAAAAAAACTAGAGATTTCCAAACTATTTTTTTAAAGAATCGAATAAAAAAGGTAACTTAAACATTTATCATCAGAATACATAACATTTTAAAATTTAGGCAAACAAATTTCACATACGAATGCCGGTCACATAAAAAATATATGAAATGACCAACACTTTATAATTTAAAGTGGAAAAATAGGCCGGTATACTATATGTAGTAGATCTTCATCATGAAAATAAAACAATTTCTGAAGCTAAATCTTATAAATAAAAGGTTAATTTTGAAAATTAATACAAATATAATAATAAGCAAATACATATTAAATAAGCTTACTTTGGAAAAATAGAAAATGTGGTTTAGCTAAAAACTTATAAGTGAAGCTAAACTCAATTCAAAATAACGAAAGTTTTCATCAAAAACGTTTATTTTTATTATAAAATAATGAAACAGAAACACTCACCAATGCTTACGTTTACGTAAAAGATGTTGTCAGTTTTAATTTTTGTACTGAGTTGTTCACATGCTGCTGTGAATGGTTTCATTTCAAGAAACTTTTATTTTGAAATAATTAAATAAACAAAAAGAATTAATAAAAGCTATTACTTGAAGATTTATTTAAATGGAAGGAAATGAAAATTAGATATTTCATAACATGGTTTCAGCCGATTGGACATTCATGTGGCTTTACTTTAAAACCAGTGGGCTGAATCCTTTAAAAGGATTCTAGATTGCCTTGATTGACTAAATCAAAATATTCTAGAATTTTTCAACTTTGAGAAGAAAAAGGTCTTAGAGCCTTAACTTTTTTGAACCATCTCTTGATTTGAAGGTGGTAGAAACATATAAATTTGATCATTTTGAGAACAGCATTGAAAAATAATGATATTAGTTCAAAAAGTTGTAATGTATCAGCTTTTCCTCTTGAATATGATTAATAATTTTCGAATATAACTGTAAATAATTTTCGAAAATAACTGGAAATGCTTTTCGATTATACTTTTTATTTAGAAAATAAATTAGTTATAATTAAACAAATCCTTTCTCAAAAAGCACGTTTATTAATAAATTAAGAAAACAAAGATTTTCATTTTTATTTCAGTTAATTTTTAACTTGTTAATCTGTAATAACTAGTGTAATACTTTACGGAATTTTAAATTTTTTTCTCTCACAAATTCATATTAGGGGGTACTATTTACGAAGATTAAAACTTGAGTAAATTGATTGACCATTTAGAAATAAATTCTGAAGAAAATGATTATATTTTTGAACGCCTTTTTTCTGACTGATTAGAACAAACATTTGAAATAGAACAACCACAATATCACATATAAAACTTCATTTATTTAAAACAATACAATGAAATTCATGCGATACTGCAAACCGACAATAGCAGACTCTTCAACAGATTTCGCTAAAATTAAATTTCATTTATTTAAGCTGTTATATTTTTGAATTATTGCATTTATATGCACGCAAAAGTACTGACCGATAGATGGCGAACTCTTTGACGGATTTAGTTTCAAGTTTGAATTGGATTTGTGTTTTAAATTTTGAATTTTATTTTATTAATCTAAGACTTTATATTTTGTTGTGAAAATTTGTTTCCGGTCAGATATATTTCCTCTAAACTGAGACATTAGGGTTCGTAGCCGCTTAGCATAACCATTAGATAAAATAATAGCTGGTGTCAAGTGATTGTTACTGGCTAATAAATAAGATACCACCACAATACTCCCTCACCAGAGTTTTTGGAGAGACGAGCGATTTTATAGCGAGCGTGTCAGAGTTATTACTGCTGCGTTAAGTGAGTCTGATGGTTTTTGTTACTGGTAGAGATAGTTAGTTGTTTTCGTTTTGATTCCTTTTGTTGCTGGTAGATGGCACCACCATAGATGTTTGAAGGTTCATCATCTGAGGTCACCATTGTGGTGGGGTATATTGACTGGGAATCGAAATTGCGACATTGGGGATTGTAGCTGCGTAACATAACCGTTAGACAAAAAGTGATCATTGATGGCTAGTGGCGGTTACTGGGTTATTAAGATACCATCACACACATAAAGCTATTTTTTTATAATTATATCCTGTTTACCCATAGATATATTTCTAAAAATGTGTTTTCTGGATTTAGAGAAATGTGAAACCCGGAAACACGAGTTAAATTTCTTTTTTTAATAATTATGAAATTTTCTCTTTGCGTACTTCGTATACGAGAATTTAAAACACCAGTACCTGGGCACATATTTATTTCAATGATTCTATTATTTTAATTTATAAAAAATTAAATAAAAACCAAACTCGAATAATCTGATGTGATCGGAATCCTTTTGGAATTTTAAAGATTCAAGTAAAATAAAGTCTAAACTAAAGAACAAGTTATTTAGAAATATTTTGTAACTGTTTCAATGTCTCCTCAATGCAAAAAATAATAGAAATTTTCATATTATTTACAAATTAAAATTTAATATTTAAAAAGGTGTTTAAAATACAGATTAACTTTTAGTTTAAGAACTAAATGATATATTTCTTATCTGCAAAACTTTGAACGAATTATTTCATAAATATCTAAACTAGAAGATTTTTTTTGTTTACATCTCTTTTAATCCTCCTCGCCTTTTTCTAAAATTAAAAAAAATTCTTCTTTTAACTGATACACTTTGGTTTTATAGGGGTTTCTTTTCAATCTATCTTATATAAAAATTCCAAAATATAAGTAATCAATGACTTTTTTCAAACAATTCCTTCCGAACATAACCATGTAACGTAATGTAATAATGCAGATCTATAATCAAATCTATTTCCATCTCAATTTCCAAATTATAAAGTTCTACATGATGAATAAACATTTTCTCCGATATCGTCAGACTGATTGAAACGCAATCAGTTTATTGCACAATTCGCTGTAATAAATAAATTTTATTCGCGAAGTTATTTCTCTTTAAGCTAATGTAAAAGTAATCAAACCGTAGATACTTAATAAACTGATAATTCAATGGAGACACCTTTGAAACTAAAACAATATGCCGAAATTCATCTAAAAAAGGTAATAACTAAATATGTACAAATAATAAAATGAGATGAGTATATATATATATATGTTGGCGCTTGTAAGTCCGTCTATTAACCTACAGCTACTATTCTTAGTATACCTGAAAGTAGGAAAGTGCACCTTGGGAGGATTTAAAAAATTGCAATTTTTATTTCATTAAAAATTAAGCGACTCTATCGTGTTTTTCCGCAATAATTATTGAAAATAAAATGGTGAAAATATGATATTTTTTGCATCCTTTGAATACTTGAAGCGAATGGAAATGGCAAAGGAATATGCTTGGAGAACAGTTATGAAAAAGCGTTATAACGTTCTATTTTCGGTAATTTTTTAGAGATTAAAGGCTGCAAAGTGTTATAAACACAACTATCTAAACACTGCTATGTATATATATATATATATTTCCAACCAACTGAAATGCCAATTTGCTACGGAACTAAATTTGTGGTCACGAAATCACATTACTGATTTAATTTTTTTTTGAGTTAACGGTTTCATATGTTTAAAAAAGTACAGACATATAGAAAGTCAACATTTGGATGGATTTGATTGCAAATTCGATAGGATTTTCATCTACACTTTAGATTTTAAATCCATGCATTAAATATTATCTACTTAGTTCTCTTCATTTTGTAATTATAATGTTCTTAGATCCGGATAATCGGACAGACGGCTTCCTCTGGATAGATTTTAATCAAAATTTGATATAAATTTAAAATTTCGGCTTAAAATAGATGTATCAAGTTTTATCCGTTTAGCTTAAATATTCTTTAGTTGAAATGTTTACAGAAATATGTAATTCCATACACGTCTTTTAGGTTTCAGGGAAGTTTGAAACATGAAAATTTGATGAAGACACGAGTTAGATTTTATTTTGCTGATTACGGTATTTTCCTCTTGTAGACTTAATACACGAAAGAAATGGAAAGAAAAATAAATTTTAAGAAATTAAATATCCCCGAAATGAACAAGAAATATATTACTGTTGTTATTCTTCAATAAATCTAATACTATAATACAAGGAAAGGTTGTGAAGTCGAAAATCACCCCAGAATTAATAAACTCCGGTAAACTTGGGGGTCTGGGGTTTTTGGCCACGAGGAATCGATTGGCGCCGGTTTTGAAGCGCTACGGTTGAGCAGTTCGGAGTTACAGATAGGATATTTTCAAACTTTATTAGTTCGTCATAATGGCTACTTAAATTTTCAAGCGGTAACGTGCTGCCATCTATAGCCAATATGGAGAACTAATAAAGTTTCCAGAAGATGATCCGGAACTCAAGGAACTGATCTCGAAATGGAGGATCCATAACCCGTGTGGTGATATGAACCCAAACGCTCCGTGCATGGTCAGCAAACATGGAAGAGACCAATGCAGATGGGGATTTCCAATGGAACATCAAGACATGACATCGCTGGTGGACGATGAAAAGCCGAGGTTTAACCGGTTATCTTTTCACCAATGGTTTCACAAATTTTCTTATGGCATGTATTGTTTTGATAAATCACAATTGAAAATTTAAATCTTCGAGTTAGCTTCGATATCTGTTTTCTCCGAGCGGAGCTCGGTCACCCGCTGGTGTAATAAAAATATAATGTCGTTACCTTTTCAGGATATCTGGAACGGATTATTTATATTACCATAAAAATATATGATATTTCATTGATCAACTTATTGCTCAGTTAAAAAAATAAGCATCAAGCATCTTGAACAGGTTATGTTGAAAGATTGGACATCCATTTCATGAAATAAGTTGAACCAAATGAGAATTGCAAGCTTTAAAAATAAAACGAGCATATTGCCAAGAAAGTGGACCCAAAATTGCAAAAAAGATTGTGATACATCATTAAATATAGTGTAAAACATTTTTTTAGTATCTCTGGAACAAATTATTTACTATCCACACAAAAACTTGGGTTAAATCGATAACAACAGACGTTTACAGACAGTTACAACAAACATTTTTGAAATGTTCTAATCGTAGATTAATCGTTTATCCTAGTAGCACACAAATATTATACAATATTGTATGGCATTGATCAATATTCGCAATATTGTGGAATATTGTTTAATCTATACTTATAATAAAGCTCAATGTGTGTGTATGTGTGTGTGTGTGTTGGCGCTCTACAGGCCAGACCGTTGGACCTACAGCTACCAAATTTGGTACATATATACCTTGGAGGTCCGGAATGTGCACCTCGGAGCCCTTTTTTCGAATTTTTAATTAGAATTTGAATTAACTAAAATTTAAGCGAAATTTCGAAGTTTTTCCACTATAACTTCCGAAAATATCATTGCACAAACATGATTTTTAGATCAATTTAAAGATTAAAAAATTAGCTTTCTAACGGTATCAGTTTTTTTAATTTATAATGTAAACTTCTATATTTAACGAATTTTTAAAGAAATATTTTAACCAAGTTTTTATCACGTGACTGGATAAAATAGAAGAATGCCGGAAGTTCAAATAAAAAAAAAATTATCATCGCAAAATAAATCTACAGAAATGCAACTTTCAGCACGTGACTGGATAAAATAAAAGAAATATAAAATGTGATATTTTCTTTAAAAAATAAATGCAAAGCAAAGGTTTCTACAATCGTTTACAATATCTATATCATTAACTCAATAAATCTTCTTTATTTACGGTAAACCTGATTGAATTTAGACAGGATATGCATTGAATTCCCGATTTAATGGCATATTTATGTAATCGTTTGCAATATCTGTATCATTAATTAAATACTTTTTTTTTCCCTTTCTCGCTTTCCTTAAAAAAACATTTTTAATATTTTGGCAATATCATCGAAATTTCTTTTTAATATTTAGGAAACATAACCGATGATTAAAACTGACTGATTTATAAAAGTAAAGAATATTACTAGGAAAATGTGTACTTTTAGAACTTTCCGTCCATCATCTTAAAGAAAATATTAATTTCAGGTCAATCAATGCCCGGAATTACTTCAAGGCTAATGAATATGTGATTTAATTGAAAATTTTAGAACGCTTTACTCATGGCGAACCAGCTGGTCGCCAAAGGCGGCTAGTATATAATATAGCACAATATTGTACAATATTGAGTAACATGCTGTGCTCCTGGGTACTTAATTGCATTATTGGACCACATGAAAATTGAGAGTGTTTTGCTTTAGTAACAAAACAAAGAAAAGAATATTAATTTATTATCTTCCTCTTCTAATCAATAAAGAAGACACTTTATTGATCAGAAGAGGAAGTCAAATAAGTGTTATTTTAATATGCAGAGTGAATTTGATGTAATCTCCTGTGAGAATGATAAAATAACTCATGTGGATCATTAAACCCTTAAACAATACTATTCCATCTCATTTGCAAGTTATAAAGCATAAGATGAATATGTTATCAGTCGTGGAAAAACCTCAATCTGACAGATCTATACGTCAAAAACGCACATGTTTTAAAAGAGCAGGAAAACAAATTGACGTCATTTTCATTATAATATCTGGATTTAAAGCCGGGGACAACCGTCAAAAACCTTGACGAAATGTAAAATTGAATTGTAGACAAAAACTTATATATTTAATACCTCAAATATAATTTTTGATACATTCTGTCAAATTTAACGAAACCTTAACTATTCCATTAACATCTGAAAGTGACTACAACGAACCATATATCAGTGTTCTAGTTGAAAAGAAATTTTGTCTTCCGTTTGCAATTCATTATAATTAAAATATTATCCGTATTTGGCGACTCATTTGCTTGCAAAGATTACTGACTTTTTAGACTGTTAAATGTTTAATATAGAATCCATTTCATAAAACAAAATTTTGCTTTACTATTTGATATAACTAAAAGATTAGAATTTGATTGAATCCATTTATCGCAGATTTAAAAAACGTATACGTTACAAAATTAAAGTGAAGCTACTACGAAATTAATGAAAAGGAATTAAAAAACGAGATTGAATGTTGTTGGAAGAGCTGGTATTCCATCATAATATTTAAAAAGCATTGTTATAAATAGGGAATCAAATCACAATAAAAATATTATTGGAATTGAGGAAAAAGTTGTAAGAGAATTAAATTACTATTATTAAAAAAGTAAGTTTTGTAATCTTAACGCAAATACCATTTTTGTAAGATATGAATAACATTTTCCATAGGCAAGTTACAACATTTACGTTTAAACTTAATACACGAAGTTAACTATTGCCCCCAACTGTTGCTTCTCTGCTGTTGCCACTGTATTTTCCTCGTATTAGCAGTTGAAACAACGCCGTTGGACAACCTTTGGCCATTGTCCCGTTATAGTTACGTGATTTTTCGGAAGTAGACGTGGTCTTCTATTGTGCGCAATAGTTAGTCTCGTGTGAACCCACCTTTACG
>JAPMOQ010005685.1:0-27030 GCA_026543055.1 Argiope trifasciata
TATAGCAAAAAAGAAAAAAATGACGAAAATGCTGTTTATTGCTCTCCATATTTAAAAGGGCACCATCCAAAAACTACTGCGAAGAATCAGCTGCACTTTTTCACACTCAAGCCTTGCTATGTCAGCTCTTAAAACATAAAATGATTTTGCGGTTTAAGTATGAAATTGGGTGCGAACAATGCAATTAAATCCTTTGTCAGGAAAAAACGAAATTACTTTCCGAACAACCTAATATATTTCAATCATCAAACAAAATATGGATTCGAACCATTATAATTCATTAAAAGATATTTCAAGTATTTTAAGTTTGTTTTTTCTTACCTTTCATGATCTTATTAAGTCGAATATTTTATACTACGTTGAAAATGAATGTGAATTTCGTGAGTGTTGCCTTTTTCACAAAGTAGCATGTTACATACAGTGGCACAAACAATTGAGAAGTACAAACGTACTTTTATTCTTAAACATAACCAAAAGTTTAATTAGCAGTAAAAATAAAGAAAAATCAACGACAAAATTCTAAAAGAAAAATTTTCAGAGGCATTTCAAATAAACATAAGTATATTTTTACCTCAGAAAATTGAGAATACACCAATGAAATTTTTGTTTAACTACCAACAGTTTTTTTCTGCTCTCTACTATCATATTCTAAGTTTGAGAAATTTTATCTTAAACTTTTTCGACTGTTATTTTTGCCTTTTGAAGTTGGTTCTGTGAATTTAAATTCGCAAATTTAAATGGAAAATGTCTCCTCGGAGAGAGACCAGTATTGATGTAAGAAAATTTATATTAAGTTTATTTAAGAAAAGAAATTCTTGCCGTGAAATAGCTGAAATTGTCGGTAGAAGTCACTCGAATGTCCAGAAAATCATTGGAAGATTTATCGATGGATTAATTGAAAATAAAAGTGGAAGAAGGAAAAGTATTCTGAATGATGTAGCCAAAAGGAAAATTTTGAAGGATATCAAGATTGATCCTAAACTAAGTGCAGTCAAACTGGCTGCAGAAACTTCTCGAATAATGGGCAGAAGTGTTAGTGCTGAAACTGTGAGAAATGTGATTAGACATGCTGGATATAACAATCGAGTAGCTCGAAAGAAACCATTTATAACCTTACAAAATCAGAAAAAGCGTTTGCAGTTTGCAAAAAACTCGTCGATTCAAGACAGATAACTTTTGAAAGAAAGTTATATTTAGTGATGAAAGTAAATTCAACATTTTTGATTTTTGGTAGTGATGGTCATCGGAGCGTTTTGAGAAAGCCGAACACCGCTTTGGATCCAAAAAATTTACGTCCTACAGTTAAACATGGTGGTGCCTCCGTCATGGTTTGGGGTTGTAGGGCTTCAAATGGGGTAGGAAATTTAGTTTTTATAGATGGCATAATGGATCATAAGCTTTATATAGATATACTCCACAGCAATCTTAAAGAAAGGGCAAAAAATTGGGTTTAGATGGAAATTTCATATTCCAGCACGGCAACGACCCCAAACATACAGCACGTAATGTCAAAATATGGGGTCTTTTTCATTGTAAACAGCAATTGCACACACTACCACAGTCCCCTGAATGTCATAGAAAATTTGTGGGCCACACTCCAAACAGCGGTCCAAAAACACCAAATTAGGAACAAAGCCCATTTAAAGCAAGTGTTACAAGAATAATGGGATAAAATATCTCCAGATACCACCAAAAAATTGATCGAATCGGTACCAAGACGTTTGGAGGACATTATAAAAGCCAAAAGACATGAAACCAAATATCGATACTGTCTTTGTATGTGATATATCACAAAAATTTCATTGGTATATCGTTAATTTTTTGAGGTAAAAATCTGCCTATGCTTATTTAAAATACTTGTGAAATTTTGAATTTTAGATATTATTTTGTTGATTTTCGTTATTTTTACTGTAAATTAACCCTTTTGTTACGAGTGAAAATGAAAACACGTTTTCTCTTCTAGTTAATGTGTTATTTCGATTGGAAGTTGGATTTATCAAGTGAAAGTAAGGTGTATCCTCAATTGTTTGTGCCACTGTACTTGTTAAGATTGCTGATAAAGTTACTTCTTCCTAAATTAGTAAGTATTTCTTATGAAATTAAGTATTTAAATCTTCAAAACAGTAGGTTAAACAGAAGTTTTAGATATTGAAATGAATGAAATATAGTGATATAATTATTCTTGCTAAGAAATTCCTTTTTTGATATCATTTAAGTTTGAATTTTTTTTGTAGACAAATCTATATAACACTGCATCTAATGAATGGAATAATGCACCAATTGATTTTTTTAATCTGCATCATTTTTATGAAATTTAATTCTTTTATTTTGCATGTGAACTTTCTTTTGTTCTGAAATTTAATACCTGGATTTATTGTAAACTTAAAATGAGATTCCAATATTTTTGCGTTTTACTAGTGTGTTTGTGATTAATTTTTTGCATCTTCCTGTGGAGTATGATTCACCATTCTATAGGATGCATCGCTTTAACATTCTTGTTAATTAACTTGAACTTGTTAAATACTTTAATGAACATTTGCAGTTGCATATAAAATTTCCAGGCTTAAGTCGTTTCTTTAACCGGAAATGTAGTTCTCAGCCTTTTGAAGGGGAATTGAAGCCAAATGTGTAACTCCTTATAGATCTATAAAGAGATAAAAGGTTGCGAAGTCAGAATCCGATTTCGACAAATTTCAATTTAAGCGAGATATTTGATATAAGCGATGCTCCAGACGCAACAAATTAATTAGGTAAGAAATTCTTAGAAGAAACTTATGGGCATTAACATTAGAATGAATTTAGGTAATGTAGCCTGAATTTTCAACTAATGTCACTGTCAGATTCTATTAACTTTGCATGCTCTCAAGTATATTTTAAGTATCTGTAATAAAAGTGGTGTGCAGTATGGTCTTCAAGAAATATTTACAAATTATGTTTTTAAACCAAACGTAATTTAATATAAGTGCATTGTTTAAACAGTATAAATGAAGTTTATAAATCATGCAAATGGAAGTTTAATCGTTATGAAATTCGAAGATCCTATCATTTGAAAGTTTTAGGATAGCATATAATAGGGTAACATTTCCTTATCAAAACTGATATTCTAAATTTTGAGTTAAAGAAATGGTTTAAAGGGATTACCTGAAATCGGAAACATTTGAAAATGGTTCAAAAACAAATATAAAGCTTTTATTTAAAAATATAGCTAAGATTAATTATGAAATAAATTTGATTATTTGGTTTCACTTGGATGAATTTTTAAATCCTACATAAACTCGTATGATTATTACGAAGTGGGAGAGAATATTACATAAGAAAGAAAAATTAAGGGAAATGATACAAAAGTTAACAATTGTTTCTGTACCTGTTTTTTCCTTATGAATTTTTGCTGTATCTGGGAATTTGATTTTACATGAATAAATATCTAAGTATAAAAAAAATCTTAAAATAATTTTAATTATTTTTAATTCCGATTTGTTGATGAATTCAACCAAAAGGTAATGGTATCAATTTTAACTTTGAGATTCTTTTCTTTATATGTTAAATTTCATCTATGCTAAAAAATATTCGATTAAAAGTGTCATAACTAATTTGGCGAGATATTTTGAAGGTTAACAAATAATGTATTATTGAATTTGTCTGCCTCTATTTGTGAAAGTAATGAATCTTCAAATGGTAAGTTTGAAATGCTTTAATAAATTGCATATACTAATGCAATGAATTCTTAAGAAACAAGCTAATGTGACCAAAATTCTTAAACTTTCTGTAAATTTAGAGCATATCAATTAAGTATTACAAATATTTTTTATATATATTGTAATAGAATAATTTTCGAGTGTTGTCTTAGATTCAAAAACTTCATCCACTTTATGAACAGAAAAACGAAATGTGTGCTTGCCCTTGAATGTACACTATTTATAATATGGACTAGTTTCAAACATAGTACGCTCTTTTATCCTTCCATTCTTTCAATTTATCAAGTGAGGATAGTCTAGCGAATGAGTCTCAGAAAATATGTTCTATTGCAAAAGCCTTTTCACACAATGATATTTTATCCTTCTGAATTGCATTAAGGGGACGAAATGATGCTAGAAGATCATTTCGTTGGGTTACTATATTGGCGACAAACTCAGGAGCACATTAAAGTGCAATTCAACCTATATTTTTAACTTCTAGAATACTACATTTCAAACATTTTATAAACTGGTAAAGTTTCATAAAAATTTAAATTCCGATGTATTTTCAAATTAATCACTGTTGTTCTGAGCTGCAATTAGTATATATTCTAAAATAAACTCGATTCTTTAAATTGTCAATGACATCTTGAATAAGGATAATAGCAACAAAATTTTTCCTGCAATTTTTAAGAGTGACAAATTTTTATATTACATCCAATATGTGAGTAATCAATAGTTAAAAACATTGTAAACATATTATTTTTATGAGAAAGGGCCAATTTCATTTCAATTTCTTGATTACCCTTATTCCCTTAATTTACGGATACTGAATTGAATGGATATCATAGAATTAACCTGATTTATGTTTCCATATCATAGAATCACCATCTATCATAGAATCCAATATAATTTTTTTCATCTCAATTTTTGAAGGACTATTCAATTGAACGGTTTTTTCTTTCAGACTTTATTGATTACCCATCTACAGGAGTTTTATATTTAAAAAACCATAATTATATATAACAGAATAAGTCAGATATTCATTTGTGCTAAATAATTTTGCTACCCATTTTTCTCTGTGAATCTCATTGCCAAACATTTGAAGGAGGCTATTTTCTGGCTTTTATTCTTTCGCACGGTAATGACAAATGCTTGCAAAATTTTAATTACTAAAACGGATGAAGAATTTTTTATATTTTAAATAAGCTTCCAGCTTCAACAATTGACACTTAGTTATTAAAAAATTATATTTTAAGGAGCTAAATTTTATAATTTAATTTTATGTTTAAAACTCGCTTCTTTAATAATTTATATATATGGATTATACTTGTGCAATGGGTCTTTGCAAAATATTTAATTCTTCAAATATTTCTCGACGTTTTTATCGTAGTTAATTTAATTAGAATTCTAATACAATTTAATTAAATTGTGCATAAATCTGAGTGATTACTCCTTTGTATAAATCAATTTTCTCACGATTTTTCCTAGATCAAATTTATCATAAGAATTGCCTTGTTTGAAATCGGAAACTAAAAAAAATAATGCTTGTTGCCTAAAATTGATTTAAAATTCTGATTGTAGTGAACTCAACGTCTCGAAACCCATTTCTTCAACTAAAGCATTATAAATGTATACGAGAAAAGAGGGAATTTTGTTTCTGATCCCTAAAATATAGTTTTATAACAGAAGATACTTTTTCAAGCAATAAGAATTTTAAATCATTATAAAGTTTAGAGTTGAAGCACACAATTTGCAGTGAAATATTTTAATATACTGAAAGCTACGAACGTTGTCAATGTGTTAATTTTAAGTGAAGATCTAACCTTTCTTATGGAAAATGTTTCCGATTAAGTCATTATGATACATTTTCTGCACACTAGAAAGCAATAGTTTGCTCTGTTTTATTTCTTAAATTATATTTAAAAGTATATAATGTGAATATTGATAAAAAAGTTTGGAATTAAATTGGTTCTACTAGAAAAATAATTCAAATCTAAAATAAATCAATAGGAGGCTATTTTACTTTAAGTTCTTAATTATAATAATTGCAATTCTCTGGATGGGAATTCAAATTGCCTGCTGTTCGGTCACTGAATTTTTCAATCATTTTTAAAGAGTCCATATATTGCATATTATTTGAACATATAGTATATGTGGCATATTATTAACTCAATGATTAGTAAATTAAAGGACCTCTAGTCAGGCTTGGTTTTAAGGTTTCTTTTAAAATACGTTTTTAAACATTTGCATGATGATAAAAATAAAGATGATAAAAGTTTCAAGCATGATGATAAAAGTTTCAAGCATGATGATAAAAGTTTCAAGCATGATGATAAAAGTTTCAAGCTTAGTATAATTTACAAAGACTGAAATTAAGTTAAATGTTTCAAGTTTAATTCAATTCTCAGTGCCTATTTAGTTTTTCTAGTTAATACTTGCATTTAAATTCAATTTTATTGTATATTTCTTTTGTGTATTATTAAATTTTCTTGAAAGTTCTGGCGTCTTACAACTTAAGCTTACAATAGGTCTACAATGTCTAGATGGAAATTACGCTTAAAAATTGTAAAATTAAATCATCTAATCTTTATTTTTATAATGGAATGCAGAATTTTTTAGCACATAAATACATATATGGGAAATTGGATAAAGTATCGACTTATCTACGCCTTTTTTTTCAAAGTTTTAAAGATGCATTTGTGAATTAAGCATTTTTCGGCAAAATATCTAATTCACAATAGTATTTTTGAAACTAAATTCACATGTCCATGATTTACAGCTAATACTATCGGCTATTATTTAAGTATATAATCTATTTTCACTTAAAGAATTAAAGTGATGATTGGAAGAATTGCTGATATAAAATGAAAACTAGATTCCTAAATTAGTGCAAATTTATATCCAATAAAGTAGAATGGCCGCTTCTGAAAGAGACATAACTTTAACATTTGTTTATTTTCAATGAGGTAGCGACAATGCACCGGATGTCAGCTTTGTGAGCTATCATCAGCTAATACATTAGTCCATTTACTTTATCTTTTGGATTAAATTATAATGGAGAGACTCCGGGCACTTGTTGCCTCGTCACGAACCTTTTTCTACTTTGGATAATCAATTCTTAACTTGTTTACTTGTTGGAGTAACCAATTTATTCTGTTTCCTCTGAAAACAAAAGACTCACTTACCCAATAATGGTGAAAAAAAATAGCTGTAAATTATCAAAAAAACATAATTATAAAAACATTAAGTTCCTATCCAAAATGTAAAAATAATAAATATTTGTCATCTATTCTATCACAATAAGATAATTTTTGCTTTGAAATTGTAGCCTAAAATTTCAGAATATGGTGATGCGTATTTGTATAAAAATTAGGCTACCACTTCGATATTAATTTTTGGATATTAATTATTAACTCATTTTCTTGCCATTTGGTATGCGATCTTCTTAATTCTTATTTCTACTGAATAGAAAAGAAACAGATAAGCAGAATTAAATAAATTTCTTTCGTGCATTTTAAATTCGAGATTCAATACAATTGTCCCCCTCAGGGGCTCGCCTACTATAGGTGAGTACGGGTGTCCCAATCCCGAGGTACCCAGGGATCTTTACTCTCTTTTCAATTTATTCTCCTCTACGCCTTATGCTGTCTGCTTGATCCTTCTATCCCTCGAGGGTGGACGAGGGAGCTCTCCATGAAAAGCTGTCGCCATTCTGTTTGCTTCCTGCTTCTCATGGACAGCAAATACCCCCACGTGTTGGCCGTGCGTGGCGACCCATTAGACGGGTGGTACATTCCGATCCCCGGTGTATCAATCGGCTGGTATCCTGGTCATGTGACTGGTCTGCTCAAGGGGATCAAGCGAAAGGGTCACCTTCTGGGGCTCTGCGTTAAGGGTGGTAGACGTTCCTGGAAGTGGCCCTTAGCGTATAGGTTCCAGCTAGCATCAAGGTGGATACTGAGGCTGGGAAATCCCAGAGCCAGCAATTGCCTTCCCTTGTAGGTCTCCGTGGAGGGCGGTGCCGTTGGATCCCTAATTCCCTTTTCCATGCAGCATGGGTGCCAAAGGCAAACTTCGTCCCTTAAGTGGGCATGTCACTGTTCAAAACCAAGCAACTCATTTTGATTCTTTTTTTCTAGTCAAACGTATTTCCACAAACAATGAAACTTTCGAGAATGTCTCACCTTTTCTTGTCCAAAAAGCTATTTCTGCTACCGTTGGAGATGTCACATCAATAAAAAAAATTCGCTCTGGAGATCTACTAGTAGAAGTTAATTCTATGAAACAAGCGAAACAAATAATGAAAATTAAAGCTTTAGCTGATATAAAAGTAACAGTTGAACCTCACAAAACTCTAAATTCTTCTAAGGGTGTCATAACTCTTGGAGAACTTTTTAACGTTCCTTTAGAGGAAATCACATCCGAATTAAAACCACAAGGAATTATACATGTGCGACGCATTTTTATACGAAGGGATGGTCAGCTCCTGCCAACGAAGCATCTGATCCTGACCTTCAGATCTCCAAAACTTCCTGTTTCTATTAAGGCAGGATATATTAACTGCCCAGTCAGGCCATATATCCCCACACCTCTACGTTGTTTTCATTGCCAGCGTTTTGGTCATCCGAAAACTGCTTGCCGTGGAAAACTTACTTGCGCCCGCTGTGCAGAAGTCGGACATGATAACACCGAATGTAAGGCAACAGAAAAGTGTGTAAATTGTAAGGGCAATCACACTTCTTATTCACGGTCTTGCCCTATTTGGAAGTTTGAAAAAGAGGTAATTGAGGTTAAATTCAAGGAACAGATATCTTATCCAGAAGCGCGACGAATTGTCAAAGTTCGGACAACCACGTCTGTTACCACTTATGCTTCGGCAGTGAAGAGAGCCCTTGTTAATCAAAGTACGCAATATGAAATAAAAGATTTTCCTCCCGATACTGATACTGATACTTCTGATACGATTATCTCGGAAAAGGTTAAAGCTGAACGTAAAAAGCCTTCTAAAGCAGAAAAATCTTTAAAGCTAAAAATTTCTAAGCACGGTTTTCCTCACAAAGATTTGGCAAAGACATTCAAGAAACAATCAAAAAAGCAGTCTTTAGCACTAGGTATTGCTGAAAAGGGCCTAGTACACAAAGATTTTCCTTCTTTGTTCGGTGGTATTCCGAAAAGTTCTATGATTAACTTGCATTCTTCGAAGGAGGATGAAGATCTTAAGATGAATTGCGAGGTTTCTCCAACCCCTAATGTCTCCATCTCCAATTCTTTTTCACCTCAAATTTCTTAATGGGTACATTTCTCTCATGGAATTATCGCGGCATTCGCTCTAAGATTGTGGACATTAAATCTCTCATTAACAAATTTCATCCCATTTGTTTCGCCATTCAAGAAACTTTCTTGAAATCGGACATTTCTTTCAAAATACGTGGCTATAATAGTGTTCGTCAAGATGGCACATCTGCTTCCGGTGGAGTCTGCATCTTGACTTCAAATCTTTATCCAAGCTCACCCTTTCCACTGCACACTTCCCTGCAAGCTGTGGCTTTTCAAATCCACGTTAAATCTCTGATTACAATATGTTGTATTTATTTGCCACCACATGACAATGTAAGTCAACAGGATCTTGACAATCTGGTTGACCAACTTCCATCACCTTTTGTAATGTTTGGCGATTTTAATGGGCATAGTCATTTATGGGGTTCGGAAAATACAAATACTCGTGGGCGACAGATTGAACAGTTTATTAATAATAACTGTCTCTGTCTGCTCAATAATGGGGAAAAAACTCATTTTCATGCACCCACATGTACCTTCCATAGTGTCGATCTAGCCCTCTGTTCTCCTGAAATATTACCTTTTTTGAATTTGACAGTTGAAGAGGATTTGTACAATAGCGATCACTTTCCTTTAATAGTCTCCCATGCTTACAAAGCGATGCGACTCCTTATCCTCCGCGTTTTCTGTTTCAACGGGCAGACTGGAATTTATTCTCACAACTTGCTGATATAACTGAGACCATGGTCGACACTACAGATATAACGGTAGCAGTACAATGTGTCATTGACACAATAATGAATGCCGCTAATAATACGATTCCAAAGAGTTCTCCACGCTTACGGAAATTTCGTAGGCCATGGTGGAATCAGGCTTGTCGCGACAGTCGAAAGAGGGAAAAGAAATCGTGGAACACTTTTAGAAGATGTCCAACGACTGAAAATCTTATTGCGTTTAAACGTGCCAAGGCCACTGCTCGTCACATTCGCCGTCGTAGCCAGAGAGAATCCTGGATAAATTTTGTGTCTTCTATTACATCTGCTACATCCACTAAGCAAGTGTGGGACAAAGTGAAGGCTGCTAATGGAATGTATCGGGAATTTCACTTTCCTATATTAAATAAAGGAAATACCAAATACACAGCTCCATTAGATATTGTTAATATTCTTGGACAATCATTTGAAGAAATTTCCTCACCAAATTCTTACAGTTCTAATTTTATGGCGACTAAGCGTCGCGCGGAGCAAAGGAATTTGCAATTTAATACTCATAAGAGCTTTCCTTACAATTGCGAGTTTAAGATGTATGAATTAAAATCAGCTTTGTCTCGAGCACATGACACCACTCCCGGGCCTGATGGAATCACATACAGCATGCTTCGTCAATTGAATACCACTTCCCTTTCCAATCTGTTGAAATTATTAAACAGAATTTGGACTGAGCAGAAATATCCTTCTCAATGGTACGAAGCGATTGTGATTCCTATCTTAAAACCAGACAAAATTTCATCGGATCATCTAAACTACAGGCCAATAGCCTTAACTAGCTGTTTGTGCAAAACCTTAGAGCGTATGGTCAATTGCCGCCTTGTGTATGAATTGGAGAAGCAAGGTCTCATTCCCCCAATGCAGAGTGGTTTCCGTAGAGGACGATCCACTTTTGATAATATGATCCTCCTGGAGACCCATATTCGTAATGCCTTTGTTCGGAGGAATCACCTTGTATCTGTTTTCTTCGACGTCGAAAAGGCGTACGATCGAGCTTGGCGCTATGGCATACTTTCAACGCTTTTTAACCTCGGATTTAGAGGAAACATGCCCATTTATTTAAAAAACTTTTTATCTCGTCGAATTTTTCGGGTTCGCATGGGAAATTTTCATTCTCAACATTTTAATCAATCTGAGGGCGTGCCACAGGGAAGCGTCCTCAGTGTTACACTTTTTATCGTTCATTTTAGCCAGGTTCTTAATAATTTGTCACCTTCTGTTCATGGAAGTCTCTATGTTGACGATTTGCAGATTTCCTGCGAAGGTAGTAACATGCGTTTAATAGAAAGACAGCTGCAGAATGCAATTGACAAGCTACTAGGTTGGTGTGATAATAATGGGTACACTATTTCTCCTGAAAAGAGTCGGTGTGTTCACTTTTGTAGGAAACGGGGTATTCATTTAGATCCATATGTTCATGTTCGCAATATCCCTATTCCAATAGTACCTGAAATACGTTTCCTAGGAGTTATTTTTGATCAAAAACTCACCTTTCTCCCTCATACTTTATATTTACGTAAGAAATGTGAAAAATCTTTGAATATCCTAAAAGTACTCTCCAAAACTTCTTGGGGGGCAGATAGAACCTCTCTTCTCCGTATCTACGAGGCAGTCATTCTTTCCCGTTTGGATTATGGATGCATGGTGTATGGTTCTGCTCGTTCATCTGTTTTACGACGATTGGATACCGTCCACCATTCTGCCTTGCGAATATGTTCAGGAGCTTTTCGTACTTCACCCATAGAAAGTCTTTATAATGTATGTCACCAGCTACCGTTGCATCTTAGACGTAAGAAAGTTTCATCCTCATATTTTTTAAGAGTAATGTCTGTTCCTAATCATCCCATAAGTCAAATAAAACTTCCAGTTAGTCTTCGCAGACTCTATGCTGCACGCATTTATCACATTTTGCCTTTCATCGAGAGAGTTAACGAATTTCTGCACGAGTCGGAACTTGCTGATGTTTCTATTAAGTCAGCCGATTTGTCGTTCTTCCCTCCTTGGGATGTGCCACAGGTTTCCTTTTTGAATCCCTTCATTGGATTTGATAAATCCACAACAGCGTCAGTAGTATTCAAGCAGCTGTTCCTATATCATCGTCATCAATATTCAACTTTCACGCCGATTTTTACAGACGGCTCGAAGTCAGATGGTTATGTCGGTTGTGGCCTTATTATTCCATCCAAGACGGTGAGCTATCGTTTACATAATTATAGTTCTATATTTACTGCTGAGTTGTTGGCGATTCTTTGTGCGCTTCGGGAAATCTCTTCTAATCAACGCAATTTTATTATATACACAGATAGCATGAGTGCCTTAGAAGCACTATGCCATTATGAAAATTGGTTACATTCATTTGCCCTAAAAATACTGACTTTTCTGCACTCTCTCAGGAATAAAGGATTTAACATACTTTTTAGTTTTGTTCCAAGTCATGTGGGAATATACGGTAATGAAGCGGCTGATGATGCAGCTAAAACGGCTACTTCTCTTTTGTCACAAGAATTGTCATATGGCGATGCAAAGAGAGCATTAATTAAACATATTTTTTCAACTTGGCAGCGGAGTTGGGAATTGCAGACCCATAATAAATTGTATTCCATCAAACCTTTCATTGGATTGTGGCCAGTCCTCCCTATAAGAGAATTCGACGTCAAATTGACTCGACTCCGTATAGGACATACACGTTTCACACATAAGCACCTCATTTTTGGAGAAAGCGCACCCGTATGTTCCACTTGTCATACCAATGTTACTGTTAAGCATGTTTTGATCGAGTGTCCTTCTTTTAATTCCCATCGCCAAATTTATTTTAATTCCTTATCTGTTACCTTGCGTGACTTGATGGATGAAACATACCATCCAAATCTTTTTAATTACTTGAAAGCCATTAGTTTTTTACAATATATTTGATAACTTTTACAATATATTTGATAACGTTGGAAATTTTCGAGCAATTTTCCCAATTTTATCTGTCTTACACTAAAATCGTTTTCTTTTAATACTCATGTGTTCGATACATTTCACATGGTTTCAATAACTTACGTCTTCTTTTAAAATCGTGTTGTTTTAAATTTCGTTTCTAATTTTACCATATGCTTGGCGCAGTTTGGCCAAGTATGGCTCTTGCGCCAATAAACCACACACAACCAACCAACCAATCAATACAATTGTCTTTTTGTTTTTGAAACTACGTCTTTTTCTAAATTATTTCTCCTCTCAATGCATCGTTATTTAGTAAAATACATACTTTGATCAGGTGGATCGACAAGATTGCTAAAATTAAATTTTCTAGTAGTTTACCATTGTAAGATATGATTGATAAGTTTAACATAATTTAAAACCTACTTTAAATTGTGTGCGAGTTTGTTATTTCTTCATTAATAAAATACTGTTCATACATACAGGTTTCATCAATATTTAAAGATGTGAGTAATTAAAATGTTTTATCTTAATTTATAAACTCGTTAGCAGTTCATAATGATTTAATCATAATCTTCTATGAATGAGTTCAATATAAATTTCGTAAATTTGTCTGTTACTTGAATTGCAAAAAAAATCAGCATTCGAGAAAAAAACTTTTATTATCTATATCTATACTTATTATAAAGCTCAAAGTGTGTGTGTGATGGCGCTCTGCAGGCTAAAAAGTTCGAAATATAGCTGCGAAGTTTGGCGTGTGTGTATACCTTAGACACCGGGAATTTGCACTTCTGAGCCGCTTTTTTGAATTTTTAATTAGAATTTTAGTTAATTAAAAAATAAGCGAAAATTTAGCATTTTTTCGCAACAACTTCCGAAACTATAACTACATACAAAAAAAATTATAACAAATTCCAATTTCAAAGATTATGTTTTCTATGATGTCAATGTTTAAACCTACAAATTAAAATTCAGTTTTTAATGAATTTTTAAATAAATATTTTAACCATATTTTTCATCAATTTATTTCCCATAAAATAAAATTTAATCTACACTACCGTTTTATTTCCATCTCATTGGCAAAAACTCAAATTAAAAAAAAATAAATCAACTGTTAATAAATCGATTAATAATCAATAAATCAGTTAAATATATTTCCAGCATGTGTCTGTATAAAATGAAAACAAAAAAAAAATTAATGTGAAATTTCTAAAAGGCAAATGGAGAAGTTTTATATAATTTTTATAACGTATATAGTATTAATTCAATAAAACAACGTAATTTAAGGATAATGATATATAAGATGATCATTCTAATCAGCGCCCTTAGGAGAACAAAATGGTCTAAAAGAGCTAAATAATTATAATTTATGTAACTTAAATGCTCCAATGAATTACGAATTTTAAAGTTTTACATAAGCCATTTGCCCTTTTGATGATACTCATCAAAAAGTTCATGAGAATCCAATATTTTAAATAAAAATTGCTGAATTGCAATGAGCTTAATTAATTACTAAAAATCGTCTTAAGTTAGGAAATTTTAATATCAATCTTCTCAAAAAACGGCGATTTTAGACAACATCATCTACCCTCTCAAAGAAAATGTCAATCTCCTGCCAGAGTTTCTGGGCAGTGATTGGCCTGTGATTATGAAAATTGTGATTGTTCTAAAATCTAAATTGATTTTTGATACATAAAAACTTCCTAAATAAGTTGGATTTCAATTACAGAAGATAGAAATGTTTATTTAAATGTCGAATTGCCAAAAGTATTTCTCAAAATGTTTCTTTAGGACAAAAGAACTGTGTGAAATTTACATTTCAAAATTTTTTTGATAAGAACGTATATTGAATGAAAAAATATTTTTATTTAAATCATTTATTCATATTTTTATTTTTATATCATTTTGAACGTAAAACTAAAAATTAAATTTTACAATGAATCAAAGAAATTTGTATTCAATAATTCTTTAAGATGTTAAACAATGCGCTTTCAAATTTCATAATTAAAAAAGACATGGTTGATTACAATATAAGTGTTGTTATTTTAATTGCAGTTGAAAATTTCCATTTTAATTTTAAGTAGAGATTTTATGGCAGTTGACATAAAATTAGAGAAAGTAATAATACAATTAACAGAGCTGTTGAAGGCCTACATAATGATATGACAGAATTATATAACTATTAAAAACTGAAGCTTGAAAATATTTTGAAGAAAATGCTATGAAACCAAGATCTATTAAATATTTAATTAGAACTTTTGGCCGACATTAATACTGACGAATCGGCTGGTCACCAAAGGTGGCTTGTATTCAAATAAGAGATGACGGTTCAAAAAATATTTATCTAGTATATTTTTCAGGATAAAACCGATTGGATTTTGTTCAAATTGTGACGATTTTCATCTGTGTAAGAATACTTCGTCATTTATATATAGCTGCAATAGCTATTGATAAAATATTGTAATTTAAGGATTTCTTTAATAAAAATAAAAGTATTGAAATAGAATCCTGATTTTCCCTATTTTGGATTTCTACTCTTATGAAGATGGATAAAATATTACAAAATAAAACCGATAATTTAATCTTTTTAACTGTCACAATTTATTTAAGTAAGAAATTCATTTATATTCAAATAGCTGGTCGCTACAGATAGATGAAATATTCTTTTGCTTAGTATTCGTTAAGTTGGTTATGAATACCCTCGATAATTTTCACTTTCTCAATATAGAATTATTAAGATGTGTTGGATATTAGAGTAGTGTTAGTTTAATAATCTTACATGTATCTATATAGCTTAAATGAGCCCTCCATACGATGCGTTCTAGTGACAACCTAGTACCTTTTAAAAGCTTAACTAAATGATGCATATCATTAAATTTGTTCTCTCAAATCATGACATCCTTCATGGTATGGTAGTTAATATTTGTTAGTTATGAAATTAATAATTTTACGGCTTCAACAATAGAAAGGATCATACGATGAATTATTTGAACTATAAACTGTTTTCGTTATATTATGTGTTAGAATAGTTTCAACAATAAAATTCTTAAAAAGTGTTTGAATATTTTTTTACAATCCGTCAGAAAATTATGATTATCTTTAAATAATGTAAATTTATAAAATATTTAAAGAATATAATTTGTTTTACCAATATTACTTCCAAAAGGTGTCACAAAAAAGTGCCAAAGACTTTCTTTCTTAGAGTTTCAATTAGAGAAATTCGTTTTGAGGAAATTTTATTTTCTTTAAAATGCATTCTATAGATAAGAAATATATATGCATTAAATTTTACAGCTCTAGATTAAAGGATTTTACCTATACAGGACACATCTACGATCACCAATTATATTAGTACAAGTGGCATATATTTCTAAAATATATGCATTTTGTCTGTAAAAATCAAATTTTGATTATAATGGTAGTATTCTATTTATGTAATTTATTCGCATTTATTAATTTTATATTACAACAACTAAACTTATTCCAAGATACTCCAAGAATGCCAAAGCTGAGTAAATTGTTGTTTTTAATAATTTAATTTTGTTTATTAGGTTCTATTGGGATATGTATTGACATAAAAACCATTTTGGACAATTATATTCAAGGCTACGTTTAGAGTTAGAGAAAAATCGAAAAAATAAAATAACTGAAGTACTAATTCTGATATATTTTTGAAATACTTGTATCATAACGCATATACCTCAGAATGTTTCACATGTTGAGTAACAGTGTTCATCTTAAGTATAGACATGATAATCAGAATAATGACTCATAAACGTTCGACTGTTACCGTACAATGATAATTAATGATTATTTTGATTTATAGAATTAGAGAATAAATGTAGGACTTAACTTATCAATTTTACTATTCGCAGATATTATTTACATTTTTATAGCCAGGCTATTTTTAATAAATGCTTTTATTTAATATTTAGGCAATTGTGTTTAATTTTTATTAAAAGTAAGTTATGCTGATTATTTCATAATAGTTTGTTCCTTTACATCTAGCTATAAATTTGCATAAATGTTGAAAGTTGATATTTCTCATATTCTCATACATAACTAACATTTGGATAAGCAATTAATATGAAATGTGATCAAAGAAAGGAATTGAACTACTAAGTTCTTTTGATCGATTTATAAATTACTGAAAATAGTGTGTTATTTGATTGGATCGCATATTGTAAACATTTAGAAACTAACCTCAAATTCAAAGAAAATATTCAATACTTTGAGTGACTTTAATCATAATTCAAGCTGATGTTGTAAGACGGAAGGTAAATATTGAATTTTCATTTTGACTTATCAGTTGGACATGCGAAAATAAAATTTATTTTCCAACAATCAAATAATTATTTTTAGAATATTTTCTCTAGTAGAGACGGGTAAAGTGGCTCGAAAAATTGAGAACACTTTACTTTTAATTGATAAATCCGACTTTCAATATAAATAACACATTACCGGGAAGTGCAAAAATGTTTTTATTTTCACACATAGCAAATGGTTTAATTCAGAGTAAAACTAAAGAAAAAAAATTAAGGCATTTTAAATAAACATGCACAGAATTTGCCTCAAAAAATTAACAGTACACCAATGAAGCTTTTGCAATATTTTGCATAAAAAGAAAATGTAAGTATTTAGTTTCATGCATTTTGGCTCTTATGATGGCCTCTAAATATAATGGTACCGATCTGACCACTTTTGGGTGGTATCTAAAGGTATTTTACTCCATTTTTCTTGCAACACTTGTTTTAAATGGTTTTTGTTTCTAATTTTGTATTTTTGAAAAAAATATTTCGCTTATCGCCCATGAATATTCAATGGTACTGATGTCAGGGTACAGTGATAGTGTGTGTAACTGATGTTTACAACGAAAAAAAAAACCACATTTTGATATTATGTGCATTCTGTTTGGGGTCGTAGTCTTACTGGAAAAATGGAATTTTCATCTGAACTCTAATTTTTAATACTTTTTTTTAGGTTACTGCGAGTATATGGTTCATCCAACTTGTAGCGGAAACTTTTGAAATCATAGGCAAAAGTGTAAGTACTGAAACTGAGCGAAATGCTTTACACAAGCTGGATATAAAAGTCACATTGTTAGAGATTAAACATTCATCAGCTTGCAAATTCAGAAAATGCATGTGAAGTTTGCAAAAACTCATCAATTGAAGATCAATAATTTGTGGAAGAAAGGTATACTTAGTAATGAAAGAAAACTCAACAGTTTTGGTAGTTACAGCCATCGTAATTTGGGAGAAATCTTAATACTGCTTTGGATCCAAAAAATTACGTCTTATAGTTAAACTTAGTAGTGATTTTGTCATGATTTCCGGTTGCATGATTTCATCCTGGGTAAGGAACTTTAGTCCTGTCGATGGCATTATAAACTATATGGTTTACTTGGATATACTTCTCTATAATCTAAAGGAAAGTGTTGAAAATTCGGGTTTAGATGGACATTTCATTCTCTAGTAGGACAACGACCTCAAAAAAACTGCACATAACGCCAAACTGGGGTGTCTTTTTCGTTGTAAACATCAGTTACACGCACTATCACAATACCCCGACTTCAATACTATTGAATAATTATGGGCCATACGCGAAAAAGTGATTTAAAAATACAAAATTAGAAACAAAACCCATTTAAAACAAGTGTTGCAAAAAATGGCTTAAATGATTTTCAGATACCTCCCAACATTGATCAAATTTTCACCATTACATTTAGAGGTCATCATACGAGTCAAAATGCATGAAACTAAATACTTACGTTTTCATTTTATGCAAAATATTACAAAAATTTCTTAGGCGTACTTTAAATTTTTGAGGTATAACTATGTGCATGTTTATTTAAAATGCTTAAAAAATTTTCAGTTAAAATTTTTTTCATAGATTTTTTTTTAAATTTTTACTCTAAATTAACTCGTTTGTTATATGTAAAAAAAACATGTTTGTACTTTTTGGTAAGGTATTATTTATAGTGAAAATCGGATTTATCAAGTAAAAGTAAGATGTACTCTTAATTTTTTGAACCACTGAATATTAGAAATACCTGTATCCAATCAAAGTTGACAAAATTATAGAAATCACGTAAAATATTTTGAATTTGTGTTTAAGAAAGAGAAATATACTTCAAAAAAGTCTCTGTTGATTTAAAAAAAGAAATGTAGTTAAAATTATTATGAATATTTTAAATAAATCTGTGGCAGATGAAAAAAAGACACAGATGAAGTAAATTACTGAATTGCATTTTCATTTTCAAAGCTATATTTTATACTGGTATTGCAATTAAATACTATTATAACTATAATATTAACTTGAGATTGGCGAATTTATTGAAATACTGGAGATGAAATACAATATACTTTTTACTTGAGCTCCGTTTTTCGAATTATTAAATGTATAAATTCGCGTTGATTCTGAAATGAAATTTTAAAACATTTAAGGCCTTTCTAAAATTAATTATTTATCTTTTAAACAAAAAAAAAGAAATATTTAATCTGTAACAAACAGTATCATATCATTCCCTCCCATATATTCTTATATCTTCACTGTTAACATCTAGAGTCAGTGAATAATAAAAACGTAATAAAAGTATCCAGACAAGTAGCTTTCTTGAGGATAACTGATGTAACAGTTAACAGAAAAAAACTTGATTGATAAAACGAATTTAAAATAAATTTATTCGTCCAAATTTTAATTTTGCTGTTAATGTTTTTCAAAAGTTTACACCTTTCCAAAATGGTTTTCATGTATACTTACTCATTCGAGAAGATGTAAGTTATTTATGAAGTTACAAAAAGAGTAATATATCGCTCTGGTATCTAAAGTTCTATGTTTGGTGGATAGAAATTTTTGAGGGGGAAAAAACAACCAAAGAATTTTTGAAACTGTGATAAGGAATATAATTTTGTTTTGAAAAATATGAATCTGGTGTGATCACTTTCAACAAAGAAAACTTTAGACAAGTGTTTGAGAGCAGTATTAATATTTATAAAAATGGGATTATTCATGAAAGATAGTTTTTTGTCTATTTTCTAATTACATTTAAAAATAAGAATATTAGTTTCCCTTTTTAAACATAATTAAACAATCAAATGGATAAAACAATTTTTTTTACTCATGCATCTAAATACGACGAACAAATAACAAAATTATACTTCTCTTTTAACAAAACAAACAGGATACAAGAATTGAATATTGTGTTGTTTTAATAATTTTCAAAGGAATATAGAAAATTTTGAATACAACACACGACATCCAATTCAATTTCTGCAGACAGATATCAATATCTGATTGCCATTATTTTTTGCCTTTTTAAAGGATAAAATTTTAAATGTAAAATTAATACGTATTTGCATTTGAAATATACTTTTTAAGTAAAGCTACTAATAAAAACATTTATGATATTATTATAACCGCAAACTTAATTTAATATGAGAATCCATGATATAATAAATTTCGCCTCATAGTTCATTAAAAAATTAAAATGATATTTTTAATTGAAAAACCAACGGGAAAATTGTTTTTCATTAAAAATGAATAAAAGTTTAACAATCAATTTTTGATTATTATTTATATTTCTTCTAATAGCCTTTAAAGCTCAGTTAGTTACTCGGTATTATTTGTAGTTAAAATTTTTAATTAAATATTTTTTTTTGTATTTTTTTTCTGATTGATTACTTAAATGATATATTTTCCAAACCTTCATAAATAAATTGCGTACTATTTTAGAGGACTTACATTTCTTTGTTCATTAATTCCTTTTTTCTCTCGAAACATATTTATGCTAGATGAATCTAAAATCACGGAACAAACTTAGAGGGATGATAGAGTTCACTCAAACAAATAAAAAAAAACCGCACTATTGTACTGCAATATAAAAAGGAAGTTACACTTTTAGACAAAAACATAAAAAAGAGCACATGCAAAACATTGATTACAAGGTCGGCGCTAAATGATTTTTTACAGCAATGTCTACAAAAAAACTACTCACTATTGCTGCCACAGACAGTAATGCAATCTTCGTAGCGTCGGTGGAGTGATTGGAGAATAAATTCCTATACCCCGGGTATTTCAAGTATGCAATGCATCCGCACAAGATAGTCGAACATCGAGATCTTCCACGGAGTCTTGTGAATGATTATTTTCAAATGCTTCATAAGAAAACATCGAGACTCATTAAATCTGGTGATCGCATTGGCCACCAGACTGGGCCACGACATCCGAACCAGTGCACCCCAAAATTAGCATCCAGCAATTTCCAAAAACTGTTTTATAATTTTCTGTACGAAATCACTAGTTAAATTTTCGGTTAATGAACATTTTATGATGCCGTTAATGTGTTATTTTCCTTTATTATAATGCACCAAAAATACAATAACCTCCGTTCATATATTCCTATACAACAATTGTTTGTTATAGTGAGTTCTATCCTCCCACAAAGTTTGTCCCATGAATTTAGATTCACCCTGTATAGCTAACTATATCAAAGAGTAGCGTTGTAGAAGAACTATGAAAAGCATCCTCCCTTGATTCCGAATTTAAATCTTAAACGTGATGAAATCTCATTTCCTTATACCAAAACCTAATTAAATTGGATAAAAGGCTGAATCTTCATATCCTGATTATGGATATTGCTGTGTAAAAAGTAGATTGAAATGTTAGTAGCATCAATGAAAACCAACTGAATTTCATTTTTAACTATGGACACTTTTTTATGAACCCTTGCTTAAAAATTAAGAATAATGGAAAAAAATTGTGAACTGGAAAAATATTTTTATTTTTAGGTGGATCAAGGATTATTTTTGAATCTAATTGCATTCTGAATTGAGCATGACTAAACGCATACTTTACTTTTAATTCTTAATCAATTAAAAACTTAAATTGGCCCAAAATGTGCATTTCTGTTCTTTGAAGTATTTATGAATAAATTTTGGGAGATCTAGATGAAATAGCATACAAAACTTCAACACACACTCTCGGACGTATTCGTCTTCATTATTGATAAAAATTGTATCGATTTCATGACCGCTTCTTAATATTAATCTGTTACTTCTAAGGAGGTGAAATAATTTGTTTTAGATTTATTTTACTATTTAAAGTTCCCAGAAAAAATATTTAAAATAAAGGATCAAGATATAAATATTTAATAATTTACTGTTTTATTTACCAAAAAGAATTTTAAGACTTCCTCTGTTTCATCATTCTTGAACTTTCAATTTTTTGAGTATCTAAGTTTCACAATTTTTTTTTCTACAAATTTATAGTGACTAACTCAAATGCTACTAAGAATTCAATTCAGAATGTATTCATTGCTACTAAAAATCCGTTTACAAATGGAAATATAAGTTTATATTTTTTACAATGTTATTAATTTAAACATTGCATAAATAGAAACTAAAATTTCACAATCATCTCACTTTTTGTTTAATATTTATAAAATTTGTAATAGAAACTAGGAGTCTAACCAGGGAATGAGCCATGAGAATGAGAAAGCATAATTTCTGTAGATATATTCTTATTATTATGTGTAATGTCTGAGAGTGTGTGTTGACGCTTTATATGCTTTCTCATCTATAATCTTAAATTCCCAACCTATGTTTAAAAAATTACCTATAATTCATCCGTATCATTGCAAATGGAACATTCTATTTCGGCTTATATAAACTTATTTATAAAGAAGACATGCACATATTTTTTATTATAAGAAATATAGATCTAAACTTGCCTAGGAAATATTTCTTTATCGAATTTGAAGTTTATTAAATTATTAAAAGGAATAAAAGCTTCAAAGACAATATTCCATATATTTTATGAACATATTCTTTTCTTTAGACGTGTTTTATGAATCTTGCCGACTGATCATAAATCCGTTATTACTTTTTTGAATTTAATAGCATGATAAAATTTCATAACCCCATTGATTTGAATTGAACAAACGTCACATGAAGTATTCGAATATAAACTATAAAAATGCTTGTAACTGTCTGAAAATGACATTTCAGGTATTTAGATGTCCTTAATATAAAGTTAAATTAGGAGATCAAATTTTAAAGAAATGGTTATTACTTAAGGCTATTAAGGGATACATACTATGGCAGTTAAACATATTCTAGAGAAAATGCTTTACATTTTAATAGCATTCGGGATTTTATCCCATATATTTACTATAATACTTTTAAATACACAATATTTGACTATTTAATTAGTTTATTTACAATCTTTACAAACTTATTAGTTTATTTTATAAGTTATTAAGAAGGATCTTAAATTTTGAAAATAAATTGTTAGTTTTATTTCCTTGCCTGGGTCACTGCAAACGCTTATGAATTTCGAATAGCAATGATGTTTGCCCAGACATATAATGTTTATATATTATGCCAAATTAAGTTTCAAAATATAAGAATTTGATGCTTAAATAGCTTAAAAATACATCCGACAACTAGTTAATACAAACAGGTATTACGTATTTGATTTTCTCTTATAAAACTACATATCTAATTAAGGATCAGGCCATATATATGCAAGTAATAATATATCATACATTACATACACATTCAATGTGAAATAATGTTTTAATATGCTGTTCTAGATAAACTAATATTGATAATACAAATTCCCATTTAAAGCTTGCTTTTCATCTTGTATTTCATTCCTATGACTGAATATTCAGTAATAGAAAATTGCTGTACAGATTTTAAGGCATTTTAAATTACTATCGACTTAAATAAATTTAATTCTATTAAAATATATTCTAAAACTGACTCTGATAAATGTTACCTTTTTGAAAACTCTATATACCTATATTAGAAGCATTTTTTTTTGTTTTTTTTGACATAATACCTCTGTTAAGAATACATGGGTATTTAAATTTTTAATACATACATGGAATAAATGTTTAAATTGAAATTGGTAAAAGTTGGAAGTAAATACTTAAGTACAATTATAGTTTTATTAACGGAAAATTATGATTTGGGAATATGATTATTTTGAAATTCTCTGAATTACCATCAAACTATTCCTTAGAAATATAAAATAATACCAGATTAAAGTATTGCCATCTCGACTTTAAATTTAAAAATATTGTTAAATTACAGAATTAATAAAGTTAATTTTCGAATATCCACATCTGGAACACAATAAATATTGTACTGGAACACAATAAATATAAATAGAAGCCATGCAAATACTTGTAAATATTTAAATATATATGTTTCACATCGACTCCAAACTTAAGGCTGGTTTCAACTAAACTTTGCACTTTTATAATTTAAAAATGAGAGGGAAAGCTATAAAAAAACTTAACAAAATATTCCTTCAATTAGAAATTAACCAATATGTTTTGGTTCTCAATAGTGACTTAAAAGGGAAATTTTTGGCTTTTAAAGGGTTCTATTTCTTTTATGTGCAATGTTTCCTGAACTGTTATTAATTCTATTAAAATTTAAGTTAGAAGACTTTGAGACTTGAGACTGCGATCCACATATAAATTTGTGAGGCAGTGTAACTATTCCACCTTTATACTGCAATTCGGAAAAGAAATGGCATACATTTTTTATGATAACGCCATAGATATTTCGAACAATATGCAAACTCCCACAAATTACTTTAAGTAGTTCAATCAAATTAATTAATGTTTCAAATTACGAATGTTTCATGTACAAGCAATTTCTAAAAGTGTTAAGTAAAAATCTGATTTTCAGTGTGTGTTAATACGGCTCTTTTATTTTTGTCAATTACTTTCACTCATATAATATATCATTAATTACATACTCTAATTTAATATTTATTTTTTATCCTACAAATATTTAAAAATGGATCTGAAGTAGTGACTTATGAACTATATTAAAACAGTTTTCAATCTTCCGTTCCTGTTAAACCTGGACTATTGTGTGAACTTATTGTTCTAAGTATCTCATTCTAAGCCATCTACAAGGATACTAGCAGTACTAAATCTAAATATTCAGAAATTTTTTGAAATCTTGTGATGAAAAAGAAATTGCGAGAGAAAAATGTTATTTCCTTTTGGTTGAATATTAATAAAATCATTTTAATATTTTGTTTTTATGCCTTTTTTTTAAATAGTCACTTTGTATATATATTCACATGTTAGATTCTTTTTTTCTGGTTTTTTTTTTCCTTTCAAGAATGAATGTGGGTGAATGAATTGACTAACTTTGGGATTAAAGGAATAGCTGATTTTATTCATAATCACTGATGAACTGATATATTCTCAATTTAAAAGTTATTTTAAGTCATCATTAACTTTTGAAGCTCAATATGTTGAACAGTATTGTTTCATGCAGCAATTTATCATAAAAATGTTATTGAGACTCTTGGGGAAAAATCATTGATCACCAAAACATTTTACACAGAATTTCCATATTCAAATCTATACTTATAATAAAGCTCAATGTGCGTGTGTGTGTTGACGCTCTACAGGCCATACCGTTGGACCAACAGCTACCGAATTTGGTACATGTATACCTTGGAGGTGGGGAATGTGCACCTCGGAGCCCTTTTTTCGAATTTTTAATTAGAATTTGAATTAATTAAAATTTAAGCGAAATTTCGACTTTTTTCCGCTATAACTTCCGAAAATATGATCGCATAAACATGATTTTTATATCAATTTAAAGATTAAAAAATTAGCCTTCTAATGGTATCAGTGTTTTAATGTATAACTTAAGCTTCTATTTTTAACGAATTTTTAAAGAAATATTTTTTTTTAGCACGTGACTAGATAAAATAAAAGAATGCGGGAAGTTCAAATAAAAAAAAATAATCATCGCAATGCAACTTTCAGCACGTGACTGGATAAAATAAAAGAAATATAAAATGTGATATGTTCTTTAAAAAATAAATACAAATCAAAGGTTTCTACAATCGTTTGCAATATCTATATTATTAACTCAATAAATCTTCTTTGTTTACGGTAAACCTGATTGAATTTAGACAGGACATGCATTGAAATCACGACTTAATATCATATTTATGTAATCGTTTGCAATATCTGTATCATAAATTTAATACTTTTTTTCCTCTTTCTCGCTTTTTTAAAAAAAACGTATTTAATATTTTGGCAACATCATCGAATTTTTTTAAATATTTTGGAAGCATAACCAATCGTTAAAATTGACTGATTTATAAAATTAAAGAATATTATTGGGAAAAGGTGTACTTTTATATCTTTCCTTCTATCATCTTAAAGAAAATATTAATTTCAGATCATTCAATGCCCGGAATTACTTCAAGGCTAATGAATATGTGATTTAATTAAAAATTTTAGAATGCTTTACACATGGCGTACCAGCTGGTCGCCAAAGGCGGCTAGTATATATTAAATAAGCGATAAAAGAAATTTTAAATACATAGGTTTAAAATCATATCAGATTAAAATATCTAAGCAAATAAAACGTTTATATTAAATAACAATTTAAAGATTATAAATCATGATCGAATCAATGCTAGTAAAAAGAGTCATCATCAAAATATAAGTAAACAAGCTATTTCTATAAAAAATGTTCATATATTTCCGAATTCAATTCCAAGTACAAAGTGAATTGATAATCTGAAAAAAATATGTATTCCCTTATTGTCTTTGTAAAGCGACACCACGCACAATTTGCTCTGGACAACAGATTTGATAGTTCCGTTTTATGATTTCTCTCTGTAGACTATTTATCAGGATATGAGAAAAATTGGTGCACATTAATATAAATTGTTTGTGAAAGATTTACACCTCTTATTCTAGGTATTTAAAAACTTCGTTTTAAATACAAAATTGTTAAACAATGTAGCAATATGTATTTTTACTTCTTCTAATATACATGTAAATATTAATAGCATATAATAAATTGCGAAAAAATTTTAATTGGTTATATTTAATTTCACTTGACTAAAAATTAAATTAGATTGTGTGCATATAAATGTACGTACTTCAATGGAATATTCCAGTTCTAGAAGCGTGAAGAATATTTTACAAATTCTAAATAACAGTAAAGAATAAATAGATTTTTCATAAGACGATAGAAATTTTATTTTTATCGTTTCGTGACTAAAATATATGTTTATAATCAACTAAAATTATAAAATATAGTGGTCAATAAAATGCTTGTGGGAATGTTTGAAAGGACTAGAAAAAAAACCAATTTAATTACTTTTCTCAAAATGATATAGTAATCAAATTTAAATAATTTCAAATGCTCTTAATTTTTGAAGAAATTAAATAGTATTCATTATAAATATTTCGATTAAATATTAAAAGAAATAGGGCATGCATAGTGCTTTTCTAGATTATTTAGAAAGTTAAAAGTTAATTTTAGTTCCGAAAGATAAAAAAAAATGTATGAAAATCCAGTAAACATGCATAAAAATATTTCTAA
>JAPMOQ010005694.1:0-10383 GCA_026543055.1 Argiope trifasciata
ATATATTGCTCCAGCTAAAATGTATAGTTGTTGTTAGTAACACATAAATCAGAAGCAGAGTTTCTTAAATTTTGAATATAATGTCAAATAATTACAACAATTTTAAATGAGTACTCACAGAAAACACTATCGCCTGAAAAAAATTCCAAATATTAATATTGTGTTTAAAAGCAAAAGAGAATACTATTCATAGTTTGTAAACTTTTAATAGCTGTTTGAATTGCAGAATTTTCAACTATATCATTCGTAAATGTAGTGGTATCTTAATAAGCCAGTAACAACCACTAAACAGCGGTGATCACTTTTGTTTAGCTGATATCTTATGCGGTTTCAAATCGTAAGGACGGGAGTTAGATCCTTGGCGGAATTTTATCACCGTATTGGAGCGACATCACATTTCAATCCACCATATCTGCCCCTACTATCATTTAATGGAAAAATTATAAATGAATAAACTAAACTAGGTATTCACTTTTTGATTTTATTAATTGAGTCGTATTAATAATTGGATTCCAAAATGGAGGGTTTGCTGCCAAAAGGAGATAGCTCCAACTATTCAAGTTTGCTGAAAACCGAGCGGTAGCACCAGGAGCTCCCTCTATATTGCAGCAAACTAATGAGACAAACAGCTCCATCTCTTGAGTTAAAGCGCGAACTAGCGATTAAAGCTTTATATGTCTTGCTCCAAACGAAGAAGTTTTTATTTTACAACATGATAGAACATGTAACACCAAATTCCCCTAATTGGAGCTATGTCCTTTTTTCAGAAAACTCTTAAATTATTGAAAAGATACATGAGAAAACGATTTAAAAGTATATTAAAAACTATTGCAAGCTTCATTAGGAAACGATTAATCTACTGAAAAATTAATATTTCCTAATGACATACATAACTTTTATTTTACAGAAAGAAGTAATTATATATTATTTTTTAACTTCTCGTAACTACGTCGTTCTATTTCGTATCGGTCAAGTTTCTGTGTTTATCCGTAATGATAATGAATGAATGTGCTTGTCATATGGACTAAAGAGGACCAATGTTTTCAATATTTGGTGCCAATAAACCCAACAAGGAAAACGCATGCCATGTAGTGATTTTCTTACTAGATTTTATTTACAATAGCACAATTAAAAATTCAGTACTATTTTGGAAAATAATTTTAAATAATAATGCTGAATCAAAACAATTTTTATCATATATTTCAATTTAAAAATCGATCTTTTAAATGATTTAAACTAATTTGCCGAAAAATAATTCTCCGTTTGTCAGAAGTTTTGGAGATATTTTTAAACATGAGTTACAACAATGCATTTCATTATTGGAAGTTACATCAATCCCATTACATCAAAATTCTTAAATGTGTGTTTTCTGTGTTGAACATTTCTCAGATAAGTTATAGACAGTAATATGCTCATTTATTATTATTATTATTTTTTTTGTATTCTGTTTTAAAAGGGCAGTATATTTATAGAAAAGCTAGTGCTAATACTATGATATTTTCTCTCTGGTGTTTAAAAAATTTAGTATGAAATTCATGACAATTAGTTTTCTTTAATTCATTAAAAGCAACTAATTCAGGTTTTTAATTAATCTTCCAGGGGGTACGCGTATGTGAGAGATACACTAGAAATGAATTGCGTTTTATACCTTTAGATCTGATGGCACTGGGAAAATCTGTCCTTGGCTGTTTGTCCCCCTCCCTTTGACCTACTTTTAGTTGTCGTCGTAAGTTTGTGGCGGTAATAGGTCTCTGCAGATCAGATATTTTATTTTAGATGCGTGCGACCATTCATGTAAGTTTTTTTCACATCTGATTTTGTATGATATTCAAATAAATCTGTATTGTTTTAGACTGGCGACAGCTGGCAAATGCACTTACAAAGGAAAATGTTGAAAAAAAGCACCCACATCTCTAAAAAGTGAGCTAAAATTAAATGTGCTAAAGAGAAAAGCCGAACTAGGTATTGAAGAAGTGGAAGGCGCGACGTCAAGGAAATAACCTGACAAAAAGAAAAGCGGACTAGAACCACGAGGTTCAGTTGTGAGATTTGACAGATATTTATTGTTTGGAGCACACTAAACACATTTGCTCAAATTGTTACGCTGCAATGAAATAACAATGAAACTATTTTCTTCCTTTTCATATCTAACTGTCAATTACTTTTTCCTTTTTATACATAAATTATGTATTTTTGCACTCCTATATTTTATATGCTAATTTCTCTATAAAAATCGGCAATTTCATTTATATTATTTTGGAATAAATTCAGTTAACCTGTGGTCATTTTATATTGTTATTGCTTGCAATCTATGTTTATATTTTTTCTACTTCTTTTTTAGTAAAAAATGTTTAAAGTAATTGTAGTTATTAATTCTAAGCTATTTACAATATAATTTTAATAGTTACGCTTTTGAAAATTTCCATTTTATTATAGAGTATATGGGAAATACACGCGACCTTTCATGTTGGTACGACGGCCACGCCAGCTGGAAGGTTAACTTTAATATTTCCCCTTTTTGCCACAATTCAAATTACTCTTTTCATCCACAATAAGATAGTCTTTTCGGTACTTTTCAGCTAGCAAAACGCAGCAAATTGCCACATAATGTAGAATTCTTCTAACATTGGCGACACATTGCACTCGGTTTGACTGTTTTGTCATTCGTTTCGCTTGGCGATTTGGCTCTCGTTTGGTTCACAGTGGCGACATTTGAGACCGAATATCAGAAAAATTCCATCTTTTGTTTTCTCATATTTTTTAGTTGTTTCATTGCTTTTGTGTTGATTTATGATTTAGGGTAAGCAAAAAATTACACAAGTTTTAAACTTAGTTGATATAATTGTATTGATTCGATGAGCGTTATAAAAATATAACACAAATAATACTAAAAGTATTTCTGACGATGTAATAAAATGAAGTAGTAAATAAAATTCTAGATACTATTATTCAAAATTTTGACAACTTTAATTTTGATAATATATGAGATATAAATCTGCTTCCAAATCATAAACAAATCGTTTAATTCTGTACTATTATTCTTTTTTCCCTTATTTAAAAAAGAAGAAAAATAATCCAAATAACTTTTAATTAAGTCCTACTTTTGAAATTTCCAGTTAATTGGGATTACTGTTTATTATGATAGACGGATAGAGCTAGGTGTAATCAGTCTTTGCATATTGAAGCAGTATAGAAAGTACTGCAAATAGGACTTTGCTTTTTAAAATATCTCAGTAGCTTTTTTATATCCTTATGTGCTCAAAGAGAGATCTATAATTTCCCCATTCCAGCTGAAATAAGGATTTTAAATGTCAGAATTAGTGAGCATCTTCCAATACTTACCATAAAGGGAATCCATTTCAGAGCCAGCTTTGGATGAAACAATATGAATGGATTTTAGTATACGAACAAACATTCTGTTGATTAGTTCAATTTTTAAAAAATGTAGTTGCATAAAGTTTTGTAAACTACTAATATTGAAAATATTAGTTTAAATTAAAGTTAATTAAATAATATTAAACTAATATTAAAAGTAAATTCAATTCCTATTTAGATCAACAAAGACAATTTTTATTTTATTTACTTTTTATAAAATAATTATCAAAAAAATTATTCAGTATCAAACAATTATTGATTTTAGTAAGGACTGAGTTCGCATTTTTCACCTTCACGTGAAAAATATGAAAACCCTTACTTTTTATTGATTAAGTCTCCACCTGCAGTTAACAGTTTTCATTACAAATTGCTAAAATTCCATTTAAAGTATAAGAAAATTAATTAAATGTAATAAATGAATATTTAAAAACAATTGTATTAACATCGAATGTTATCCACTACAAGTTTAAAAAAATGTATTTGAGCTTGGGTGGATGAAACTCTCAACACAAATTTTCAGAATTCCTTGTTTTGTTTATTTATATCCTTATTATGTTTAGCTTATGATCAGCAGTTATGTAAGTACACTTGTCTTCTTGTATACAGCCGACCACCCTGCCACCACTGAACGTAGCAGTATCGACAGGATTGGTTGTGCTCGACCCATGTAATTACACTAAAATAAAATTCACTTTGAATATTTATGCTGATGAATGGAGTTATTGATTTATACCTGAATCATAATCCAATTCCGGACCAGCTGTGCCTGCAAAAACGTATAGATAGAGTTAAATACGTTCAACAAATAGTGTGCTGATTCTTTCATTCTTTTTATAACTATAAAATTATTCTTAAAATAAAATTAAGAACACTAATTTGAAAATTCTTTTTCAAATTATTTATACTCTTAGGTATATAACATAAGATCAGTAATTATTTATTGAAGCTAAATTAAAATTCATTTTAAATATATGTGCTAATGAATGAATTTGTTAATTCTTACTAGGATTGGAATTCATTTCAGGACTCTCTTTGCCTGCAAAAATATTTGAACAGATTTTAGCATATCAAACAAACATTATGTTGATTAGTTCAGTTTAAAAAAATTATAAAAAAATGTCAAGTCAAAAAACGGAATTCTTTGCTTGTTTATTCAGACTCTTATGTGGTTTGCAAATATTAAATTAACTTGATCTAAAATTAATTTTAAGTATCTGTGTAGGTGAAAAAATTGTTAAATCAAAATTCAGAATTCTTTTTTTTGATTATTCAGACTTTTATGTGTTTAAAATGTGATTTGTAAATATTAATTAAAGTTAAACAAAAATTCATTTTGAATATTTGTATTGGCGAATGAAGTAATCTATTCATACCAGGATGGGAATATATTGGATGATTTTTCTCTGCAAAAATATATGAATAGATTTTCAAGTATTGTGGTGAACTCGAATTTATATGTAATAGAATGAAAAAGTATTATTTAATAAATATTAAAGCCATTCATTTTTTTTGCTATTTAAATTTTTATACGTTTAGCTCTGGTAGCTACTTATTATTAGAAGTGCACATTCCCTAGAATTGTGCTCTGTTTGATTCTAGGTCTATTAAAAAAGTATCTACCTACACATGAGAAGAATAATTGGCTAAATTTCTCCCTCTCCATCCGCATAATTCCCAATCTCCCGAATGTGAAAACATTTCTTTATTATAATACAATGATTTCAAAACTGTTCTTTCACTTAAGAAAATTCCAGTTTCGAAGTGAACATTCTGATTCCATTTTCTTTTTTAAAAAATTGATTTCTTAATGGAAGAAAAAAAAGGGAGCAAAAATACATTTATTGAGCAATACTATTTTTTTGAACTAAAAATTGTTATATTTTTCCTCAGTTGAAATATAGCATAATTTCAATAATTTTGTGTGATACAATCAGATTGAAATTTTCAATTCATATTTTATTAACGTAAAAGAATTTTCAATGGCATCGATGCTTCAGAGACATGCTATAAATGTACACTTGTTTGCGAATTTTAAAGGCAGTATCTATTACAAATGAATGATTTCTTGGACCGTATATTAGTTTGAATATTTATGCCTCATTTGCTTTATTTTTTTCTAAAGATCTATTTTAAGATATTTTTTGTGCTAAAAGATGGAAAATTAATAACATCGCAAAATAATTTGCATAGCTAAATATCTCACAAAAATGTTTTGACAAAATTGCAAAACATATTTGCTTTTCATTTGGTTTACAATAATTTCGCATATGGTATTGGAAATATATGTTCAAAGGAATTATATACTTTAAAATTCATGACCGCTAGAATTTTTAATTTTGAGCACAAAATTATCCGGCATTTTTTCCCTAAATTCCCTCTAAGATTAAAGCCCCAATAGAACAAATATTAAGTAATATATGAAGTGAATTTTTAACTATACCACATTCCTCTCCATTTTCAACTGTACGTTTTATGTATTTGAGTACCAAAACCCTCTAATTCTTTGATTAAAAGGAAGTAAAACACTTTTATTAGAACTATTGTTATTCATTGATTACTTAAAATTTTCATTTATTTATTACTAGTCGCCTTTGGCGACCAGCTGGTTCGCCATGAGTAATGTGTTCTAAAAATATTTTTCGGTGATGCTGCCAAAATATTAAATATTTTTTAAAGAAAGCGAAAAAGGAGAAAAAATTATTCAATAAATGGTTTAAATGTTGCTAACGATTATAGAAACCTTGGCTTTGCATTCATTTTCTAGAAACTATCACATTTTATAATGAAGAAAGTTATTGAATTGATACAGATATTGCAAACGATTATAAAAATATGCCATTAAGTCTGGATTTCAATGCATATCCTGTCTAAATTCAATCAGATTTACCGTAAATAAAGAAGATTTATTGAATTAATGATTTAGATATTGCAAGCTTTGCTTTGCATTTATTTTTTTAGAAAGTATCACATTTTATATTTATTTTCATTTTATATTTATTTTATTTTATCCAGTCATGTGCTAAAAGTTGCATTTCTTTAGATTTATTTGCGATGATAGGTTTTTTTTATTTGAACTTCCGGCATTGTTTTCTTTTATCCAGTCACGTGATAAAAAAACATGGTTTAAAAATTTCTTTAAAAATTCGTTAAAAATAGTAGCTTAAGTTATACATTAAAACGCTGATACCATTAGAAAGCTAATTTTTTAATCTTTAAATTGATGTAAAAATCATGTTTGTGCAATAATATTTTCGGAAGTTATAGAGGAAAAACGTCGAAATTTCGCTTAAATTTTAATTAATTCAAATTCTAATTAAAAATTCGAAAAAAGGGCCCCGAGGTGCACATTCCCGCCCTCCAAGGTATACATGTACCAAATTTGGTAGCCGTAGGTCCGACGGTTTGGCCTGTAGAGCGCCAACACACACACACACGCGCGCGCGCGCGACCATTGTGCTTTATTAAAAGTAGAGATTATTATTATTATTATTATTATTGATAAGTACTTTTCTACCTATTCGATACGTACAAAATTCATATTCAGTATCTTGCTAATAAAAGGAGTTACTGATTCATACCAGGCTGGGAATCCAAAGCAGGTCGAGTTTTTCCTGCAAACGTACATGATTTAGATAAAAGATTCATAAAATAGATTTATATATTGCATAAATACATGAAATAGATTTGAAAATACTGAAAAAGCATTATCTTGATTATAAATGTTTTGTATTAAAACATTTATTCTATGTAAAAATATATGTAATTACAGAATTAAAAAATCTGTTTCGAAAATGATTATAAAGAGTCCATTATTTACATATATGAGCTTTAAATTGATTTAAACATATTTTTACAAATAATTAAGTGTTGTTAGAACTAAGGAATGAACTTTCTGATTCCTACCAGATTGGGAGTTCATAGCTGGACGAGTTTTGCCTGAAATAATGCATAATTTAAATAAAAGATACACTATATGCATATACATATTGCAGAAATACATTAAATATAATTGAACAATCATTATCTTTATTTTTATTATTTATGTATTAATAACGATTTTAATCAATGTAAAAATGTATGCAATTCTAAAATAATAATATTTTTCAGCACTTTATTCGTAAATGTTCATTACTCCCATTACTGAATATTAAGCTGATCTAAACCCATTTTTCTAACATCTAATTTAATATTGTTAAAATTGAGGAAGTTATTAGTGGTTCTTTGAACGAAGAAACAAGTTACATATTTCATGACATATTATGTGGAAGAAAATAATATTGAACTTAACAGCCATTATTCTTATAATTCGTCGATCATGATTTTTATTTTTGATATAAAAACTAAACTTAGTGGCATGACAGCCCATATCTATTTGCTTGACCAAGGAAGCTAGGATGCAAAACACACGTAACAATTAAATGGCCAGCCTAAAGCGGTTATATAAAATGACAGAAATTCCTTTCCTCGAATAACACAATTAATTTCATAAAAACTTGTTCAAAACGAGTATTTAACAGTACTTGAGCATATGAAATCGGGCTCATCTCTTGTACTAAAAGACATATGTTTGAATTCTTCGGTAAAAATCTACAAAGCTTGCATTACCAAAGTCCCTTAATTCAAACATAATACGAATCGAAACTAATTGAATGTCCCGATATCTTTAGAAACGCATTTGATTATTTCAAATTAAACAGCAATGACAAAATCTGCAAAATTCTTTTTCAATTACAGTAACTAATTCTAAAGATTGCAGTAACAATTCTTACTCGCATAATCTTATTATTACATTTTTGCATAAAAATAGACACATACTTTATATTAAAATAAATATTATTCATGTGTATGTATTATTTTAAATTTACTCAGATTCGCATTACTTAAAGTTTAAAAAAATCGTTTTACAATTATAGAAGTAAATAATAAAAAGACAAGTCGTAATATCTTGTTTTAGGTCACAACTAAAGTTAATTTCTTTTATAATTACAACTAAACTATTAATTATTTTTCTTCTTTCAATATTATTTTATTTAATTTTTAAATATAGAAATCATTTGTAGTTGGTAGAGGAAATTAAAATTTATTTGTCTTCTACAAGCTAATTTCTTTTATAAATAACTTAAATGAATCCTAATGAATCTAGCTTTTTAAAGTTCATTACAGTAATACAAAAAAAGCAAAAGTTTTATATCATTATCTAATTTTTAAAAAGATCAAAGCTTACCAGCTGTAGGGCTGTTACTGCTTGAATCTAAAATTTTTAAAGAAAATTTATTATTTTTAATTATATAATAGGTACTTGAAATAATTACAAGTTATAGTCACAAAAATACACATTTTTTAATGTCAAGAAGCTTCAGCAAATATATTAAATGAGATATATTTGCATATAATTTAGAAATATACATTTATTGTTTCCTAAAATCATTTTATATTTAGAAAAAAAATGGATAAAGGACAGGATTTTGTAATAGAAAAAGAATATCGAAATGAAGGATAGAATTTTTGTATTGAAGTTAAACGTAATAACTTCTACCATATGATTTTTATATAAATTTCTAGAATAAAAGTTTCAATAGTGTATTGGTACCTAAACATTTACTTTATTTTATTTTTAATAATATAAAAATGTAATGGATAAATAATGGATTAAATTAAATATCATATTTTTTATCTAATTAAATTATCATAGAACACTTTTATTTTAACTTTTAAAAATATTTTTAATATCATATACTTTCCAAACAATATACTTCTACTAATAAAAAATTTATTTAGAAAAAAAATTGCTGAAAGGAAATCTTTTTGATTTCAGACATAAAACTATCCAATAAATTAATGATAAAAAATATAATAAGTAATGAAATTAAGGTAAGATTTTAAGTATTATAATTTATATTTTGAATTTCAAAAGTGATAACATTAAAAATTATACAATACAAGAGAAAAAAAATATTAAAAATAGATAGATTGCGTTCAAACATTTTTAAGGCATCTAACTCCCTTTCGTGAAAAATATGTGTTAAAAAACTTTTTTCCAAATTTTTTTTCTTTAAAATTATGCTTTTTCTTAGATAATTGTGCTTTCTAACGCCTTCTAGATCATTGAAGTAATCTGAAAATTGCAGGACAGTTGTTTTCCTTCTTCAATATATTGACAATATCTATCATTTAATGATATATATTATCTTATCCATGATCTTTTGATAAAATATGATTTTTTATATAAAGTTTTAACTATTCAAATAATTTAACGAACTTGTTTTGAAATCACAAAATGAAAGCAAAATTACTTGTTTTATTTGTAACTGCTCATTTAAATAATATCATAAACTTAATGAATTCATCATATAAAAAAAACTCAAAATGTGTATTTAAGTATGAATTGTAAATCTAAAAGAATTTTGTAATAATTTAAACCTTAAAACGAGAAATCGTTTATCAATGTAATATTTTGCATCTCAAATGCAAATATATTAATAAGTGAGGTACAAGATGAATAAATTAAATAATGCGGAGCTATTTTTTAATAAATGTTTTCTTTGATTTTTAAATCTCTCCGATTGAGTCGAATGGAAAAAATCTGTCAATACAGAGACTCAGACACGATCTAAACTATAGTCTTCCATATATATTTTAAATTAGATGTTTTAAAACATGTAGATTTTTATATACTTGGAATATATTCTTAAATAACGTATATTTTATTTATTAAATGTCTTTCAACCAAGCGAATTCATTAATTCGGAATTATGCCTCCTTAAAAGGCTACAATTGCATTTCTTTTTTTTATTATATTTGTAATTTTAAAACTGGGCATATCCAAAAACCTTTAACATCAAATTCAGATTGCAACAATTTGAATCAAAAAACCGAATGATTGAAAATTATCCAATATTAATATATACAAAGAGTCAATGATTTTTCTATTTGGTGTCTATTGAACAAATAGAATACTTACGAATTTTCTTTGGAACAGCTAGTGTAAAGTAGAAATCACAGTACATG
>JAPMOQ010005697.1:0-10424 GCA_026543055.1 Argiope trifasciata
TTACTCCTAGATCATGTGATTTAACATCATTGGATTTCTTTTTATTGTGTTATTTGGAGTTAAAGATTTATGCCAGCAAGCCCACAAGCATGCATTCATTAAAGGAGGAAATTCAATGCTGCATCAATAAAATTCAGTCATACTTATGCAAAATGGTCATGGAAAATTTTGACAAAAGAGTATGTATGTGCCAACAAAGCTTTTTGCCCTATTTTTTCCATTTATAACTCTATTCTGTGTAATTTATGATTCAATAAAAATATAACAATTTAAAATAATTTTTTTAAAATTCTTGTGTTAATTTGAATCTTGCATTAACATATTGCTCTATTGTGTAATGCTCCATTTTCACTAACCCTAAACTATCAGCTGACAAATAATTTTTTCCCCAGTTGTATTACCAACACTTTACTGCACAAACCATAGCAAATTCAAATTTTGAGTTAATTTTGGGGCAGCCTTTATAAAAAGCAAATATTCATTAAATAACGTTCTTTCCTATTTTGCGTATCATAAATGGAAACATTTTCAAAAGTAATCCTTACATGTGGGAGAGGGGAAGCAGCAACAGAAGGCTGAACAGCTACATTTTGGGGAGGAGTATGCGAGGCTGCTGATTGGGCAAGCATGACTGTGCCTGCTGAAACTGGAGTTCCAGTTCTTGATCGATTAGGGGCAACAGAAACTGAAGCTACAAATGGCACAGTGGCAATGCCATATGATGCTGCAGATTCACAAGGTACACTAGCTGAAGCTGACTGAGTTTGACACTGAACTTCCACATCTTCAGAACCCATAATTAAAGCCAAATCCTGCTACTTCCTTCTGTAAAAATGGAATAAATGAACTAATGATATTAACAATAAGAGGGTGAATTTGCAATAAGTCTGACAGAAAATTCCAAAAATTAATTCCAATCTGAAACTTCTGAAGGAAGGAAAAATAGAAAAAAATGCAAAAAATATCCAGCTAATTTTAAATATTCTTATTAGAAACATTTATTTTGCATAACATTATAAATAACTTAACTGTAACTACAATATAGCTATAGTAAAGAAAGTAACAAAATTTTTCATTTATTTAAAGATCCCCCCCCCATTTAATATGAGGCAGTCATGCTTTGCTATAGTTGCAGTTTATACCATGTAACTTCAGACTGAGAACTTAAGTAAAAAATTAATATTAAAATATTATCTTTAAAAAAGGTATCAAATCTTAATACTTTGATTAAACCAAAAAATTTTGGGAAAAAAAGCCATTATAAATTTTTTATGAATATTCAAGAATTTCTTTTGATTGAAAAGTGGTTAATTTTCAGATCAATTAAATCAAGCAGAATTATATTTATATGAAATATATTTGAATAAGTTTATTTGCTTCACAAATGTATAGATGAGAAATAGATTCTTAATTTATAAAAAAATTTTCATAATCATCAACAAAATATATACAGTTGCTGAATTTATATATTTGAATATATACAATCATATATATTTAAAATCCCTTATTCTTCCATATATATATATATATATATATATATGGCTAAATTTCCAAAATTTAATGAAAATTACAGCACACATATCTCAGAGCTTAAATCTATAGTATCAAAGTGATTAGCTACTAAAAAATATTATTATGTAGCACTTTTTTAAGAAAAACCAATGAAAATGAATTATAGAAGAAATATATTTTAGAACAATTATTATCAGCGGCCATTTCATGCTTTATAGTAACTTTGAAAGTGCTGTAACTTAAAATACTATATTAAAAATTGCTGCATTTCTATATAACTTAAATTTAATCTTTATTTTAGATTATTGTGCATAAGTAAATAATAAATTTATAAAAATGAATTACAAGTTTAAAACTTGATGCTTTTTTAATAAAGAAATTTTAGTTTTTTTATAGTTTTTTCTGATTTTAAAACAAGTTTTTAAAAAAATATATATATATTCATGGCATTAATACCTTTAAAGATTTACAGAATGATAATTGAACTAATAAAAATCAAGAAGTGTGCAGTTAAAATAAATATGAAGCATTTTTCATAAAATATATAGTTACAAAATAATTTTATCCTACAAAAGATTTAAAAATTATCTAGCATTAATTTGCTTCTATTTTCTAATTCATTTAGAATTCTGAACCAGCACAATATTTTTCAATATCAGAAAAATATTTAAAACACTATTAGACTATTTCTGATTAGGTTAATTAGACAGCTTTCTTGGACCTGTAGAATGAATAAGAGCATCACACAACTATTTTAAAAAATTTATTAGCCTAGTTGTTAAATAAGAAAAATAAAAAATTTAAAATATATAAAATATTACGATTATAGTGAATACATCTGTTTGAGAAAAGTTATCACATTTTTAATAATATATTTGAACATTGCTACACTAACTGTTACGTTAAAACTTTTCTAGGCATGTTCAATAAAGTCATTTTTGACAAAATTATATTTGCTTGAAAGATAATTTTTCTCATTCTTTCATAATCATACTTGTATTAGAAAAAAATATTACTTTACAAAAATTAATCATACCATATTATTTACTTTTTCTATGATATTAATATATATTTAGAAAATCCTTAAAATACTTGAAGATAAGTCATAAATAAATAAATTCATGAAAATAAGTCATTACATATAAATTAAATGGGTTGAGGTATGAAACTAATTTAAATAACAATTTTTTAAAGGCATTTCTTGATTAACATTGCCTTGGCTGCAAAATTATTAAATATGCCACTGTTGCTAGATTTTTTTTCTTAATTATTAAGAAATTAAAGTATTGTGTAACAATAAAATAGTGTCAAGTATATGAATGGCTAAAAGAAATTGGGATGAGATAAAAATCCAGTTTTTCTCCTCCCCTTTTTTTCCCCTATGAAGGAAACATAATGTTTTTACCTTGAGATCAGAAAACACAAAAATGGAAGATGAATTAGATCTTTGATACTTCCAGCATTATGAACAAAATTACATAAATTTATAAAAAAAGTTATGCACTGAAAATATTTCAGTTCCACTGCGATTAGCATACAAACTGTAACAAGAAATTATATTCAATTATTGGCATACTACAAAAGAATTGAAGAAATTAATATCCTCTGAGCATATTAATAGAATTTTTAAAAAATCATTGCATTATTGCTGTTTTATTTTTCAGCAGTCAATCCTCCTAACCTAACTATCACTAATAACTAAATATGAATACATCTAGCATTAAAAATGAATTTTTAAAAATAAGGAACTATACTAGTATAATTCTCATCTGGCATATTAAAATGGATGTTAAATCTTATTACTAACAATGTTGAGGTAAGAATTATAATACAATCAAAATCTGAATTAACAATATAATTTAATGACTTGAAGAAAATGGCATTTGCATTGATCAGAAATGTAAACAAACAAATAAATAAAAATGCAGCTGTTAAATTTAACAGGAGGATCTCTAATAAGCATACTAGATCTCATGATGCATAAATATGTCCATTATTTGTTTTTCAAGGCCTTAGGAAATATGAAGAAATATTAATTGATAAATCAAGATGAAAAATTTCAAATATATTTCAATGAACATCCAATATAATTAAATTTATAACTTTCTTACATCTAAGAAATTTGAATAATTTAAAGTATAAAACAAGAAAATTAATACTGGTCTAACAAGAAAATTTAATAATGAAATCAATAAAAATAAATACTTAATTTAATAAATTACTAGAATTTTCTTAGCTTAAATTTAGTAAAGATGTGAGGAATAGGAAATTAACTAAATCTTAATTTAAGCTCAAAATGGGGGAAAAAATACCACCATGCAAAAATATATTTTTAAAAATTAATGTGTTCAAATATATTCCTCTACACACATAAGTTAAGATTATATCAATATTTTAGAAACAGAATAATCATGATAAAACATATTTGAAGTCCATTCCCTTATTAATATAAAATGCCTGAAAACTTTGTCACCCTATTTTAAGATATTACCTGGCATTCTTAATATTGAAAAATACTATGGGAAATAAATACTATCACATGGTAACAGGGTTGAATCTTTTTTTACATATGAGTAGTAGTTTTATATAATATGGGAGCTAATTATAATACAATCAAGAAATATAGCCACATATAAATAATTTTTAAAAAAAAATCTTTAAACTACATTAACATTTCAAATGCAGATAGAATATTAAAATACTTATTTAAAATTTCTAGATATTATAGGCAATAAATGGTATATCGAAAACCATTATTTTTTTCTCATCAAAACAAAGAATTAATTTGAAAATTAAGATAATGCAACATTAGTACATAAGCTATTATTTACTTTAAATTAAATATAAGTATAGATATACATAGCTTTCGATAAATATTAAAATATTATACATACATAAATTAATGGCACTTGAATTAAAGAATGCAAAGGAATATTTGTTAATGAATTTAGCTTCAGATACAATAAATATTCATAAATTAAATTGAAGAAATTTTTATATATGAAATATAAATATTTTTATAATGCTTAAATAAGCAAAATATATTATTGTGCTAAATGAATTATTTTATAAAAAATATAAATAATTAATGCAAAAAAACGCACATTAATTATTTATAATAAGTAGAAAAATTACATTGCAATATATGACAAATACTGACGAAGCTTTAAATAAACATAGCACGGAAACTTACAAAATATACCAAATGTTTAAAATTTTTGAAGACATTTTGTCAATTTTGGAAAATAAAGAATTATACATTAAGAAATTACCAACGTAAGTCGTAATTTTAAAATGATATTTTTAAATAAGACTGCATTATAGTATTAAACATTTGACACCAGAGAAGTATCAAAGCTTACGATTTCAAGAACTTAACCAAATAACACCCATATTGGTAACAATCAGAAGTTTGTTTTAGTAGTATATAAAGAAAAATATATTTAGGGAATGTCACTTAAAGATTATTTTAACAAGAGTAGTAATTCTACTGGTTTCTACTCACCCCTTCAAAGTTGACAGCGTCCATCTCTAGTTTGTGTCGATAGAATAAAGAATTAATTAAAATTAGAAAAGGGACGCCATCACGATTTAGAGATTAATCATTTGTCGTAGACGATGATTTGGTGCAAAGATATCTCTTCTAGAGATATTTGAAAAAATATATAAATATTGAGAAATCATTTAATTTAAGTCCATTCCTGTCAAAAACTTCAAGAGATGAATACAAAACTGACAATCATATAAACAACCTTCCCCATAAAGCCTAGCAGCCGAACCAGACACCGGTCGAGTGGAGATGTTTTTAATGAAACCACGCTAATCATCTTTGTTTTGTTTTGTTTCGCATTAGATCGTACTCGAGCTATGTTTTCATTTTCGGATTCATATAATCCAAGCAAATCATAATGGAAAGAATCGAAGACATAAAAATTTTGTCCTTTTTACTATTTAAATATTTAAAAGTAATTGTAAATATGGTAATTTATTATAATTAATTATAGTAATACAATTGAAATTATTTAAATATTCAAATCAATTACTTAGTAATTTATAAATTCAAAATAGTTTCATCTTTAGGAGAACGCATATGAAGAGAGTATTTATTTACTATGAGTGATCAAGATCTCAAGACTTTTATGGAACAATCAGACCTCATGGTGATTCAGTACTAAGCTGATAAATAATTATCTTAGCACTGAATTAGGATTAAAAGTAAAAACATTAATATTCAAAATTAACTCAAATATTATTTATTTAATTCGAATTCTAATTTTTCATGTGAGTTAAAAAGGAAATTTATGTGTGTTTGTACTATAAAACTTATTATTATATTGTATTTCCACCTTTAATCTGATATTAAAGATGGGAATAATACCAGTAATGGGTATTGTAAATTCAATAATAACAATTTTTGCGCCATCATAAGTCTCCTTATAAGGCTTTAAAGAGGCCTGCTTTTCTTGAGCCGTGCAGTGATGTCGATGTCACACCTTTTATTATGCATTTTAAAATTTGTTACACTGCATCTTTCATATTTCATATAGCCATTAACTGCCTTTTGCAGAATTTAATGTATATACTTGTAATACAGAGCTATTATTTGAACTCTAAATAGGGCTGCCAAAAGTCCAACTTAGATTCAGGACAAAATGTTATCAAATGCTTCGTTTAATGAAACATGGATCCAACACACTTAACATTTCCTCAATAACCCCCTCCCCCCCCCGCCCTCATGAGACAATTTCTTTAAAAATGTTCTGCTATTTTTATTCTATCGTTTGGCAGCATAATAAATTATACGATATACTGAATGCTATATACAATAACATAAAGATGTAACAATATTGTAAGAGTATTTTGTGCTAATTGAGCTATTGAGCACTCTTCTTTTCAAGCCGAGTATCTTTCAGAGAGAACAAGATGTAAAAATCTAGCAAATATGATGAATAAAATTTAAATGAAATTTCTTCTTATAAGATAAAATTATCGGTAATCATTGATAATTTCAAAGCCTTCATTTTGTATTGAAAATTTATAAATGCTGTATTTTTTCTAATGGTCACCACTAATGGTTTAAAGAACTTCTTTTTATACTGGAAGTTTGCCGATGAAATAATTATACTAGACGCCATTCTTGAAAATCCTTTTGCCGTTTGTTTCTAATCACAACTCCCTCTTTTTTTTAAAAAAATTTCACGATGATATGGTTTTAAGTATGTCTTCTGTATTTTCCATATATTCATTCAACTTATAGGTATATAATTTCAAATCATTGTCGATATACATTGTAAATGTTCCAGTATTTTTCGCATTATACCAGTTATTTATTCTTTATCGGACAAAGATCTGAATCTGTGCATTTTCAAATTTAGCTAGTTTGTTTCATTAGACATTAGAATCAGCGCAACAAAATAGTTAATAGAAAATGACAAAATATTTATAATTATTTTAGTCTTTAATAATTTGCAATAAAAATAATTAGAATCATTGTTATTTTAAGTATGTCACGGGGGCTTTAAAAGTTCTCCACAAACCAAAATAGTTCTTTTAAATTGTTGTTTAATTTTCACAATAAGATGCTGCAAGCCCCTTTCTTTAGTATTTTTTTATTGGTATTTTAACCTTACAATATGATAAAATTTATTAACAACTAGTCGCCTTTGGTGACCAGTCGGTTCGCTAGTCTTAATACTTTTTATACTCTTATATAGTAATAGATTGATAAAAGATAATTTTTTCCAACGGTCTGGCCTAAAGAGCGCCAACACACACACATATAGAGCTTTATTATAAGTGTAGATTATAGCATTTTTTTCAATCTTAAATATTTAAACAATCGGTATTAAATATTTGTGTAAAAATATTGTTTTAATTAATGTTATATTTATTTTTATAGAAATAATATATAATTAAATGAATTTTGTTTTTTGTTTTTCAGAAATTTTCTCTCATCAGTTTTATTTCTTATAGATCAATTTTAAATTTGGTAACTTTTTATTTAATGATAACCTCTGGCACAGTCATTTAATGTAAACAATTTTAGTTAAGAAAAGAGTCCAGTTAATTGAGTGATGCTTTTGTAATGAGCCATTATTGCTAATATTGAAATATAGAGACAAAAATATAAGCAGTCTCATCTGCAATGTATCCTCTTTAATGGTCATTCAATAGTTAATTTCTAAATTATCAGAGATATGCATATACTTCCAGTTGGGAAAATAATATAAATGTTGTAAAAAAAATTCTACTTCTTTGTTGTTTGAGACAGTATATATATTGTAAAAATATTATACACTGCCAAGATTCTGTTTATTAGTTTATGAATATTTTTGATACACTAATATTACAAACAAACAAAACTTGTGGCGATGTCTGTTGATGAGCCTATAGTAAGGATATCAAAAGCTTCATAACATGGCAAATTTATAGACTTAAATTTGCATGCTTATTTGTTTAAAGATTAAGAAAATAAATAAAAAAATATTTTGCTATATATGACACCCACTACATCCCATATTGTGACATCTTCTACAACTGACCACTGTATGATTTTTAGTGAACAAAACGTGGCAAACTGAGGTGAACTAAAGAATACCCATGACATATCTGTGGAGCGCGACGACCGAGAAAGATCACTAGAGTGGTAAACGAGGTTTTATTTAGAATTTCTATAATGTAAATAATTAAATGTCCATAACAAGTATTATTTAGAGATTGTCGATTAAAATATTTATATACTCCGTTAATTAAATGACTACGGTATTTTAAATATCATCATGTATCAGATATCACAATTTAATAAAATGGTCTTCAGTTTTGGAATTTTCTTTGCTATACCAGAGAGCTTTGGAAAGCAAACTATTCAAAATCTTATAAGGATTTAGAAATTTTTGTCAAAACTTGGGACAGTTGTTCGCATGGGTGGAAATTTAGAGATAACAAAAGAAAAAAAAAAGCACCCTTAAAGCTTATTCTAATCATATCCAAGATTTTTCACTAAAATAAATGTAAATGTATGAGGGCTTTTACCGACAACGCCCTTGTATGCATTATGGTTGTTATGTGCTTCGCATCTTAATATCCAGTGGTGGGTAATTATAAATTATATGATCGTTTATAAGTTTAACAAATTCAACAAATGCAAAGTACTCATCGGAAATATGATAAACTGTTATCAAATTAAAAGTAATATATCAATTTAATTGAACACGGCATCGTATTAAAGATCTATATTATAGTTTGTATTGAACCTTACAATCTTTTCATTGATATCCTGAGTGCTAAAATAAACAAAATATTGAGCTGTGAATTGATTTAAATTGGAGAGTAGAATTACATTTTGATAATGATGCTAATTGACACAAATTGATCATAAGACAGGTCGACACAAAGATCTTGTATTGAATAATAATCGTCAATTAAATAGCTTTATTTGAAATGAATACTTTTGTTTGCACAACATCAAATTAATAATAGAATTTCTATTGGCTTCTAAATTCATCACTTTGCTGGATCTGTTAAAGGATTACTGGCCGATCCCATTAACTCTGATTGTTTGAAAACTCAATTTATCACATTTATGACTAATTTTATGACATATCTGTCATTTTGAATATAATTTGGCTTGGAAAAATATTTCGCACTTTTTTTTTCTTCTTTAAAATGATGGGCAAATAGTTGAATAGTCACCAAGAATTTGCCGTCCCATGTTGATGTGAATATATTTTCGTGTATATAGAATATTTATTTAAAGCATGTTAAATGAACCTTGCGATGTATTCAGAATGCAAACTCACAATATAAAATTTCCAAACACAAATTACTCAAAGTTTTAAATTAAGTACTTTATGTAACTAGTTTTTAATAACTTCCTGAGTGCTATACGTTAAATTTCAAGTTTTAAAAGTCACATAACTCATACAACCATAAAAACCACACATAGTTTTGCTTATTGTACTATGCATTTCCATAATTTCTTTCATTGTGTAATTTGAGCTACTTTTATCTACTTTAACGAAGTCATAAGTATACTATATGTTAAAAAAAATATAATTTATGCAATGTTTTAGAATATAATTCAATTAAAACTTCTCTGAATTAAGCTCAAAATTTAATTAATTACAATAAAAAAGAAACGATTAAGTGATAAGGATAATAATAATAATAAAATAAAATAAAAAAGGGGGGGGGGGAGAAAAAGTAGCTATTTAAAAAAATGAATGCGTTAAAAGTTCTTTTTCATTTCTTTCTTACGAAGTCAAATCCTAATTTGATTGCAACATAATTTCAACAAATTCTGCAACTAAATTCTTACTTTTATACATATATAAATGTATCAATGTATGTAAATGCATTAATACATATAAGAATGTAAAATCTTACATTTGTATACATATATAAATGTATAAAAGTCCTATTTAGTTATTGCTTGTGATGAATTTAAGTATAAACATCTACAAAATAAAAAAAACACTATACCATATAACTATAACTACATAAAAATTTGGACACTGCACTATATAAAAATTTAGAACTCATAATTTTTTATAACTACATTTATTAATCCTTATAGTATGTAAGTTATTAGTTGTAGCATTTTTGAAAGTGAAAGCATATAACTACAATAGCTAATGACTTGGAAATTATATATTGTTGTCAAGACCAGAGAAAATGCTTATGTAATAATTTCACATTTATGAAAACAAAATACAGAAATAGGCAATAATATAATACACATAAAGCAACAATTTATAAGGATATAATTTTTAAATTACATAAATAGACATGATTTTATATTTAACTACTTTATTATTAAGTTAATATTTTAAAATTAAAAAAATTGGAATATATATATATATATACATACAGTCGATTCCGGTTAATCGGACCACATCGGGACGCGATCATTT
>JAPMOQ010005700.1:0-12506 GCA_026543055.1 Argiope trifasciata
CCAGCTTCAGAATCATATGCAAATCTCATTTTTTTCTTGAATTACTGCATTAAAATTGATCCAGACTTTCCAAGCGATCAACCAATGGCAACTTTGATTCGAAATTCGATACGGATATATACTTTAGATATTAAATATATATACAAGGATTGTTCAAATGAAAAGGTACGAATAGACACTTTGGAAAACTTTATATACTGTGAAGATTTTATTCAAAATATTCATCGTAGGCCTGAGCACAAAGATCCCATTGATTAACGAGTCGAAGTATTCCTTGCACCAAGAATTCCTGTGACACTCACGATGCCCAGTCCTTCAAAGCTTCCTTGAGTTCGCCGCCCAAAGTCCACTACTTGTTGAATTCATCGAGCACAGAATCACTAACTTTCATATGTACTGTTTGACACTCCAAAGACTACGAAGGTCCATCAAGAACAAAAGACCAGTTCTATTCACCGAGGCTGGGGCTTTGCTTCATGATAAAGCAAGTCCACGGGTCCCCAGGGTTCGACTAGTGGAACTGGCCAAATGGAAGCAGCTTGACCATCCTTCATACAGCCAGGAAATTCACCCTGCGATTTTCATGTATTTGATTCCCTGAAAAAACATCTGAAAGGGAAGTGCTTCAACTCGGATGGCGAACTCAAAGACGCTGTGAAGGTCTGGGTCTCGTCATGATCACAGGAATTCGAGGAACAAACAGTCTTTGTATGTACAGATCTATATTAGGCTGTTAAATCTATTTAGTGCAGAAGTTACTGCTTCTGTAATAAAACGTGTTTTTAGAGGACATTTTTATATCATTTAATCACAATTCTAACCCTGAAGGGCATTTAGTAACATTGTGGTTTGGATTTCTCATAACCATAACCTAAATGGTGAAGAATATTCTATTACTGAGATCATGTACCCCCTCCCTCCTCAAGCGTTATTTCGGAAAACATAATAATGTTAGGTGATTATTAAATAAATTCTAATTTTATCAATTATTTAAGTTTATTTTTCTTTTCAATTTGAAAAGTGAATACTTAAATTAGGTCAGATCTTTTTATTCGATTATACAAATTCATATTACATTCAAAATGAGCATTAATTTTTTTTATTTCATTTGCAAATTTAAATTTTATTGATTTAAAAACATTACATTTAACACACTTTCTTCGAATAGAATGTATAATTTTTGAAATTGAAACAATAAATGTCAAAAAGTATTCTTTCGAACAATGCAAAATATCCTTAATATCTAGAATTATTTCAAAATAACATTTTATGAAATATTAATAACATACAAAAATATAAATGGTGTTATTAAAATTTGTTTCAAATATATTTAGAAATATATTCTGTAATAGTTTTCGAAGTCCCAATCCACAATGAAAATGTATATTTGGCAACTGTACGTAATTTTTCATTTTGATATAAATTATGCGTGCAATTTATGGAAGGAAGCAAGACACAAACTAGCAGCATTTGTTGAAATATTTTTATCTTCAATGCAGCAATCAATCTTCATTATTAACCAACATGTATATTTGAGATTACTCAATACAAGGATTTAAAAGTTCGTACATTTTAATCCCAGAAATTTCAAATACAGGAAATAGTTTTGAAACTTGTTTATCCGCAAAACAAACGAGAAAACTAACTTTAGAATCCCTGCGAAGAGTTTGATAACATGTATAATACTCTTTGCGTATCCTTCTTTTTCTAGTACATATTCACTTCGAACCAAAAATTGCTTTTTAAACTAGGTTTTTTTTTCTATACACTCTATAGTTTAAATTATGGACAACGGCTGAATTTTAAGTAGTGCGAAAAAAATAATTCACAAAAGCAAGTTTTAGTTGGAATGTTTGGTAAAGAAAATCACTTATAGCACAAACAAAAAAAACTACCGACGCATAAGCTGAAAATATATATATTTCTTATTATAGCTGAATAACTATATAATAGGTTCCAATAAATTTAGCAACACTGTTTTTAGTTTATACTGAACATGTTTTTTAAGAAAACCGAGAGGATATGCTCATAATTTTGAAATTGTTTTTTTGTGTGTGAGGGAAACATTTTTTATATGACAGTTGTTGCTGTTGTTGTTACTGATGACACTTTTCAAGCTCAATGATAGAAATCTGTCAGTGATTTAAGCCTAAAGTAGCGTCCCTTGTTTTTTAAGTATCGCCTACTAGGGCTAAAAGTTTGACTTAGCTGCTTCATACTTCACATTCGCTTTCACAGCCCCTTTTTACAGAGGAGCACTTACTTCCCACTACTTACAGATAGAAAACAGAATAACAACCATGCCCGAACCGGGACTCGAACCCGGGATGCCCACATCATGGGAAAACGCTACCCCTATGAGAGGACGCCGGCTTATATGACGGTGATTTACAGAATCTATTAAATTTAATGAAAAAATAACTAAACATGTTTTGAGTAGTATATATTAAAATATCTTTTCTTTACTTCAAATATTTCTAACCCTAAGTTTTTAGTTTATAATCTGTTACTTTAAATATCATTTAATATAAAAATAAATAATCTCTCAAATTTCTCATCAGGTGGAGCCACGAATATGTAATCCAAATTTACTTAAATTTATTAACTAACTGATAATACAATTCTGAAAATGTTAAAAAGTTTATACTATTAAAAAAATGCATAATTATTTAGAATGTCATATCTCTATCTTTCAGAAAGCTAGTGAATATTTAATAACAAAGTATCAACTTTAACAACATGAAATATTTAAATTTAGAGAGACTACATTATTAATTATATGAAATATCTACTAACTTCATCATGAAATTAATTAGGAATTGATGTTTGGGCAATGTATTAAAAATTTTTTTTCTTATGAAATCTTCAATGATTTAAATAATATATATGACGTAAAATCGATATTAAATATTACTGAAAAGTGGATTGTTAGCGGATTAGTAAATATTTCTATTTTCCAAACCTTCCGTCTTTCATACAGTTTATAGAGATAACACGCTGCCTGTCAATCAGGATTATTTTCTGAACGACAGATTCATAAAAAACCTTTGACAATCTACGATATCAATTTCGATTAAAATGATAAAAAGCAGGTTGCTTCCGTTTTTTGCTCTGAGTAAAAATTGCAATTTTTAATTGATATTTATAACAAAGTAGTAAATAACTACATATATTTCCTTAAAAAAATGTTAGATTTTAATGGCATAACCCGTTGTATTTTATTTGAGAGATGAAATGTGATTTTTACTTTACCAAATTTAAATTGTTCGCATTTTAAGTCAATATGAACTCTGTTTTGAAGTTTTTTGAATTTTTCAATGAAATTCAGACTTTTTTGTTTCGTTACATGATATTTATGTGTTATTTGTGCAAAATTAAGAAAGAAATACTGCAAGTTAACTGCGTATTTTTTTAATACTTCAAAAAGTAAAAATACATAGTGGAATAAAGCATATTACTTTTCCTTAGAGTACTCATAGACATAATTTATTATTGACATTACAATGTCATTGATTTCAACTCCATTAGTAGATTTATAGACACAATAAAGGGATGCAAAATTATAAAAATAGTACAATTTTAGTATCTGTAATTTAACATATAATGCTTGCATATATTAACAAGATACATAAATTTATATTGACATTAAAATGTCATGAATTTTAACTCAATTAGTAAATTTCGTACGCATATTATAGAGATAAATAGAAAAAATCAAAATTGCATGATTTTTACTATCACAATTTGATAATTTAATTTACTTTAGTCTGAAAATTATGATCATCAGATTATATATAATAGATTTAATTGAAATTAAATGTAACAAACATTCTCACCAAATTAGGAAATGGCCATAAATGGCTTACATGCATGTAAAATTTAAATGTAAACTGATATAAGAAAAAACATTTATGAAAAAAGTGCTATCAGCTATAAAAATTAGATTACTAGCACTATTAATGTCTTTAAGTTTATCCTTTTGAAGTAAATGTGAAAACAATTGTGAAGAATTTCAAACTGTATTTGAAATAAATCACTTTATTTGAATAAATCCAAAACTCCACCCACTGTGTACGTGATGAAGAAGTTTGAAGGTTTACTAACGATAATGACCCTTTTTCCATCTAAACACGCGAGTACTCTGCAACAAAATACAAACGAAGCATAATCAAAACAATACTTTCACCAAACAGCAAATAAGTAATAAAAAGTTTAACAGCTCAACGTTCTAAAGAGAACTCGCCGAAGAGCAATTCTAATTTTCCTCAATTACCCGCTTGAGCTCAAAACAGCTGCTTATTCACATTTCTAAACTACTTGCTCTTTCGATCGCAATCAGACGACTGACTGACTCTTGCTTTTTATAGATCTAATAAATGAGCATCGAATGTTCTAGAACAAACGCTGGAACTCGACTCCTAATAGAGCTATCTTCAAGATTTTCGCACATTATGGATCTTAGATTTTTTGTCACCAATACCGTAACATCGACAGATTTGTCGCAAAGGCGATGGAGGTTCATTCAGCATTTATTCAATTTTATCTCTGTTTATGCAGCTATCTGTAAAACTTTATTTCTCACTATAACATGAACTGTGCAAGGAAACAATGTTACGGATTTGTAATTAAAGTATGTTTTCCTTTGATTAAAAATGAATTTGAATTTAGATATTCTGGACTCCAAGTCATTATCTGTAAAAACATTATAAACAATGAAATAAGCGTATGCTCTTTTATCATCTAATATTTTAGGAAGGATATTTATCATATTACACCAATATTTAAGACTAAACGAAAATATTTTTATTGGCTCAATATTTTAGGGCACAGCCAAGGCTTTAATTAAATGTTTCGTGTCACTGTAATGAGTGTGGAGATTTTACATAACTGGCAATGATGAATTAGAAACAGTTTTAGCTGCGAAAAGTATGAGCCATATTAAGAAGTGTTTAATAAAATACTTCTGGTGGTGAATATGCCAACGCCATATATATTAGTTTCGCCATCAGTTATTACTCTTGATTAGATTCGCGTGTGTCAATATTTTTAATGGCAACAAATTTTAAATAGATGCAAAACACAGAGGGATTGTTTAAAGTTGATGTATCTGTACGAAAATATTTACATATGTTTGAGCAGCTTTCTGTATTTTATAATTAGCTATTATGTAAAACTCGAATTTAAAGCTCAGCAAGGTATTTTGTTAAAATTAAATTTAAGAATTTGATACACTGTCATTATCCCAAATACCCACAATTTTTCCGAACCAAACAGTTCACTTATATCTAATTCTAAATTTAGAAAATTTTTGTTCAACAAAATTCAAGTGTGGTAGTGCACAATTTTATAAGTTTGATTTCTATGTAAAATATAGCTGTTACATCATTATATATTAATCAAATACTAATTTTTAATATTAATGTTTTGCTTAAAATTTTCAATTATAAGGATGCAGTTCATTTCATATTCTTGACAAAATTATATAATTAGTTTGAATCATTTTCTTAAGATCGATTCTTGTGTCATATTGATGAATTGAAGTAGATGTTTAAATTCCTTAATATTAGTTGTGTTTTAAAATAAGACATTTAGGAAATAAATGTTTTTGAATATCTAAAGAATTTCTTAGAGAACACTTTGTCTTCAAATTTGAATTAGAACTAGAAACCTATTAAGTAAAAAAAAATCACTTTCATGATTGCATCTGTTCTTAAGTGGATAATTACAAAAAAATTCATCATATCTTTTGAAAGAATAATTAATTTAAAACTTCCTTTTACTCTTTAGTGAAGTTATTTGATTCTTAACTAAGGAAATAAAGTTATTCTCATGATAAGGAAATAAATCAAACGAAAATTAAACCCTTTTTTTCTATTTTCCGTAGGGGACATTTTCATTCAGTTATGTAAAATGATATAATTTATTTATAATTATGCGATACTATTATTATTTTTAAATTCAAAGATCGAATAAATTTCAATCAAGCAATTGATAAGAAATTTTAAAATACAAATTAAAATATACAGGAGGTTTTGCAAACTGCATTACAAAAACAGAGAAAACTCCTACTTTGATTTCGAATATTATTTATTAAATTATAAAAAGTTTTACGTGATTACAATTGACCAAGTTTTAAACAGAAAATGAGATCTTTAGTAATAAAAAAATAATGCATACTTATCTATCGTTACTCTAAAAGCCAGTATAAATCGTTTGACCAAATATGTAAATCGACTAACAAATATGTAATTGATAAAATGCAGTAGAATTCTTTTCAATAATACCAATATAATTGTTTTCAAATCTTAATTCAGTTTAGGCAATTAGCAATCTTCATCTATTTTTTCGTACTTTCTAAAGATAGATTTTTTTCCAGAAAAGAAATTCAAACGGTTTCATTGATTCATCAAACAATATTTTTACTTACACATGCTATCATTTTGTACAAATTTCTTATAACAAATCTAAATACTGTTACAAATTTTGTAATGATTCCTTGGGTAGTGTGCCCCTTGATTAGAAAAATAATTTCCTAAATATATTTTTGGTTACTAAAATTTCCAAGTCTAAGATTCCCTAAACTCGAATACCACTTAGTGTCAAATTCGATGATAGAAACGAAGAATTCAAAAAATTCCAGAATCTTGGGAACAGCTCCAGAATTACAGGCGTTTGTTATAAAATGTTTGCTGACATGTCTCGGGACCTATAAAAATTTGAGTCAAGTGGTAGTAATAACTCAGTCAAATCGGAAGAAATAACTTACTTGAACTCTAATGAAATTTCGAATGAATTCTCTTTGGATTCGATTATCTCTAGTGAATTATCTCTGCATTCTTTGATTTGTTTCGATTGTTTAATAATAATTTAGTACTTTAGAATTGATGATGCTTAGAAGTTATGTTTTGAATACGCTTCATCAGTGTTTTGATAGCTGTTTTTCGTATAGTTTTGCAAATAATAGAGTTTTTGTATAAATATTCATTACGAGCACGATGGACTTTTCAATTTTATTTTCATCAAATTTACTTTTTCCATAACAATAAATTTATGATAATTCGACACCTTCTAGAACTTACAATGAAGCTGCAGCAATGAAGTTTTCCTTTGCTTTCATCAGCAAACAAATCCTGCATCGTCGTCATTTTTATTTCCATGAGCAGTTTCTCCTGAATCATTGTCATTTTTATTTTCATGTATACTTAGCATAAAGTACAGTAACTGTCAAAACTTTCGAATTCGAAATTTTTACAAATCTCCGCATTTTAGAACTCCCTCAGTTTGAAAAATACGTTCTCGGAAATATTTCCTTTATATGTCTGTGTATAACAAGCCAAATGTCAGCCAGACGGTTGACATTTGGTAAATCATCTTTACACCAAACTTGCAAATTTCTATCAAATTTGGAATAAAATCTTCTTCAGACGAAGTTCCTACTGTTCGAATATAATGTAATACGATACTATTAAATAAAGAAAGTTAAGTTTATAAAATTCGGTGCAAAAATTTAATATTTATACTACAGACACCTATCAAAGTTAGAGCCCATCCCGACTACGGGTTGATGGCATACAATTTGCTACTGTATTTTTTGACTACAAGAGCAGTTTTGTGTCAAATTCTTGTTTCAATCGGTTGAAAAAAACAAAGCGAAAGCAAAAATTTGATTTTTAGATACTATTAAGCACTTGCTATGGATTAATCGACAAATAATTAATCTACGATGACACAATAGATTCAGAAAAATGGCTACACTTGCTCGTAACTATCGTACATCAGGGCCATGAGAGATGTTGTCTGGTATAACAAATTTATTAGAGATTGTGCTAGAAAGTTCTGTGTGAACCACTTCTGCTGGTTTTGTTACACAAACAACGTCATTTTTACAGGAATTATCTAAATTTATTAATTAAAGCAACAAATCCAGTGATTTAGCATCTGGTTCTCTATCTTCAGCATTACTAGGGCCACGGTGCCATAGTGATAAGGTATCGGCTTCTGAACCAGAAGGTTGAAGGTTCGATTTCACCGAATAACCGTCGTGTAAATGGGTCTGGTGCATGTTAAAAAAGTCGGAGCTAAATGTCATCACCCTGGCTTGGTGTAGAAGTTTGGAGAGGGGCTGCAATCTCAGGTATTGTCCTGAGATTATCAACCTCGTTATCTCACCGCGACTCAAAATTATGAAGTCTGTTCCAAAATATCCTAGAGTTGTTTCAAAATGGGATGTTAATATAACTTAAGTAAACTTCATTCATCTATACTTATAATAAAGCTCAATGTGTGTGTGTGTGCGGGTGTTGGCGCTCTACAGGTCAAAAATTTGGACCTACAACTACCAAATTTAGTACATGTATACCTTGGAGATCGGGAATGTGCACCTCGGAGCCCTTTTTCAAATTTTTAATTAGAATTTGAATTAATTAAAATTTAAGCGAAATTTCGACGTTTTTTCGCTATAACTTCCGAAAATATTATCGGACAAACATGATTTTAACATCAATTTAAAGATAAAAAATATTAGCTTTCTAATGGTATCAGTGTTTTAATGTATAACTCAAGCTTCTATTGTTAACGAATTTTTAAAGAAATATTTCAACCATGTTTTTTTAGCAAGTGACTGGATAAAATAAAATAAAACAATGCCGGAAGTTCAAATAAAAAAACAACAACTATCATCGCAAATCAAATCTGAAGATATGCCACTTTTAGCCCGTGACTCGATAAAATAAAAAATATATAAAATGTGATATTTTCTAAAAAAATAAATGCAAAGCAAAGGTTTCTATGATCGTTTGCAATATCTGTATCATTAATTCCATAAATTATCTTTATTTACAGTAAACCTGATTGAATTTAGACAGGATATGCATTGAAATCCCGACTTAATGGCATATTTCTATAATCGTTTGCAATATCTGTATCATTAATTCAATAATTTTTTCCCTTTTTCTGTTTCTTTAAAAAACATATTTAACATTTTGGCAATATCACCGAAAAAAAACATTTTTAATATTTTGGAAGCATAAATTATTAGAGCATTAAACTCAAAAGTTTTTCCGAATAAAGTTACCGACTCTTTAACTACTAATAACTGAATCTTTTAACTTTAACTGTTTCTTAAATTTTGGCTAACGAATATGTGGTTTAATTGAAAATTTTAGAACGCATTATTTATGGCGAACCAGATGGTGGCCAAAGGCGGCTGGTTACTAATAAATATTTTGAAGGAGTTCCTTTTTAAATACTCCTCTCTATGTCTAACAATTAATGCAATGGAATTGTACGGAAAGCCATTCGATTTGGCAATTTATTGCAGGCATAACTGTTCTAGAAATATGTTTTCATAAAATACTTCCATTGAGTAAGTGAGGAAATTTAGGAGTGTGCTAGTTAGGTGTTTTCAACTGACCGTTTATAAAAATTATGTGAGGTGTTTCAAAAATATCTTCTTTTATCATGATATTATTCTCTCTGTGTCTAATTTAAATGAACTTCTAGCACAAGCTAACATCTTAAGCTTACTTTAAAAAAATGTCTTTTCCATTATTACAAATTATCATCACCAATACATCCTCAAATAAAATTAAATACTAATTAAAATAAATAAGATAAAATTGTTTTCCAGAAGTCAAAGAAAATCGTTCAAGCCTTTTGTTGCATTCTAATGTTAAAAAAAACAATAGAATAGATTTAATTCAAAGAAAGAATGTATTCATTTTTTATTCTTTCGACCGGCGAAATAAGAAAACTCGTAGAGTTCAACAATGGTTTGAGTGATTAGGTCCACACAGATAAAAAGATATTTGTTCTGTAAAAGAAAACAAAAGAAAAAAACGCGGCATTTCTTTAAGTTCAGTAACCTTTCAATTTAAATTGAATTCTTTCGGCTACATTTGAAAACCTTAAAAGCATGGACATTAGGTCCTTTTTTGTACTCAATATATACACATTAGAGAAATATCTATTCTTAGTTTGGGCTAATTAAATGTTTTTTGTTGTAGCAACCGAGTTAAACGTATGGTGTTAATTTACTTTAATTTGATCTAATTTTCTTTGAGTAAGGGTTTTATTTAAATGCATACATAAATGGTGTTCCAAAGTCAACGCAAGATTTGAATTTGCCGCCAGTCGTTGGTAACCATATTAAAAGAACCATGTGACGGCTGCTAGTTTCAGGTTAATAAAAAGGGAACGCTGCATGATGGAGTAGCGAGTTAGTGCAAGATTTGAATTAAATAAAGTTTATTTACATTCAAATTGTAGGCATTTTTTGTTTTTAAATTGTTATATTTTTCAAATTACAAAGTACGCAAAGCAGAGGATAAATACCTCCATTGGATACACATTGGATAAATGCCTCCACGACTCTGTTGGCACATGGGCCCTCTTAAGAAATATTCCATAACCATTTTGCATCAATGTTGCTGGATTCCGTTGATGCAGAGTTGAATTTTCTCATTCAATGCACACACGCTTGTGGGCGTTGGCACAGGCCTTTGACTTCAAATAGTCCCATAAAAAGAAATCCAATAGTGTTAAATCCCGAGATCTAGGGAATCCATTTGCAAACTTTAGAGCTGCGGTAGCTGGACTTTCACTCTTTTTGAAATATTGTTCAACAACGTAAACACGTTGTTCTATCGTATAATACTCCATTTTTATTAGCAATAAACTATTAACTATCAAATGCTTTTTTACATCTGCTTACACTTTAGTGCCGAAATGGTGGCATATTCATTATTGCGATAATTTGGAGACATTTATTAATATGGGAAGAGAAAGTAGTAAATTCAACCAGTTTTTAGCAAATCTCCATTTTTGGAACTTTTTGGGATACAAAAATTCACTTTTCCATGATATATGGATTTAAGAACATTCAATAATACAAAAATGCAATCAAATTTAGATAAGCAATCAAATTTGCTACGTTATCTTAATTTCATATTAGCAAATTTCTTCTATGTTCTGTCAAAATATAGAAGAAATCTGTCTATAAAGAGTCTGTTTATAAGCATCTGAACACGAATGCTTAAAACTCTATGCATTAATACATGTAATAATAATTTAATACATACATATGTCATCAGAATTGTAGATATGTATTAAATTCTGAAAAAGCAACAAGGTTCACATCATGACAATTTCTTATAACTTTAAGCGTGTATAGATATCAATTAATTTCTTGTATCTTGGAAACGGCTCGTTTAATTTGGATCAAATTTTATATTAAGATAAGGTTTTGTTTTTTAAGTTCATACATATAAAGTGTCTTTCCTGAAAAAAAAATGATTTTAAACAAATAAATATTTTATAACTATCTATTAGAGTGTTTTTCTATCTGCTTTCATGCAGAAAGTGCAATATATCATCATTTCTGATTCTATTTCACCATGGTAAAACTGAGTGTAAGTTCAAAAATATAAGTAATGATAAATAAAATCTAGAACAAATGCTGTAATACAGAAGTTTCGAATAAAATGTTAAATGCTTCTCATGATTTTTCATTTAAATAACTAGTTTATAAGTAGGTCAAAATTGAAATGTATATGTAATCAGTATGATATAAGTAACTGTGGTGGTAAGCTCATAAGGCAGATAACAACTTCCAGACAAGAGGGTACACTTTTGTCTAGTGGTTATGTTACACGGCTGCGAACTCAATAGTCCCAAGTTCGAATCTCCGGAATGCACATACTAAATATTTTCTCAGAAAAATACGATATTAAAAAAATGCTGAAAGAAGTTTGGTCTTCCTGATATTATTTCCTTTAATTTGCATCTAATGCAGCACAATCTGGTGTAACAATCTCAGCATCTAGTGTAATTTATTAATAATAGAGTTATAGATGATATAAATAATTATACCTATAAGTAAAATGGCAGCGATTTGCTTAACAAAAAGAACGGAGAAATCTGACTTGAAATTCTGATTCACGAAACAAATTAATCTGCTCCGAACAAAAAAGCTCTGATTTTAGCATCCCATTTTCTTTTCGGAATATATTAGTGAGAAAAAGTACTCTTAATCATACCTTTCCTTCAACATGATATGCCCAAAAATATGGCAGGAAAAAAGAAGTGAATTATTGAGTACATATCCTTTTTAGTATAGATAGTCTCCATTACTAATTTTATATAAATAAAATGTTCCTACTCTTTAGTATAATCAGGAAACAATAGCAGATAGAATATGTGATTGGTATCTAAATAACGACAATATATATATATAAATATATGGTTTTGTTTAGTTTTATGAACGTCCCTTTCGAAGCAACACTAATTCTATTATGGGATGGACTTCGTAATTTTAAGCCACGGTCAGTGAATAGGACGCACCTGAGCTGGCATTCCCTTCTCTAAATTTCCACACCACACCAGTGGAAGAACGTTTAATCCCGCTCACCAGACCCTCTTAAACGACAGTTCTTCCGCTTCCGCAGTGGAATCAGGCCTCGTACCTCCAATGCTCCGGTTCCAAGGCCGAGATCTTTCTACCATGGCCT
>JAPMOQ010005715.1:0-11911 GCA_026543055.1 Argiope trifasciata
GACATGAATGCTAATAATTTGAACATAAATGCGTTATGCTGTTATCAAGAAACCAATCATATATAATCAAGAAACCAAATATATATTATCAATCTCTTTTCCCTTGATTGAGCAGTTCATCTCATTCACACTCCTCTTCTTATTTAATCTCAAATTTACAAGAGTATTTTCATCGGGGGGAGCAAGGAATCATTTTCAAACTATTAATCTTTTTTTAAAGAAATATTCATACCATTTTTGCACTATAACATGGAGCACAGTCTTATTGAAACACACCAGCACAGTCAGGGAGATTTAATGACAGAATTTTGGTTTCCAGTAGTATATTTGAGTACCCGTTATTCCTGTAACTACTGTGCTATCAACTCATCCAGTGGTAAAATAATAATAGAATTCTATTCTTCAGAGTGCTAAGTTACATGATGAAGTCTTTTTTCCCTGATAAGTTCTCCAAATGATGTTATTCGTAACCCAAGGTCAAAAATGTATTTCGCGGCTGAATCCGTGTTTATTCTTTTTCTAGTACTTTGCAAAGCAAGATTGACATTTTTTGGCCCAATATAAATGTTACCTCTTAATTGCAGGCTGTTAATAAATAATTTTAGATTTATTTTCTTGCCCATCTGCTTGCTTTGATACGCTTTTGTCATATTGAGGATGAATCCGTCTTCATACCACTAAACAATAATGCTCCCTGAAAATCTGTACTATTTTCGCTAGTATTATACTATTTCGTACTGAAAATTTAACTGCCCATGATAGGGCATTTAACTTACATTTGCTTCCATATTTGACTCTTCTGCTTAAGAGAAAGCGACTCAAGCACATTTTATTGATTGGTGATATTGGAAGGAAAGAAAAGGGAATCTTCGAAGCTTTAAATATTGCTGCAACATTTCTCACAATCAGAAGTCTGCTGACATAAATATTCAATGTCTAACTCTAAAAGTGGTATCCACTTTTATTATAAATTAGAGATTTTGTAATTCACTTATTTAATTACAGCTGGAAGTAGAATTGATTCGACTTTCTAACGTCATATGGTCAAATTAATCATGGTTAATGTTACATTCTGACAAAATATTGAAAATGTTTTCAGTCAGGATATTCCCATAAAAAAACACATTTTATGAAAAGTGAAACTTCTCCCAGTTGCACAATACTTTATATTAATGGAATTTACTTTATATTAATTATTATTCCAGAAGTGACATAGTTAACTGCCCTCAGTACTTATAATCAATCCTTTAAGTGAAACAAAATTGAGAGAATGATGAAAATACTCATTTGTCCCCTCAAAGAGAGGAATGGCAAAATTCCTCTCCGTATAAATGCTCCAATAAAATAGTTTGCTGATCTGTAATATTAATGTTCCGTCTAAAAAAGCGATCTTCAGGAAGCAGGAGACAGATATGCTTATTTTGTGTCATGAAAAATAATGAAAATAAAAGCAAAGACGGCATCTTTCTTTCCTAACTCATGGGAACTGCAGTACAAAAGATGTTCGAATGCACTGGATAAGGAAAATAATACTTCATTCTGCGAATATTAAGAAAAATACCGATACATAGTATAAAATGAAGCTCCCTGAAAGAATCTGTATGTTTGAAATAGACTTCACTGATGTTGGAGATATTTGTGTCATTTTGTTGATAATTTGTTGTGAAAAGCTTTAGTTTATTGATGTCATATCAAAATAAAAAATAAGATTTTTATGACTGCAATTTTAATTATTTTCCTATTATGACGCGCATGGGTAAAACAGAAGTATCTCTGGTTTGCACTTATCTGCGGGTATTTCAAGCCTCAAACTTTGCATGCGTAAATAGCAAGAGCTGTGGAATGCATATGTGATTCATTTCTTTGTTTATGTCTGATTTTAAATATCGATTCAAAACTCATTATGTCCAAAAAAGGGGATCTAACCTTGGCCAGAGCACATTACTTAAAAAAACGCTTCATTTGTTGCAGGGTAATGGAAATGTATAGGAAAGAAACGTTCTGTTAGGGAATATCAGAAAATATCTACACTTAGTGTAGGAGATGCTTCTGTTCGGTAAAAAAATTCGGAGATGCTTACTTTTATCTTTAAATCCCACTGCAATTAACTAACACAGACAGGATGAATCTCATGACGGCCGAAGTGATAGCCTTCTACTGATAGAGAAAGATTTAATTTTGAGACTCAGAGGAAGAAGTTCAAGAACAAATGATCCTGATATTCGGTCCAAAAAGGACTATGCCACCCTGAAGTGCGATCCCTATGCCTATGTCATATTGGCATAGGCTAGACTTGTTTAAAACATATTTCCTCTTGAATGATATGCCACATGAAACGTTGAAAGGGTACATCTGGCCATAAAACGCCATCCAAATGTATATAAAGAGCAGCAGAAATTAACACCACACCAGCAAACCATTAATTGACATTTTTACTGCCAAGATATCATAAAATATATTAAATTAATATCAATAGCAAAAATATGAAATAGTAAAGGCATAGGATTTATTTTTCTATAAAACTATAAAAATCTTTAAAAAACCGATAAACAAATATTTTCCCTTCATCATATACAGAATACAGAAAAATTATTGTAATCATTGAAAAAAAAATTCGAAATCGAGATTTCAAAGAAACTCCATGCTTTATGCCTCCATGAGCTCATAAAACACACTTTTGGAAAATGTCTGTCTATTCGTTCGACTGTCTCTCTACCTGTTTGTGCAAAGATAACTCAGATACATATTGTGCTGGGAAGTTGAAATTTTGATATATCTGTTCAGCTGATTTGCATTGAATCAAATGTTGAGAAAATCTGTCTATTTCGATGTTTGAAAATAAGTTAACACGATGAGTATTTTGTTGTGGCTTGTCCCACCTAGTTGACAGTAACATCAAACCAGGTTCATGAGCCCAAACTTCTTCAAACAATGTAACACTGCCTCAGGGTACGAGAACAGCTCGCCTTGGACCGATTCAGGCCAAAATGTGGGCAGGAGCAGCTTGAGTTACGCTGCATTTTGGATACATAGGATAAACTTTGTGGCCTATCACATGACTTTGTACACGAGTGTATTCACTTTGAAAACTACACGATAAATATAAAATGACGATAACTAGATGGGTATACTTACACTGTTAATTACAAAATGACGATGATTATAAACTTACACAGTAAATATAAAATCACGGTAAAAAATTTGATATACAAATTTAACATCTATATTGTAAACACATGTAACACTTTGAGCCAATTCCAATTAAAAAAAAGTTGAACGTCTGTCGACCAATATTTTCACGAACCGGTAAAGCTGATAATTCTAAAACGCAATGACTTAAATATATCAGATCCGATATGTAACTTTGTGACTGCAAGTGTAGCGCTAGGTTAAATTTTTATTCCAATTGATTTAGAAAAAAATGAGCTCAAAACACAAATTTGATTATTTGATACTTTTAATAGTAAGTCATGGATGAATCGTTAAAAAATGTTATGGATTCAGTAAAAATAGATTCTCTCATGGATTCAGTAAAAATGTCAAATTCGCATTGTAAGATAATATTTCGATTGTTTACCAATGCTATGCATACAGTTATTGGAGATAGCATCTTAGAGAGTATACCAGACCGTTTTGAAGAGACTACTCCATCTAATTCCGATTCAAGCCAGAAATGAAATGCCTATATTCAGTTGAGATCAGAATTTTTAAAAAACTCACCAATTTTTAAATCCACAGAATAATTTTCATATCCAATTTACGACCATCCTTACCTCAAATCTATCCATTTGAGTCCAACAACGAATGTATTTTGAAATTCTTCCGGTTCAATTCCCCTGTCGAGGAGCGAGGAGACAACTTAATTCATCTCGACTTCCTAGAATTTAATTACAGCTGCTGAGTCTGTGTAATCCGAAGAATGCTTCCAGGATCTCCTAGTGTCAGTTGAAATCGCATTAGGAGGTGTATGTCTTGATTTGTAGAGAAGGAGTTTTCGTCGGACAATTCTTTTCAAGACAAAGAATTCAAGTCTCTTCTCTGAATAATAAACAGTGTTCCATTAATTCTCAATAGTATACTTAGGATTTCTGTTTCGCTGTCATTTCTAATCTGTTCCTATCAATTATACTTCCTGTCGGCGTCGTGGACTAGAGGGAGGGAATCTTAATCGTGATCAGGGCGTCCCGGGTTCGATTCCTGATTAAGGCATGTTTGTTTTTCTGTAAAGCGTGTAAAAGAGCACTCCTCTGAGAAGTTGTGCTGGCAAGTGTGTGAAGGTTATCTTCATACGAGCTAGAAGTCAGACTTCTTCCCTCCGTTGCTCAGGGGTCTATACCCTCAGAAGCTGCTGCACCCTATTTCGGTGGTAACACGACATCAACAACAACTATACTTACAGTAACGTTGTTTATAACTGCTTAAACCGAATGTTTTAAAGCATGAAATATATATATTAATAAATATTCTTTTTTTATAAATTCACTATAAGCTAATTGTATTTCTTATTCACATATCTACTCTTTTCAAACAAAGCATATAAGACATTAGTGAACTGAAAACTTTCTGATTGTTTTACTTTTATTAGAAATCAAAAATTAGTTTAATATATTATTAATTGTTTTCTGCGTTTAGAAAACTCTGAATGGAAAACATATTTTTGTATCACATATGTCTATATGCATAAAATAACTCAAACACTTAATGAGTCGAATGAAACATTCCTATGCAAATTCAATAACAAAATTTAAAATAAATATCAAACAAATATTATTCATCATAAGAAATTAGACGTGTATGAAATTCGACTTCGGTTTTATTACGAAAATTGTAGATGTATCTTAGATTCTAAATCAACCCGTTAAGGAATAAACTACCTTTCTGTCTGTTTATTAGAGTGCATAAGATCATATTACTCAAAAATTCCAGAAAGTAAACGAGTGAATTTTAATTCTTTATTTATGCACCTCGATATATATCTACATCAAATAATGAGCATATTCACTGAAAGAGAAGTTTTCTAAAGGATTGCTTGTTTCCTCACTGCACTATAAAAAGAAATAATTCAGCATATAGTCATCGTATACAGTGAGGAAACAGAAATAACAGCATCTAAATAACAAAATCTAAATAGTTTTTACTTTCTTCTATGCTTAGAGAAATATTATAATCATTAAAAAGGTCGTGATACCTTGATGGCTGATGAAAAAAAAACTGAATTCACCACACAATAACTAAAAACTCATTTAATAAATGTAACATTAAACAACATCAAACTAACGTACTTACACAGTATTAAAATCAGACAATAAAACCTTCAAACTCTGTACCCAAACTATCCAGCTGCCTAAGAAGGACTGGAAGACTAAAAAGACCACTGCTCATAAAAAAACAATCTTACTGCAACCACTGCTTTCTCAACTTATATATGGTCACAAACAGCAGCGTCCTCTAGTGAACCAAGTGGCGTGCTCTAGTGGCTCATTTGTTAACAATGGCAAGGTTCCGGCTCATAAGCCGTAGGGTCTCAGATTTGAAACCCGATTCCTCCAAATAGCAGTCCTGTGAGGGCCTGTTTCCCCCTAAATCCGTTAGGACTAAACGGCCTCCCGCTGGCGTGGCGTGGTGTGGAGAGAAGGGTGTGAGCTCAAGTGTCGTCCTCATCATCCGATTACGGTTCAAAAGCCTGTCACAAAACAGTCCTAGTGTTGCTTTACAACAGGAACTTAATATAACTATACTAAACTAATAGCTAAAAACAATGAACTCGAGAATTTAAAGCCCCTCCTCCCCCATACTTCAGACCATTTTGAGTCCTAAAACGTATTTTTCTAATTAAGTGCTTATATTTGTCTTTTAAAGAAAAATGTAAATTTCCTTTAAATTTGAATGAAATCTATTCACCGAAAGTCTGTCTGAAGGATTACAATTAAAAGTAATAATTATAAGGTAAAATCCTAATTTAGTGTGCCCCGTACCTTTCCAAGGATCCCAATAGTGCCAAGTGGCCAACAGATTTGGTGGATCAAAAAAACCTGCAAAGAATTACAGTTGACTACTAATTTTTGTTAAAAAAATATGATTTGTATTGGTCACAATAATTTTATGTATAAGAAACTTCTCTTTAAATTTTTGAGGATCACTAACTCTGAATATGCTTCCAATTCTGAAATTTAAAAAAAATTGAAATTCGGATGCTGCAATTTTTGATTCAGAGAGTAAAACTAAAACAGGCAATGCCTTCGATATCTGAACAAAGTGCCGAATAGAAATTAACTACAATAACATGCCGTTATTGTACTTCAGTTTGCGGGATTGAAATTTTGAAAAGAATCGGTGATTATTTCCATTTTCACTAATAAATGGATTTGCAGATTGTTATTTTAAATGAGAAAACTTTCCAGAACATTTTTCAAATAACATTGACAACACAATGGACGTGTTTATATTTTTACTGGAAATCTCAATTTATTTCTGATATTAAGTAACAAAAAGAATGAAATTATCTCAAAAGGAACATTAATTACATCATAGAATTTCTTTTATCTAAAACATTTGTATCATTGTATATCATTAATGCTAACTGTGGAAAGAATAATGTCTATTTTCCACCCTTTATTTCCACATGATTAAGTATTCTCTATTGAGGGACATAATGTGAGCCCTAAATAAACTAATCGCCTTCCATTCGAATGATTGATGAGTCAAAAACGCGGCAGATGGATATTTCAGAAAAATGGTTTGACTGTCATTTTTCTTCCGTTGACTGGATTAAGAATTGTTATGTCACAAAGAAATCTTAATACAATTGTTATTAATTTCATCTTTGTTGATAGTTGAAAGATCATGATTTTGAACATCATTAACTACGTTGGACGAAAGAACGATGCCATTGTCTAGGGGTCCAAGAGGCTAGCGCGTCTTCCATGTGATATGGGCATGGCTGTTCTTTTTCTGTGTTCTCTCTGTGAGGTATGGGAATATTTCCCTTGTTAAAAGGTGTAATGCAAGAGAATATCGTCATGAAGTAATTAAGTCATACTCTTTGCCCTAGTTGTTGCTACTGAAATAGTAAAAGAAGCTCGCTCGGCTTAAATCACTGACAAATCAGTTAGCAGATTTGTATAATGCCATAAGTAACAACAAAAGGGAAAATTTCATTGCTGTAAAAAATTATTCAATTACCACAACGTAACGAGTTTTTTTTGTCTAATTAGTAATCAAATACGAGGTTTATTTTTGATTTTTTAAATTATTAATTTCTTTTCATTCCAGAAAAGGATGTTTTTTATTAATTCTTTTTCCAGAAAATGGTAATTTTTTAATTAGTTTTAAAGTTTATGTTTAGATAATTCATACCAATATCTTTTAATGAAAGTTTAAAAAATATTTTCTGTTTTTGTATTTTCTTTCCTTAATGACCATGAAGTACGTTTGGACAACTGGAAACAAAAAAAGTACTTAATAAATGCAACATCATAAATATAATTAGTGACATACAACGGATCATTTATGAATTACATTGATATTTGATTATTCATCATGTTTAAGCCCTTTTTTAAAAGTGGTACCTTGAAATTTCAAAATCAATTCTAATGAAACATTATGCATGGATTCATTGCTATAATTCCAACTTACCCATTTAGTGATTCTTCGCACATCGTTTTATTGAGATTCAAGGCTACAAAATGAGCCCCAAAATTGCAATCCTGTAGTATCAAAACAGTGACTGCTTCATGCACTAGCAAGGCGAATCGGAAATTTAATATCCGTAGGGTTTCCAAAATACAAACAAGCCCTCAGCATTTCAATATTCTGTATCAATTTAAATCTATGACTTATGTTTATAAATTTTAAAGCTCTGTGTCCTGCATTAAATTCTTTTTAATCTTTCTTATGCCCATTATTTATCCAACATAAATTATATCAAATCCTTTATTTATCCAATATAAATTATATCAAGTCCATAATTTATTATGTAATGAGACAATCACGATGAATGTTCAATTCATGAAAATACTGTACAGAAGGTAACAAAGTATTAGTAGTTACTTGAGGATTAATAAAAATCGCTAGTCTTCCTTTCTAACAATATTTTGTTAATATTAGAATAGCTATTTGTTTGAATAAAAACGCTGGATAAAAAAAATATCACTTTTAAAAGAAATTTATTGAGAATAATGGCCTTGCCATAGATAATAAAAAAATTTTCCGTCATTTCTCCAGATAAAGAAACAAAGAATAATAAAAATAAAGAAAGAAAGAAAGTTCATGTCCATCAAGGACTAACAGAGAAGTATGACTTTCCTGTTCCAGTTCCATGTACATTGTAACGATTGTCTACTTTATCATTTCTCAGAAAATAAAAGATGCAAACAGGTAAACTCACAACTACAAACAATGGTCAATAGGAGAAAAGCAGAAAAAAGTGTCTGAATGAAGAATCGATCGTTTAAGTTTTTTTAATCGACGAAGGTTTAAGTTTGAGTGAGTTTGTTATCGATTGTTTTTAATGATATTTTATATGTTCAGCTAGGAAGGAATTTAATATTATAACGGTTGATAATTCGAAATTTTAGGTAATTTTATGCATTCCATGGTAAGCTATTTTGTTATTGAATTTTAGCTTTAGGGTGAAAATCTTTCATACATTCCATTTTTGGCATGGGTTTCTAGATAAATTAGTTTATGAGCTGTTGAACCAACTTGATATGCTTCTTCTAAATACTAAAATAATAAAAAAGAATTGAACATAAATCATGAAATAGTAGAATAAACCACTTGAAAAATTCTATTCTAGCTCTATGTAACATGGATTTTTATAACCCAAATTCAAGCCAAGTGTTTCAACAATGAGATCTATTATCGAGAAAAGGAAATAAAGGAAATTAATACCTTCAATATGTCGCGGAAACGGAAATTGAATATTAAGTTATTGAGTTCACTCTTTGTCTCCCTCGGTGTTGGAAAAGGGAAGAAATTTTCAAATGACAAGAATTAACATTTTTTACTTGTTCCCAGATAAAGCTGTCTGTTAAAAATTTCTTGCTTTTTCTATTTCATTACTCACTACAAGCTCACTACATAATAATGCATGAAATCATTGCTAATAAAGTTGTCAATTACACGCTTATTGTTTATATTATTATTACGATATATTACTTATACGATCACACATTCTTTCATAGTTTGTTGAAATTGTAAGAACTTCTTTCAAACTTTTCGTGATCTTAACCTTCTGTTATATATCCCCCAGAGGTTCCCCGATAAATAAACCTATATGTCTCCAAAAGATCATAGTTTTAGATACTCTACTGTAAATCCGGGAAATGATCTGTCTCTATCAGTAAAAATAATAACGGGGCATATTATAGATTTAAATATTTTTGCCTTTTTTCCAAATTTTGAGTTCTTTCTATAATATTTCATCCACGTCTGAAAATAATCTACCAAAAGTCGAGAGCGAAAAACTAAGCTGTGTGCAGATGGGCCTGAAATTGAATCGAAAATCTGAATTCCGTCAAGTCGGAAGGAGAGTACCGGAAATTGAAAGTCATCAGCACTCTCTCTTTATAAGAGGAAGACCCAGTAAATTGAGTGCTTTTCCATAAGGCTTGCCGCAATCGCGCAATGAAGATGGAAGCTGGGAAATTTAATCCACCAAAAATCGAAAACTTTAATTTATTTGCAATTTTAATGTCCTTTTTTCCTCCTAAATCTTTAGAGCTTCGAGTGGAGAAATTTTAGACTCTAAATTCTTTTTTCTGAAACGGCCTCTGAAGGCGAGGTGATATTTACAGTGAAGGGTTATTTATCCTTATAGGGTTATTTACCCTTTGGAAGGGTTTGCCTCTACCTAGAAGTTTATCATATAAAAGGACACAAGTTTTGGGGAAAATATATTTATATGGAAATTTTCCGATACATCTTAACATTTATTTCTGATAGAAATAAATATATATCTCAAGATATATCTAATGTGCCATCTATCTTCATTAGATTAACATTCGAATGTATTCAAAGTTTCATCGGTTACATTGAGTAAATTAATTGTTATTTTTATTTTTATGGATAAAAGGCTTTCATCTACAATGATACACGTACAATGTATAAATGCTGTATTAACAATAGATATAAAATATAACAAATTTTAAAAATTCAAAATGCATGTCAAAGTTAAAACTTACAGTAAAATATAACGGAGCAAAAACGTTATAAATATAAATAGTAGAACAGAAAAAAATTTCTGATAGTTTTAAAAGCATAAAAAATCTAATTGCTAAATTTCTCTCTGTTGTGTATAAGTCGTGTAAAAGTGTAAATGTGCACTAATGTATATCGAAGTAAAAAAAAATAATTATAAATTAGCGAAAAGAAAGGATTTTTCCAATAATTTTAAAAGCACGAAGAAAGAAAATTACAAAATTTCTCTCTGTTTAAGGATTTAGTACTTTTTTGTCTTAAAAATCAGTTATGTATTAATTATCTACTGTGATTTTTTTTAAATTCGAATATGGTTTTATCAATTGCTCTTCACAAACATTATAAATGATAAATATTATAATATCATACAGCAGTCATATGTTTTATTCCCTACCCTCTAACATTTTCATGAACATTTTATGAAATTATATCAGACTCTGTTTTCAATTGAACTAATTAAAAATAGCTACTATAAAATTCATTATATTTCATTGTTTAAAATAGTCTTTTGCATTAAGTTTCAAACATGTACTCTTTCATTTTTTTATCATATTTCTTGAGTTTTAGGTACATAAAAAGTTATTTAATAATAATAATTATTATTATCCGTTTATTCTAGGCCACCATCACTTTTTTCAGAATTGTTTTTTGTTGTTGTTGTTGAATATTTTCTCAAAAATTATCTTATGAAAAAACAGAAACAGAAAAAAAATTCGATTGTTTCAAAGTAGAAGTTTTTCATTTCCTCTTTAGCAACTAAAAAAAGTAATTAAGTAAATTATAAAAATTTTCTGACGACAATAACTGGGTACAACGTAATTACAAAAGTTTAATTGATTAAAATTATAAAATGAATTTTCATAATTTCTTCATTTAGGCTTTTATTTTAAATATTCCCAATAGTGTGAAATCAAATATTTAAAATCGATATTCAAACTACAGATGATTTTTCCAAGAATTAAGGAATTTTAATAATTGGTTGAATTGATTGTCAAAGAAGATGCCATTTATCTTTGTATTTATTAACTAATAACGAATAAAAAGGTAACAAATGTATCCTCATTTCTTTTTTATATAGGTGATCAAAGATTATTCATATGTTGGGATACAAAAAATTATAAAAAAATTGATTCGCCTTGTTTGTTACACTTTTGAGTTATTGCGTTTAAGCAGATAGACGGATAGACTGATATTTTATTGGCGGATTGATGTAAAATTTGATTAACATCTATAATTTTAGGTAAAGCCATCAGCCAAATTTCACTCGCCCATATCATAATATTAAGTGTAAATTATAAAGCCTATTTGCAATCAATCGGATAAAAACACAAAGTATAATTTCAGGAATTTTGTTTAATATTATTATTGAAAATTCCGTATGATAGATGCTCAAAGAAAAATACCCAGAAGATTCGACATCATTTTTGAGTCAGATCATGGCCAAGACCAGGAATTATTGTAACAACATAATTCTTTAAACCTCAGTTTTTGCATATCTAATTTCAATTGACTGACTTGTTAAAATTTTTGAAGGGATTTAATTCACAGATGATTAAGTCTAATCTCAAAATAACTTCTTACTGTGAAACGTTTTAAATTTTTTTCAGAAAACCCGTTGTACCAGAAACTTTTAAAACACTCTCTCTCTGTCCGGCCCTCCTGTATTTTTTTTGTTTGAAAAATATATCTGGCAAAGCATGGAATGTCACTG
>JAPMOQ010005717.1:0-19725 GCA_026543055.1 Argiope trifasciata
AAAAAAAAATGACAAACTATAAAGCTCATATTAGATGTAGATTATTATTATTATTATTTAATTCTAACATTATGCTTTTACAAGCTTTAAATGAAAGAAGAAATCAGTTGAAAATATCTGATGATTCCAATTTTGTTGTAATCAATGATTTAACTGTTAATTTCTTGTGGAAAATTAAATTGTAAAAAATATTTCAAAATTCTACATATTATCTTGGTTGTTTTCAATTCTTTTTATAGAATATTCTATAGATGTCTTAATTTAAAATGCCTACTTTTAAAATTTATGTATTCAAAGCTCCAGACAAAAATGGTATTTCAATAAATTTACATATTTTTCGTAATGTTTAAATAACTATAATATTATGAATAAATAATTACATATCTGTAATATTCATTGTGAAATGCATTCATCTTAAGTTGTAAAAATTGTCATTTACTTTGGTTTCATGGAGAGTGAAGTTTTGAAGGTTCAAATACTGAGGGAAGCATTGCGTGTCATAATCTGCATTCTTTTATAGAAACATTTTTATGGCAAAATAAAACTGTTACAGATTTTTGTATATACTAACATCTGTATTAAATTTTAAGATTTGTTCAATAATTAAATTTATCTAATGAAGAAATCTTTTATTAAAGTATATATGTTCATGAAGTTAAAAAAAATATGTTAATTTGGCCTTGCTTATACTTAATGGAAAAGTTTTTTATGTAATGTTTTAATTTAAAATTAAATATTGATTAATTAATTTTCTTACAGATCTGATTTAATGGTTAAGAAACTTCGTTACTATGCCAGATTTATTGTTGTTTGCCTTTTGCTCAAGAAAATGAAACTGGTGAAAGAGTTGGTTCGTGTAAGTTCTTAATTTATTTGTTCTTGTAATCAAGTTTCAATAATCTATTATATCAGATGATTGTCCAAATTTATATCCGATTTATTGAGAATCAAATTATTGATACCAAGCAAATGAAATATAGATAATATAACTTTATTCATTAAGAATAGAGATCAATACATTGATTTACATATTTATTAATTCTATTTTGAAGAATGATCTTGGCTTTCTCTGGAAAAAAAAGTTAGTGAAGTCCTTTTATACATCTTAATCTTTATAAATTTTTGCAACTTTATTAATGTGTTATGTTAAGGTTAAAAAGGCTTTTATGCTTTGTGCTTCTTAAAAGGTTAATCGAAATAAATTTTGCATCCTCTTTTACAGGATATAACGGAAAAATTTCTGTAAACTGATCATTTTTTATAATGTAGTATGAATGTGTGCATGAAAGTTGGAAGTTTTTTGAATTTGTTTAATTTATTGAACATTTAAATATAGTTTTTAGTTTTGGAAAAATTTCTATAAATTAATCATTTTTCATAATGTAGTTTTAATATGTGCATGAAGGTTGGAAGTTTTTTTCAATTTGTTTAATTTATTGAACATTTAAATATATTTTTTAATTTTTATCTTTAAAAGAATAAAGTGCTAGAAAGAATAAATGCAATATATTAAAAAAAAATGTGTATTCTTTTATGTAAGCATTCCAAAATCACATAAAATATATATTTTAAATATATATATTTATTTTCACTTTTTCCATAATTATATTGGTTATAGTGATAATAGTTCGCATCAATACCCACCTAATTTCCCCCTTTTCTTACTTTAGGAATTAGCTAAGCAGATTGATGATTATACATCTACTTATGAACCTGAAGACCAGCTTGAATGGTCCTTAGTACTCGGAGAAATAAAATCATTTATTGAGGTGAGTAAATTTGATTTTCTTGAAATAAGGTCATATCTCAAAGCATCTAAATTTTGCAAAGAAAAATCTAATATTTTAATTATGGTTGATAATTTGGAAGAAATTATGCAAATCTCTGATTAAATAAGAAGTGTTTTTTATAGTTGTTTGCTGTTATTTAATTTTTATTATATATTTATAATTTGAAAAAAAATTGCATCCTGTTTTATAACAGAAGTAAGTGCTAAAGTTTTTGAATATTTAAGATCAATATAGTAATATTTATATGAACTTTTAAAATATATTCTTATATTCTAATATTTTTTTTGTATAAATTCTATGTAAGAATGGTTGTTTTTAATAAAAAGATTTTGCAATATTTTTACTAAAAAAAATGTTACAAGTAAATTAGCTTTCTTTAATTTGAAGAATAACTTCTATTTTATGATGAATATTATCTTTGTATTTATTAACTTTATTCAAGACATTTTATTGAGATATAATTAATTTTAGGACATTTTTATAAATTCTTAATTAGGGTAAGTTAAGAAATGATAATAGTTTTGAAAAAATTAAATGATGAAAAAAAAAAAAAATTACTGTTTGTACTATTTCCAGCTGTGTGGAATAAATAAACAAATGCATTGAAAATTTATAATTTTATAATGAATAATTTTTTAAAAGTACAATTTCTAATTATTTTTAAAACATTATTTATGACCTTTTTTCTTACTTTTTTTTCTCCTGCATTTATTTTAAGTATACATTTTATTCCGCCTGTATTGGAATAATTAAATTTTACTATCTGCGTAAACATCTTGTTTTGTGTAACATGTTACTTTTTTTCAATATAATATTAATAATATATTTTATTGATGTAATTATTACTTTTTGGTGATTGTTTATTGATATTTGTTGTGTAGGCTGACAATCTGGTAACTATAACTGATGTGAATTCAGCACCTGTTGTACTTTCACATCGTTTGAATCCTCTAAATAGTCCTCCTGTTGAAAAATTGCCCACAAATCATTTAACATTGCAAGAAATACTTATAATGGGCAATTGCTGTGATCAGGTTTGTTTAAATTTTCTCTGCATTATATATAATCATTATATATTAGGTCATTTTTTAAATAATATATTGCCTATATTTAAGTTGGATATAAAAATAATAAAAGTATTTTTATTATGTTGTGATGATTATCTTCAAAACATTTTTACTGATTAATCAAAGCTATGTTTTAGATTGTATGTATGTATAATGAATTTTCATTTAAATTTTTTTACTAGGTTAAGTTTAGTGAACTTACTCTGGATATGTTTCGAATGTTGCAAACTCTTGAAAGAGAACCTCAAGAAGAAGCAACTCAGATGTTTGATTCAACTCCAACTCCTGGCAGGATTCCATTTGTAAGCTTATATTCCATTCTTCTTTCAGCAACTTATTACTGTTATCATTTCTCCTATCTTGGTCCATTTTCAGTTTTTAGTCTTATTAATTAAAAAAAAAATGTTGCATTCCCATTTTGACTTGTTGATATTTTTAATCCAACTTGCATTGCAACGTTGTCAAGTATAAATGATAAAGTTTCGGGCAATTTCTTTATATTCCTTGAGTTTGTACATTATTTATAAATACCAACAAATCTATTTAAAATATATTTATACAAACATGGTTGCTGTATGGTTACAAATCATATATATATATATATAATATCTATATATATAATTTTTACAAATTTGGCCGAATTAAATGAAGTATTAACATGTTGATTAAATAATAATAATAATAAAAAGGTTTGAAAGAATCTCATAATATGCAGTCATTAAATGTCTAAAATCTACAATTAGTTTTGGAACATTTTTGTAAAATATTAAAACATTGCTAAAAGTCTGTTCTCATTAATTATTTCATGAATACTTTGAGTTGATAAAATTCTGATCCTATTAACATTAGATTATTACTAAAAACTTCATAATTCTGTTTTAACAAAAGAGAGTGAGTTTGCCAAATTTAACATATATGTAACCTTAGGTTATTATTAAAAAGATAATTTTATATGCATTTAAATTTATAATTTCTTTCTACAGCCTCCTGATAATACGGACCAGAGACCAGCAAAACGGGAAAATCCTCATAAGTATTTGTTGTATAAGCCAAATATTAGCCAGTTAATAGTTTTCCTAAGCTCTGGATTTAAAGAACTTCCACCTAATGGGGTGCTTCTATTGTACATGTCTGCAGATGGTTGCTTTACAAATGTGAAGCATCCTGATGATGGTAAATTTCCTTTTAATTTTACTGAATTGGTTTAATTTTATTCATTTAATCTTAGTTTCATATTGAATATTTGAAATAAGTTATTGTTTGGTTTAATAATAGCTCGTTGAAGAATCTAATCTTTTAAATTCAGTTATCAATTATATCTTTTTTTGGTTTATTTTAAGGTAGGTATTTTACTTCAAAACATATATTTACAATTACTTTAGAACATTTCTAATCAGTAATTGGCATTTTAATTCTTTTTTTAATCCTTTGTTTTGATTAAAGGAATTATTGTACTTCAAAATATATTTTTACAATTACTTTAGAAATTTTCTAATTGGTTATTGGCATTATAATTCTTCCCCCCCCCCCTTGTTTTAATAAACTTCTTACATTTAGGTTATGATTATGGTGGTGTGGCTACAAACAGTAAAAGAGAACCAGACCATATCAGCAAAAGGAATGTGCAGCTCAAGGATATTCATTGGTAAGATAGAATTGAAATTAAAGGCCAATATGTGCACTTATCATGCATCCAATAATGTCACTTTTTTTGTTCACTTCCTGATATTTTCTGCTTGACTTATTCATTTAAACGATGCTTTGAATGCTAAGAGTAAAACTGAATTTAATCCCTTTCATTAAGGTATTAATTTTTACCCTCTGTGCATATATATGTTATAATTGAAGATTCTTTCCAGATCTGATTTGATTCCGATTTAAGATTAAAAATCCTTTTCAATTATGATTTGCCTGGAGATGTTTTATTTTATTTATTTATCTTAATTTAAAATTAAAATTTTATTGAGGATATTAATGTATTCCTTCATAATTTTTATTTTATTACGATGTTCTTATACTTTATGTTTGATATGAAATAATTTTATATATTTACTGTATAATATTATACTAACTGAATAATATTATTTTAGTATTGAATAATATTTTACTGAATAATATTATTTTAGTATTGAATTATATTTTACTGAATAGTATTATTTCAATATCAAATTAGTCCAGTGTGAATTAATTTATAATTTGTTTTTATTGCCTTTAATTTAAAAGTATTATTTGTAAGTTTATTTGCATCTTACTTTTTTCAGCAAAGCTGTTTTATTTATAGGTTTAAATAATTTTTTAATCTTATAATGCAATTATTTATATTATTAGCTTTTTACATATTTTTTTACATTTAATGTTTAATATTTAGCAATCAAAATATTTATATTGTCTAATTTGTTTTAAATCAGTGTTTTTAGTTAAAATATATTTAATTTGAACTAATACACTTTTATTACACTTTGATCCTTCAAAGGCTTTTTTTTTTACCAATTTATTTTATTGTAAAGGGTATTTCCAACTTTATTACTTGCTACTTCATTATCAAAAATTATTATTACTTATTAGGCACAAGTACTGGTAGCCCCTTTGAGACAAGGAATTATAATAAATGGATGCTGGATACAGTTCCAGCTTTTAAAAATTTTATTTAAAAAAAATCTTAATATTGTTCAATCTTGCATCAGAATATTTAAATTTCCGTATAATGTTGTAATAATTAAAATAAAATCATGAAATTCAGGAATGCTATTTTTGCTTATTTAATGTATTTAAACAAAATAAACTATATTGGTTAGATAATTTAGCAGAATATTTTGCTAAAAGATTGTTTACTATAAATGGTAGCATTATTACTTTTATTTGATATCTGTGTAGACTGGCTTCTGTTGATATAGATTTAAAAAGCTTGTTTTTGATATGAATTAAAAATTGTCAATGTTATATGTGTTAGTGTTATAATTATGAATGTAACTATGTTTTAGATAACATCATATACTTTCCATAAATGTGCTGAATTTTGTGCTGCACATTTTTCATATTCTTTGTGCAAATGTACTTCTTTCAAATTTAGCCTTTATCCTGGCGATTTGTATCCCTTGACCAGAAAGCCTCTCTTTGTCATTGTTGATAGTGACAACAGTCATGCATTTCAGTACATTCCACGCTATTTTGGCCAACCTGTTTTAGTACTCATGTCACCTGAAGACATCCCACCATCCTTCCACGGTAAGAATTTGAAATTTTGAAGTTATTCTAATTTATATAATTAACACATTGTATGTGGGACACGTACTATTAACATGTAATAGTTTTCTGACAATTGATACTGGAATGCGGATCACGCATTAGTACATTTTCTGATGATTTATACTTGAGCTCCGGTCACGTATTAGTACAGGTTAGTGTAACAACAGTGTTTGTTTGTGGGTACAAAAATAATGGTATATAGAGGAAAAATGAAGCCAAATGTTCTTGTCTACTACATAGATTTTTGAAAAATTTAGACAAATAAAACTAGTTTTTATATCAGTTTATGCAGAACCACAGAACGGAAAAGTTGATTGAAAAAATCAATTTAGATTTAAAATTAACTTTTTATTTATCCTTGCGAAAATTAATGTTAAAGTTAATGAACATAATGTAAAACATGATTAGTTTTATGATTGCTCTTTTCATTTTTTATTATGTAAAAATGTTTATATATGACATTATTCAATAAAATTAAAACTATATACTATTATTTCTATTTGATTTTTCATGTTTACAATACTATTATAAATTTATCTACTAAGAAAATATTTTTTGTTTACAAAAATTTTATGGTTGTTATTTATATATTTCTTTATATATTTCTATATAAAATACGAGAAGTTGGTTAAAAAATTAAACAATTTTCGATCTTTTGAGATTTAGCTGAATAACTAAATTTATAAAACACCCACTCCCATTACAATTCGGCTGCGAAAATGTACCTGCACACAATGTGTTAATGTAAGAAAACATACTAAATACGATACATTAAATGTAATATAAGAAAATGAGCCAAAATTCTTTTTTAGAATGTTTTGTTTACATGATGTATTGTAATGATTTTATGCAGTTGATACAAATAATACCACTTATGGGTATTGTCATTTTTTTATACTTAGCTATTATATGCTTATAAAATGTATGAATTTTTTAATAAATTTTTAAACAAAGTTTTAAGTGTAAATTTTAAAGCAAAAGTGCATTTCTCTTTTAAATAAAAGTTTTAGTAATATGTTTTAGTTTATATATTACATTATCTATACTTATAATAAAGCTCAATGTGTGTGTGTTGGCGCTCTACAGGCCAGATCGTTGGACTTACAGCTACTAAATTTGGTACATGTATACCTTGGTGGTTGGGAATGTGCACCTCAGAGCCCTTTTTTCAAATTTTTAATTAGAATTTGAATTAATTAAAATTTAAGTGAAATTTCGACTTTTTCCCGCTATAACTTCAAAAATATTATCATACAAACATGATTTTTCATCAATTTAAAGAAAAAAAAATTAAATTTCTAATGGTATCTGTGCTTTAATGTATAACTTAAGCCCCTATTTTCAACAAATTTTTAAAGAAATAATTTGTCTATGTTTTTTTTTGAGCACATGACTGGATAAAATAAAACAATGACGAAAGTTCAAATAATAATAAAAAAAACTATCATCATAAATCAAGTCTAAAGAAATGATACTTTTAGTACGTGACTGGATAAAATAAAAGAAACATAAAATGTGATATTTTCTAAAAAAATAAATGCAAAGCCAAGGTTTCTATAATCGTTTGCAACATCTAAATAATCTATTCAATATATATTTTTTCTTTTTCGCTTTCTTTAAAAAAACATAATTAATATTTTGGCAGCATAACGGAAAAAAAATATTTTTAATTTCAGGCCAATCAATGCCCGGAATTACTTCAAGGCTAATGAATATGTCACTTAATTGAAAATTTTAGAACGCATTACTCATGGCGAAATAGCTGGTTGCCAAAGGCGGCTAGTTTTTAATAAATCATTCTATGATTATTACTTTTTTTTGTAAATCTTCTTATGGAAATATATTGGATTCAATTTTCCTACTGATATAGCATTTAATTCCTACAGTTATACCAATTATTATACATTATAATTACACATTTGTTTATATTATTTTTAGTTTAAAGATTATTATCACATGTTAATATTTTGAAAGAAATATCAATAAATAAACATAAACAATTACTTTTTAAATTGAATATTATAGATCAGCAGCACAAAGGAAATTTGTTCACTCTTTTCTTACATAGTCCATTGACAGCTGTATGTTTTATATGCAATATTACTGAGATTCCTCATACTTTGTGGGAGAAAAGTCAAAGCCATATTGATCGCTTTATGTCCGAAGCAAGTCGACTATTGGTGAAATGTCGTAATATTGGTAAGATTAAATATTCCATCAATTTTTTTTATTGAAAACTGAATTTCTAAAAGATTTAATGTGATGTACTATAATTCCATTAATGATTGATTAAAGTAATTTATTAAATTTTTTATCATTACAAATACATAAAAAAGAAAAGTTTATTGGTGGAAAAGTTTCAAAACATATTAATAAAAGTGGATCCTGTGTAAAATCCAAACTCTGTGAATCTTTGTTCTTCTAAAATTGCTCTACTGTATATTTAATCTAATCATGGATGATTAGATTAAAAATACTGATTTCTTCATAAAACACGTTAATTAATCTGATGTGTGAAGAAAAAAGTAGAGGTATTATGTCTTTCAAAAGAAGTTAATGTAGTGTTTTATTTTAAAATAAATTAAAATAGTCTTTAAAATCTTTGTTCAAACTGGATAAGGAGGAGAGGCCAAAAGAGTGATGTCTCTTGTGCCTTTGAATATAACTTCAAAGAAAGTTAAATATATTGTGGGAAAAAATATCATTAACATTATTTTAAGTTGAAGGATCAAAATTAGCATTATAATAAACAAGAAAAAAGTATGATTTGTCATTTAAATTTTTAAATACTTATGGTTTTATCCTCCAAAATAATGAATTTAAAAAGGTGACAAAAAATGTTGAAAATCATTTTTTCTCTCTAATTTTCGCCATAATGAATGATTAAATACACTCATGTCTAAAATTAAGGTCACAAAAATGTTTTTCAAAATAATTCTAAATGGCTAAATCTATTGTGAAGGACCGATAACACAATATTAACCTTTGTTGTGTGAAAAAATGTTGTTTAACATTAGTTTTTGAGGAACTACTGAAATTAGACCGTTTAGGCATTTGGGTGTTTTGCCTGCAATTTTGTGAATATTGCATTAAAAAAAAATTAACCTGCTTCCAGTGAGAATGTGTTCTCATAATTTTTTTGATGATTCCTTGAGTTGGAGAACTGTTGGCAGGCTTGAAGCTGGGTAGGCGCTAGTGAGGGTGGCACTGAAAGTGGTACCCAGGTTGGGGAATCAATTCCAAGCAATTGGTACAGTAACCAGGAAGGCCAGCCAAAGCTATTACAGAGCAACAACGCTGCACAGGATCGCTATTTGGCATTAAGCTCATGACAGCATAGACTGACGACGACTCCTCAACTTGCTTAGGACCTTACTACTGTATCTGAAATAAGAATTTCCAGACAAACAGCGTACAGACATCTAGCAGAGAGGGCCCTTTATGCCTGGCGACCAGTTGAGTTTATCCCTTTGACTGCATCCAACAGAAAAGCGCGGTTGTTGTGGTGCCTAACACATTAGTCTTATGCACAACAAGCATTTAAGTGTGCCGTTTTCAGAGATGAGTCGAGATATACCACACAGAGTGACACTCGTTGAATCTTTATCTGGAGAGAGCAAGGAACTTGCTGTCATCCCTCTTATATAAAAGTAATTGACAAATTTGGTTGCAGAGGAATCCTTGCCTGTGGTGGCCTAATGCTGGGCAGTTATATACCACAGCATGTCTTTGATGTGGGTATGGTCAATGACCATTGCTATAAAGATGAGATCTTTGAAGCCTATGTGAGGTTGTTTTGGCTAACACTTCATGTTTATGGATGATAAGGCATATCCACACAGATATTTATGATTATCTTGAGGAAGTGGATATTTGACGTATGGACTGGCCCTCGAGGTCTCTGGATCTTAATCCTATTGAACATGTTTGGGATGGTCTCAGAAGAGCCATTGCACAGCATAACTCCTCCCCTAATACCCACCATGAGTTAAAAACTGTACTTTTAGGAGAAAGGGCTATGTTGCCCCAAATATTTATTGACACCTTCTTAAACAGTATGAAAGCTCATTGTGAAGCATGCATAGCAGTGCATGATGGTCACATTCCATATTAGACCGACTTTCCAGAGATAAATGCTTTATCTCTGATTCATAATGTAACACTTTTTGATATACCCTGTTTCTTAATATCATTTAAAATCTTTTTCACGTTGTCATGTGTTTATGTTCTTTCTTCCATTGTAGTGTACCTCTGAGCCAAATTTCGTGGCAAGACAGTGAATAGTTTTTTGTTTTTCGCATTCATTTGTGGCCTCAATTTTGGACATGTGTATAATTTTTTAAAACTTATTTTTAATTTTTTGAAATCTACAAGATGCTGAATTAAATGTTTTTATTTTGTGACACTATATAAATTTAATAAGGTGCATTGCATTTTAAAGTCACATGTTCCATTTATATGACTTTTGTTTTATTTTCATATAACTTTTTTACTACCCATTAATTTTGGAAAATTTAAATATTAAAAAATACTTTACATGGTCTATTATATCTAGGATCTTATAAGTTGTTTTATATTTTCCCAAGATGTCTGTAAATTTGTATTGATATTTTGCCTTCAGATTGTTTTATTTATATGTAGTATTGGTTTGCTTATTTCTGTTATAATATTTTATAATATCACATGTTTGGATAAAAATGTTCCATTGATTAGTTTGCATTATGCCAAATTTACTAAGAATATTTATTTATTAAATTTTCTTAAAGATCCTGCCTTTCTGCAGTTTTATGGAGATGACTTTTTGCGGTTACTAATCTTAAGATTTATTTTTTGTCGTGTTGTTTTGCGATTGCACAGACTTTTCATGGTGAGTATTTTGAAGAAATTATATTTTAAGTTTATTATTTATATGTGATGAAATAGAATAATATTTGTAATTATATAGCTATATTTGTTATTTTCATCAATATAATCCTTTGCACTATTGTTTTTGTAAAGGACTTAAAATTTTGATCTTTTGCAACCCAATCAATAGGCTCCAATTATTTTTTGATATATTTTTTGTTTAGCATATAATCATTAAAAAAATTCAGCAAATTTAATATTTTAACAATAAATAGTTTTGTAATATTAATTTTTACCATAATACTGGATTTTTCTAGCAATGCAGCTAATTTTTGTGGATTTTGCAAGTCTTCAATAGGAAGTTTAATTTTAATTCAACTCATAAAATTTTACTGTTAGTTTTCTTAATATTATTTAAATAAGGGTATGGCCATACTTAATTGGTAAAATTTTAGGTATTAAATACCATTAGATATTAATCTTCTCTTCTAAATTTACTTTTACAGAAGAGCCTAGTTAATAGACAGTTAAAAATACAATTCTTTGTACCTTTGTGAACAAATTATTTATGCTGATATTTTAATATAATAATTTCTGAATACAAATTATCATTTATTATTTTGATTTGAACAAAATTTGTTAATTACATATGCTGTTATTCATATTAATTGATTGTTAGTTGCAATTTTAATTTTATAAAAAATTGAAGAGATATTTAAAATCTTTCAAAAATAGTATAATACTGGGCAGAAAATAATATAGGGAACAAAAATTTTAGCTTTATCTGATTATATTGTTGGTTCAAATAATATAGAATATCCATATTTATGTTGCATTTTATATATTAGTTTTCATTTTTTATTTCTACATAACTTTCTTTCTTCTCTCTAGAACAACAATTTCTCACCACGATCCCATCCTCCATTGTCGGAACCAGAGATCCTAGAGCAACCAATTTTAAAAAAAGTGATTCTTGAACTAGTCAGTGTCTTAGACGTTCGGAATATGTTCAATGAAATTGAGGAAACTGACTGACAAGTATTCAAGTTCATCCTTGCTTGAGGCTCAAAATCATGTCGTTTAATAAATATTGTGTGGTTTACATGTTTCTCAAAACATAATGTCAGTCATCCAAAATGTCCATGTTACTATACAGAGTTTGAGATTTTATTTATTTATTTGGAATAGTAGAGTTTGTTATTAAGTTTTTTAAAAACTATGCATGAAAATAGAACTAAATAACTTTGTAAGTAGTGTATGTAATTATTCTTATTATTTTAAAATCAATAGCTTTCTTTTAATGTTAAAACATTCATAGTGAGAGCATTTATTGATGAATCAAAATAATACAGGTTTTTAAAATGCGTTTAAACTGATTCCTAATAAAATAGACATGATTCAGGCATTAAGTTTGTTAATTTTTATAAAAGTTTTATTTTATATTCTCTAAACTATTTTTCTTCTTCTTCTTTTTTTTTTTTTTTTTTGTTCATTAAGAATCAATATTTAAACCAACTCCTTCTTAATATTTTCACAACTTATATTTCTGTTCAATGTGCAAATTATAGTTAGAGTTTCAAAACATGTTTCTTTAATTTCTTTTTGTCTTCTTATTATTATAATTTTGTTATTTCTGTAAATGAAGTTTTAATCATATTTTAATTTCTTAATGTGTTCAAGCCTGGAAGTTAGATGTGAATGAATTTGACATGCTACTTACTAAAATGGCAATTTTTTTGATACTGTGAATGTTTTTTCTGCCTTAATAATTTAGAATTATTGTTTGTGCTATATTTTTTGCTCATCAGTTTGAAAAAAAAATTCACAACTGATAATTAATGGCTTTCTTATTTCAAAGGCATACTTTGCAATGACTTACTATGAATTATGTTTGTAGTTTTTTTCCTGTTAAATTGGATTCACATGTATGTTTTAATTCTTCTATTTAAATATTTTAATAGCATATTGGTTTTTATTTGTCATCTTAAAATTTAAATCAAATGTGATGTAATATTGTAAAATGGCTAATGTTTAAAACTTAATTTTTTTCCAAAATTTAATATAAGTGTTTTGTTAAAGATGATTTGTCACTAATTCTAAATTAAACAAATATTTTGAGCTTTTGATTTTTCAACATAATAAGGAAACTTGAACCATTTAGAAAGGATAATCTCTGTTGTGATGATTGAGTGCAATTCATGTAAATCAGTTATAGATATTATTTTGTCGAATTATAATTATATTAGCTGTAGTTATTATTTCTCATCAAAATAATAAATGCAGTACGAGTTTCTGCAGTTATTATAAAAAATATAATTCTTTTTAGGAATTAAATTCTTTAAGTTATTAAGTTTGTATGTTAAGTTATTAAGTAATTTTTATTAAATTTGTTTATTTTAAATTGTAATTAATTTTAAAATTTTATTTTAATTATTTATTATTGTTTTATTATTTTTCATTTAAAATCCTCGCTAGAATGTATTTTCCTTAAGGATGTAAGGAAGCTGGCAGGGGAAAAATATTGTTGGTTAAAGCATTTTATATTTTATAACTTTGATTTCTTTCTTTTTTCTTGGTAGTCTCAAGTAAGGAAGAACTTTAAAATACTGCCACCTGATACCATATCATTTTTTGAGAGTCTTTTTGATGAAAAGGGAATGATTCTGTCCTATCACTCCACTCTTGCCATTTCTTTCTAAGAGAATAATTCTGTATTTTAGGTACAGTAGCAGCACACATCGGTGTTTGACTTTAACTTGCACTTATGTGTATGCAATTGTGGTGTATTTGTGAAAGCATTTGACGAAACTTGAGTGATTGTGAGTTTTTTTTTTTGTTTCAAAATTTGGAAATTTATTTTGAAGTTCATTTATTTGGAAATGTTTTTCTACAATTTATGGTATTTAAAAGGTGTGGTTGTAATTTTATCAGTTTTATAATGGCAATATTTCTAAGTATCTTATTGCTTGAATAGTGAAAGTTCTGAACTGAGAGGTTCTTAGATAGAAATATTACACTTAATAAAATAATTATTTAATATTTATAATCTGCTATCTAATAAATATTTATGCTGGACTTTTAAAATTGTAAAAGTATTTACATATGAAACTGTCTATATTTTGTAAATTATTAAATTAAAAATAGATTGATTTAAATGCAGAAATTTCATGTAATAATTTTATAATAGATAATTAAGTTTTGAATGAAATATAAAACTTTTTATTGCTGTCACATTATTGTTTTATAAAACATTGAAAAATATATTTGAGAAATTTTTGATATGCAATTCTTAAATACATATCTTGAAAAAAAAATCATATATAATTCATTTATTTTTTATGCTCCAATTGTAATAGCTGTTCAGCATAAATTTTTGATGGCAATACTATTTCGACTTTTAACTGTTTGAAGTTTTAATGCAGTTCTTCATGTCAAAGGAAGTGTTGACTTTCTTTGCTAAAGGTATCTAAAAGTAAAATAATTTAAGTAATACCCATTTAAATGGAATTTCAGTTGGATTTAAGAAGACAACTCCTGCAGTTTTCTTGAAGGTTTAAGAAATTTATTGTGAACATAATTATAAATACTGTATAGGGCTGAGGAAAAGATGCATGTGTCCCTAGGCAAATGCAATTCAGTCACTGTTTTTTAATTCAGAATTGCATATTCACATGTAAGCCTTCCATAACATCTGTGTATAAATAAATTTGATATTAAAACCTTTTTTTTTAAAAATTGATTAAACATAAAAGAGGAAAAAATAAAAGCTATTTTTTAATAGCATTCATTATTCATTGCTTTATTTTATTTATGTTTAGTTTTTAATAAATAAATAAATCATAAATAACTTATTATAAGAGATGGAAGTCTGGTGAAATGGATAATATTTCTATTTGATAGACAAACACTTTGCTTTAGGTGGATACCTAATATCTCTAGTCAATGCTATTTGAAAGCAGTGCAAATCTTATTTCAATCATTAAGTAATTTGTTATTAAACATTAAATAGCTTCTGGAATATTAATTAATCAAATTTGTGCAGATGTTTTAGTAAAATTTTTGCTGGTTAATGATAGTTTTCATAGGCAAGCAAAAAATATTCAACAGTATTTTATCAAAAGTACAATTGCTAGTATGCAGTTGCAATGTTAAGTATTCTGAAACAACTCTCACTTTATATATTCTTGACCTTGATAGAAAACTTTTGGAGGGAGGAGGGGGAAATTGGAGCAATTTTCCATTGAAGGTTTACCATTTTCTTCACTCACTCATGGTTTTCATAGCATTTACTTTTGTATACCTTTAGACTGGAAACCTGTGTTTGAAAATAGGAGTTAAATGTGATATTAGTGCTGTGGTGCACCTTGTAGTTGGGGTCAGATTGAGGGCATTTGATCCTGATTGCACAATAATACATTCAATCATTTTAGATAAATGGATCTGTTGTAGCTTATTGAATATTTGTGTTTATTGCCTTACATTCAATATAGTATATTTTTATATAGTGCAATAATATCTTGTCATTTTGTATTTTTCTGCTGTGTATTGAATTTTTAATTTTGTCTTCCATTTAATTGTTATTTATTTTAGTTGTTTATCATTTTATTTAACTTGCTTTATAAAAATATTGTATTACAGTTAAAAATATTTTTTTGATGTTATATTTCTCAAATAATTTTATATTAAGTTTGTTTTCTGTATGAATTGTACTAAGATATACTAAGGTTCTTAAATACATAGAGCTTATTTTTAAATTTTTTGCATATATTATTTTATAAAAATACAGTCATTTTTTTTTTCAGTTTATTTCCTGATTACAGTAATTAATTACTGTATTTGTATGCTAGAATTTATAAAAGTTGAAATTTGCTGAAATTAGGGATAAATTGGTATTTACTTGAATGTTTTAAATCAAATGCATATTTTTGACTTATGGAGAAAGTTAATTATTCATTTTGAAAAAACAAAAACAAAAAATTCTTCTTTTAAAATAAAGGAAATACTTTTGTCTTAATTTTGCTTTAAAAAAAATTTAGAGATTCAAGAAAACTCTCAAACTAGTATATCTACTTGAAAAGTGTTATTAAAGATAATGTGAAAAAAAAAATCCCTCTTTGATATTTGAGAGTGGTTCTTTAAATTATAATTTTTAATGTTTTTTTTAGTAATTATATAAAAATGCTATAATACTTCATATAATCTTTCATTTTTACACATGAATGAATTTCATAATTCTCATGCTTGCCCAATTTCCAAGTTTTTTTTTATATGCTTGAAATATAAATATTTTTAATATTTGTATTTCAATATATTTTTAATATGCTTGAAATGCTTGGTTCTAGGTTATCAGAATTTCATTCTGTTTGACCAGTTTCTTTTACTGTATTCAAATAGAGATTGATCTATGTATTTGCTTTTATCTTGCCTGTTCATATTTAGAGCTATCACTGTTAAATTTCAATTTCCACTTCACTTTTAGAAAGGATATGCTAATTGTAATTATAAGTTTTCAAAACTGTTAAATACTTAAATAGTTCTTCCTTTGATGCGTAAAATGGATTCAAATAATTATAATAACAATAGCAAAATGCAGTTAATAATCTGATTATTTTACAACAAAAATAAATTATTGTTTTAAAATAATCAGAATAAAATTTAATATTAGAAATTTTATTAAATTCTGAGCGTATTGATTATTGTGCGGCATTTAAAATACTTCATGTTTCAAATAAAAATTTAATAGAAAAATGTGAAGAAGTTTTATATTTCAGTTGAGGTAGTTTATAAAATTTTATATCTGTGATCTGTAAAAATATTCTAAATTTTTATTTTAATTAACCTTATTTGAATTTAAATTAATTCAGACTAAAAATATGGAAATTTGAATGCACTTTTATGTACTTATTTTTTTATTTGTACTTATTATTTTCAACATCTAAAAAACTTAAAATTTTAAATGGTCATGATTACCTATTGGATGAAAGGAAAATAATTGGATATAATATTTCATATTTTATAATATTATTTTTTATGTATTTGTTGAAATTTAAATTGGAAAAACTATGTATGAAAAATTGAATCAAAGAACTTTGTATGTTTTCTCAATATATTTTTAGATCTGAGATAATTAATTTTGGTTTATTATTATGGATTCCATTTTTATTTCAATGGCAATTTATTGTTGTCTTTACTAGTTTTTACTTAATTATAGTGAGTGATGTGAACTGATAATATTTATGAATGCTTTTGAAAAAAAAAAATTGTGCCAAGTTTCATTTGGAGTAACAAGCATTGCCACACATTCACTGCTATGATCTGTATTAGGCTTTGCACCACCACAACTAGTCCTGGCTTGAATGTTTACTCAACTTTAAAATTTTACAGATCTGATATCTGCAAAACCTTGTAAGAATTTATTCTATTTTGCATTTTGGAATGAAGTAGATAGTTGCCTTCTGATTATAAGTTCAGTATAACCATTTTTATCTTGAAAGGATTATATGGTTAAACTTAAGAACACATGTACGATGGTGAAGAATATTTTCAAGGGATTTAACAATGTTAACAAATAAGGGCCATTTTAATGCTTGTCAAAAGTTCCTGGGACTTGACAGTGGTACTGTATTCTTAAGTCTAACTGATTATATTTTAACTTCTTTGAATGTATATATTTTACAAGCAGTTTTGTGTTCTTTGTTGTATTCTGCATTTTCATGCGGCTGCCAAATGTCTTTTGTAAATAATTTCTATTATTTCTTCTCATTTCTAACAGTTTGTTGTTATGCATCATTTTCTTTTTTGGAATTTTATTTCTTGTTGTTAACTTTAGAATATTTTAAAATAGCTTTATTTACACATATTTTTTGTTAATGTATTTGTCTGAAGATTATTTGGTTCTAAAATTTTTGCCACAGAGTATTGCACGCATATTTTAAATGCTTATCTATACAAAACTTTTAAATGTTTATTCTCCAAGTCTGCCTTGAGGCAGATTTACATGGCAATAGCAAGATTTGAAATTGTTAATAAATATTATCACACAATTTTATAATGTGTTATTTTTTCTGTTTCTTCTTACTTAGTACACTTAGTTAGTTTCCCCCCCAAAAAAAATTATTTCATCAATTCTATAGGAGGAAATATTGCATTAAATATTATGATACTAAATAGATTGCAAATATATTTGCCAAAAAATTTAGTGCATTGATCAAATTTTTAAATTTTTTTCAATTGTACTTAAAATTAAATCAATTTCTCAAGCATTACTGAAGCTGCGAATGTAGCTGAGATTGCTTGAATGCAGCAGTGTGCATTTTATTTTATTTTTATAATTTTAACTCATCAATTTTAATAAAATGTAACAATTTCTATATTATGTATTGAAGATCCTAATTATTTATATTTTCTTTTAAAAAATATTCCTCTTTGTTCGTGCGTCACGGGGATAACTTTTCTCTGCTGTTTTGTAAATTAAAAACATCATTATAGTCATATATTAATCTCATAGAAATCGAATATAATTTTTATTCCTGACAGAGTTTGAACCGTTTCTAATAAAAATTGCCAGCAGCGTTTTCTCATTATATTACCGATGCTTAACATTTAATTCAAAACAGTTTTTGCTGAGAATTTCAATTTCTCATTGCAGAGTAGTATTTTTAAAAAAATATACTCAGGTTTGTAGACATTCTGTATCTGAATTATAAAAACATTTTTTTTTTCTGCACAAAATTTACTGATAAGTAAGTAATCAGCAGATATAAGATAATTAATATTACCAAAAGTAAAGTAAGTCTATAAAAGGTTTATTTTGAATTTGATACGTAAGATAAGATTCATAAAATACTAAATAAAAAGTTATTAACTTTATTTTTGAAGGACTTTTTTCTGTAGGACATTCTAGATTTGTTATTAATATTCGTTATTAAATACTAGAAAATGGTTTAGATTTTTGAGAAATGCTTAGAATTATATCTAGAATTCCTGACTTTTTTGTGCAGTTTTATTTTATTTCAATGCAAATATTTTGAATACATAATTTGAATGTCCAGATAATTCTCAGTGGACTTAAGTAAAGATATAAGCATTTTAATGTTTCTCTTCTGTTACTTGAACGCATAGGAAGACTATTTATTTTTTATCAATCGCCTTCAATATTTTAAAATTCATCTAACTTTTATAGAATTATAAAGTATTAAATAAATCGTTTTCACAAATAATGATGAAACCGAGATTTTAAACATCAAAACAGAAATGTATTTCTAGCAGAAATATATCGAGTTCAAGTATGAAAATTTAAAACTGGGGGAAAAACTTGTAGGAAGTAACATTTTATCTTGGGCACCGATTACCTTCATTACACCGCAAACATCAAGCAATTCTTGGTTGAAATATTTATACAAATATATAGATGGACTCATCTATAATAATATATTATTATAAGGTTGTAAAATTTTTGCTTAAAAATTGTTAGTTGTTAAGCACTGTTTTATTTAGTGATAAAGGAAGCCTATCTAACTAGTTCTTGTTTGAAAGCAAATATTTTATTTCATTTTTATCATTTAAAGGAAAGAATTGTTTTATTTCCCAAAAGAAGAATTTTTGCTATAATTGTAGTTAATCATTTGTTTAATTTTTAGGGCTAAAAAGAAGTTTTGTTAATTTTTTAAACTTATTTTTCTATCAAAATATATTTCACTTTAAATATTTTTCTCTAAGGAAAGTCTTTGGTTTCTTTTTTATTTTGAAGAAAAGACACATTTTACTGTCACATTTAT
>JAPMOQ010005717.1:19735-48517 GCA_026543055.1 Argiope trifasciata
AAAAAGCTTTTAAGCTTTAATTTATTTTGGTTTCAAAGAAACTTGAATTTACTTTGAAGAAAGCAGTGTTTATCTCTAGAAAAAAAAAATTTATTTTAAATTTTAACCCTGTTAACATCCAGTTTCTTTCTCGCTCTCAGAAATTGCTTCGATTTTTTTGGACTCTGAAAAAAGCCGTTTGTCTGAGAGGAGTTTCATTTTTTTTTTTTGTTCTAAAAATATCAAATTTTTATTTAGTTAGTTTAGTTTCTAATTTTTAAATATTTCAAAAGATTCTAAATAATTTTGGTGATAAAAAGTAAGTGTCCATAAACAGTTTATGGCTTTTATTTTTGTGGATTCTGCCATTGTATTGACTAAGTTGTAAGAAGCAGAAGTAGAAAGATTTTGCTCGACATTTTCCGTATCTAAATAAACTTTCATATCATAGGTGTAACCTGTCATGTCAGAAATTTTGTATATTTTCATGCCCCACTGCTTCCTTTGCTTTGAAATATATTGCTCAAACTGAACTCTTCCTTTGTATTTCACAATGATTTCATCAATTGATATATTTTCGTTTGAATTATATACATTTTTAAATACTTTATTTAAGGTTACTACGTTTAAGTTTACTACGACTACGTTCGAAGTGAAATTTTTGAAAAATTGGATTTTTAAAACTATGATTCTTAAATGTATTGTCAATTATAATACAAAGTACTATAAATATAACAAAATTATTTGGAAATATATCTTCAGGAATAGGAAATTTTGTATTAATTTTTAAGAAAATTTAAAAGAAACGGTTTACACTCTACACAAAAGTATAATGCAGCAATCCTATTTTTCTTTGTACACAAGTTATAGAGTATAATAATGAATGAAACGAACCAAAATCTAAGAAAAATTTTGAAATGGGAAGAAATTATGGGTAAAAATATACGTATATCAGCATTTTTCCCCCCCATAAATTTACAATTTAATTTTCTCTAAAAACACCCAGAAATGAAAAAGTATTTCACCAACAATAAAACTTTTGGTTCATTTCATTGGCCAATTTATCAAAAACACAAGCTGAGATTTTTTTTGTAAATTCCTCAATTCGTTTTTAAGATATCGTGTTAACGGTGCAGAATTTCTATGAAAATTAAAGTTTTGTGAAAACTGAAGACAAATTTTAGCTGAAAAATGTGTCACACTGGATGAGTATCAAGGTATCCGACTACGCTCGAAGAAAATTTTTTGAAAAATTAGATTTTTCAGTAATTGATTTTAGATTTTTTCAAAGTGGGAAAAGGAAATCCAAGCTCGTTGCTAACAACAACTGTACCGAGCCATAAGGAAAGGTAAAAAACCCTGGTGCAACAGTTGTACGGGCCGTAAGCTAGAGGTTAATAAGCATTCCTGCGACCCTTTCTACATTTTTACTGCTCAAACCTATGTTTTATGACTCTTTTCTACCTAAAGTTGAATTATAATAATCTGCATATAGATGGTTGAGAACAAAATGGGTGAAACTGGAGAATATCTATAGAGTCGAGAGGATAAAATATCGTATTTATGTCTACTTTTGATGCTAAATCTAATGAGGGAAACGAAAAAATCCGAGAATATCATCTCTTTTCTTTAGGCTCCTTGATTTAACTACTATTGTTGCTATTAAAATCAAGTTATGAATTCGTTTCCATCATTTGCAAGTAAAAAATTGTTCTAAGTATGACAATTTTTATGATATTTTTAATGAAGAATAACTCAATGATTTATACTGAGGAAGTACTTAAAAAAAAGAAATCCCATTATATCATTTTAGTAATAAATGATATAAATGATAAACGGTTTAAAAAAGAACTTTCATTAATCTTCTGACAGATTTATCCATCTAATGCTCATATTTTCAACTGGAAGAATCGATAATTTTTACTAACGTTCATGCCCATAGTTTAACTAGATTAATGATAAGTCGAAGCAAATATTTCTCTTAAAATATATATGAATGGTTTAAAAAATCCATTTCATTATCTAACTAGCAATCAGATAATATTTATTGACATAAATTTGGTTATTGAACTAAAATAAATATTCATAAATCATCATTTGTTTATTTAAAAATGTTATCCCAAAAACTATAGAAAAAGATGGAACGTGAGTAATCGATTATATTAGTCATATTTTAATGTCCATGTTGAGCTGCTTTAGCTTAAAATTATTGAACAATCAGAATAATTTGTGAAGGAAAGGAAGATGACGGTTTATCGAATAAGGTTTGCGCCAGTAAGTAGTTCATACTTTTCAAGAGTCTTTAATAAGTTCTTTAAGTTTTCTCTGTCTTTAAAATATTCTTAGTTCTTAAAGAAATATCTGTAGAATATTCTTAGATCTTAAAGAAATATCTGTAGAATATTCTTAGATCTTAAAGAAATATCTTTAGAATATTCTTAATCTTTAATGAAATATTTTTAGAATATTCTTAATTCTTAAAGAGATGTCTTTAGAATAATCATAGATTCTCTAAGAATATATCACTCATATATTCTTAAACAAATTTCTTTAAAATATTCTTATATTCTTTAATAATATGTACCCACATATTCTTAAAGAAACGAAATTTTATCGAAAATCACCAAATTTATGCGTCAAGTATTCAATTTCTCGAACGATTTCGTATCGTTGTTTGTCATCATTCAAAATTGTTACTACCAAGATATAGCCCCCCTTTTTAAAAAGTATAAAATGAATGCATATTCTGTTTCTCAAACTTTTCAAATTCTGAATTAGAACTAGACTTTCACATCCATTGATTAAATTAGATTCCCATTTTGATGCTATATTAAATATAATTTGAGATGTCCTTCATCTTTGTAATGGTGCTCATTTGATTCAGACGAATAATGAATCTTCTAATTCTAAAACTGGGATTATGTTCCCACAAAGTTATGACTTTATTTGTCATATTTGGTGATAATACTTAACTTCAACATTACTTTTACAGAAGCAAAATATAGCTAATTCATAATTATTTTTCAAACAGTGGATTCCATTTGTCGATCCAGTTTTGGGCAAAGATAACAAGTTCCATCTTGGAGGATATGCCAAAGATGCTTATGAAGGAATGAAGACGTTTATGGAATTCAAGTTAGTGCAAGTCATGTTATTATTTTACCTTTTTTTAAAAAAATTATTGTAAAACTGAAACTTCGATATTTTATTTAAAACTGATAACATTAAAAAAGGCATAATTACCTACAAAAGATATAAAGGGTTGACGCTAAATTTTCAATTACATCTCATCAACTCAAACGTTTTGGATATAATTGTACTAACCTAGTAGCCCACAAATATTGCACTATATTGTATGACATTGATCGATATTCGCATTATTGCTTAATTTGTGGAATATTGTTTAATATCATATAATATCTCACAATATTTTTCAATATAGTGCAACAGACTGTGATTGCTCCCTGAGTTTTTTATTGTCTCCACATTGTCTTAGTTCAACCTTATTCGAACATTTTCATTCAATCTCAATACCCGAAAGATATCATTACCCAGATAACACAATCTGACGCACTATATTGTACAATATTATAAGATATTCAACAATATTGTGAAATATTGATCAATATCATACTGTCACGAAGATTTAAATAAAAACACCGTCAGCTTTAAACTAACAAGCAAGTTTATTGAAGGAAAGTAGCGCAAGTTTACAAGGTCGAAAAGTTGTCCACGACTAGTGGGTATCAGTCTTTATACAAGGACAGAATATTCAAGAAACAACTAATTTGCATTTAAAAGAAAAGTCTAGAATGTTAGAGAACATAAGGAAACAATAACTAAGGAAACAAACTAAAAATCCATGCTTTGGAAGCAACAGCCATGGCAAGCATCGAATCCTCAAACTCTGGGTTTGGATCACGTGCTTTGACCATTCGGCAACTGAGCTCGTGGTAAACTTTCTTTATTCGGCAATATAATATTGTACAATATTTGTGTGCTACTAGGAAATGAATTAAATCTGATGAGTAAAGAGGATGATATAAATTAATAACGAAATTAAAATCAACAATCTTTCGGTTATTGAATAGGCAATCGGTAAGCACAAAAGACAGTAAAATCAGATGTTTTAACTAAAGCATGGGACTGATTATTGTCTTAGTCTTGGTATTTATAGGCCTCTCTGAAATGATTGATTCATTTAAAAAGAGTTATCTTCTTCGGAAAGCCGCATCAATAATCAAGCCACAACATTGCATAAATTTAACCAAAAAATTTGATGATGAGCCGTTATGTCCTTCCATTTTCATCAAAGACACGAGCAAAAAATGAAGGATGTCATCAAACTATTACAGCAAGTTTGCCATCACGGTTTGACTTGCTGTGGTTCGAAAATACCTAAGCTGTCGAATTATTGGTTTACTTAATAAGTTAAATATCATTTATAGGAATTTTTGAAAACTTTTTTTAAAAACTTTTTAAACTCAGGTCAATTTTGCTCAGGTGTTGTCCTCGTCATCTGACCCGGCTCAAAATCACGAGGTTCGTACCCAAATAGCCCTAATGTTGCTTTAAAACAGGACGTTAATATAACTGAACTAGACTTAAAAAAACTTGAGTTTTTACTTTGGAACCTTGATTTATTTCAATTAAAAATTCAAATATTTAAAAAGAAATCTCGATTGATAATGTGTAAATTTCCTTGCTTTTTATCTTTTCCATAAGGTATTAATATCACGAATGTATTCACAGATATCATGCTGAAATACAACCAGACAACATTTATGGTGCGAAAGTGAATGGAACTTGGTCCGGAATGATTGGATCCCTCGTTGCCAATGTTAGTATACTAATAATTGTTTCTAATGCTCCTCGTCTGATTCACACATAATATAGCACAACATACATCGATGCCATCAATACAACATAAGTATTATAATAATTAATAATAATTTCCTTTTTGAAAAATTGGATTTTTTAAAAACTATTCATGGGTTTTAGATGAATTGGTAATTATAAACCCTATAAATACAAAAAATTATTTGAAAATATAATACATTTTGAGAAATAGGAAACTTTGTAGTAAGATAACAAAAAGCATATGCTCATGCAATTCGCAAAAATATTTTTGTTTAAATTAATTAGTCTTCCTTTATTCAAATTTTGAATTTACCACTTTATTGAGATTCTGCTGCTTAAATTGTTTTGAACAATATGTTTTTTTTTTTTTTTTGCCAGAAATTGTTCTTTTTGGTATTATATTTACTCTGTTAATATGATTTTGGTTCTTTCAGAATTCGATTTTTTTATAAATTTGTTTGCGTTTCATTAGTTTCCTAATTTTGTATAATTTAATCAGAATTATTTTTTCTTTCATAAGATTAAATTTTTTTGATAATGATGTTATTATTAGTATACTCTAATTTAAATTGACATTATTTAAATGTATGACATGTTTAGTTAATTTACTTTAGATCCTTTAAATTTTTTTTTAATTAGCTAATAAATTCTTTCACTAATGTATAGGAAAGAAGTGATATGTAACTAAATACTTTACTATTTCAATTACTGAAAAATTGTCACTTTAAGCTACTCACATGAAGATTAAATTGAACTCGCTAAAAATATTATTTTTGAAAGTTATAAAGGTGAAAAAAAAAGTCCGAGATTTTTGTATTGCCTAAGCGTCCCTAGAAGCTTTAACCCTTAGCATTTCAACGTCTCCTCTCAAGCGGCTGACATTGCTGCCAAGGCGGCTAAGCATACTTTACAGCGCCCTTGCCCACATATTGTTGTTGTTGCATGCCCCGGAGGTCAGCAGCGCTAGACCAAGTTCATGAGTGTATACACCTTCAAAAAGTCCAGCACCATAAGTGGATTTTCCATCAGATCCCTTGTTGACGAGATCCCTTGACGTCAGATTCCCACATATTGATATTGTTACGAATGCTACGAATCTTAACAAATTTTTTGAAGGTAACATATTTTGCTTACGAGACATTAAAAAAATTTTTAAGAAAAAAGAAATTGTGTATGACTTATTGAACTTCACTTTCATGATCTTAAGCTTACATTGTTTATTTTTGCAATGTTGCAGGAGTCGGATATTTCGGGTCCTTTTTACATAGACGAAGATCGATCTCTTGCAGTAGAATTTTCCGTTCCTTTGGCCTTTTCCCAGATGACCATCGTATCAGGAATGGTGTCCAGCAACAGGAATCCATTCATGATTTTAGCCGTCTATTCTATGCCGGTAAGATTGTTGTGCAGCATTACAATCCGTATCGTTGGATTTTAAGTTATTTTGAAAGGATTGGTTAAATATTTATGATTAATTATTGTTGCTTTTCTAGAAACAGAAATAATTTACGTGACAGTGAAGATTGTTCCCTTGGTTAAATGACTTGAAGACACAGGTTGTCTTTTCTGGGGTTTATTAGATAACATAACTGTTCCGTATTTGTAAAATCACGCCTTTGGCGGCGGAGCATCGTCCTTTGGCACATTCTGTAACCACGGCAGCCTGGCAACCATGTAATACCCCAGAACAGTTCTTAAACTTCCGCACTTTCATATTGGTCTTCCTGTCACGAGACGATTGCACGAGCTAAACGACTTGAAGCTCAACGATAAATCATTTTAAATATTTTTCTGTTAATTCCCTAAAATAATATTTTTGGTTGTTAACTGTAACAATAACTTGATTGGTTGTAGATTACTTGGATTGATTGATTCTGGAGTTGCTGTGATAAGCAATTTTGGAGATTGATTCTGGAATTGCTGTGATAAGCAATTTTGGAGATTGATTCTGGAATTGCTGTGATAAGCAATTTTGTCAGCAAAGCTGTCAGCAATTTTGAAAAAAAAAAAAAAATAAAGAAAACTCTGCTTTTCAGTCCGCTAATTCATTTTATCCGCAACTCCGCACAAAAATAACAAAAGGCACAGGGATACTCCATAGTGTAGTGCAGTGGTCCGCAACCTTTTCTCACCTACGACGCACCTTATTTCTTTCTAGAATTCCGCAGTACACCAAAAGCTAAAGTATACAAGTATTAATTGATACACATATTTTACAATAAATGTTTGTTTTTTATTTGAAAAGTATACATACATAAAACCATAACATATTTATTTCTCCGCAATCATTATAATTATTAATGTGATACCTGCGCTTGTTTCAATGAACACAAAAGTTTTATATTCGGCACAATACACTATGCAGTTTCCAACTGTTCTCACCAGGGGACCATTGAATAATTATTTAGTTATAATAATTATTCTATAGTATATTTAGAAAAATAGACATTATTGTGAAAAAAATGTCATTGTGTATTAAATACATGATGAAAAATTGTAAAATGTCAAATACAATGTATTTGAGCGCGGCACACCTGTATCTGGCTCATGACACACCAGTGTGCCGTGGCACACCGGTTGTGGAGCACTGGTTTAGTGGGTCTAGAAAAGAAAACTGCTCTGTGGTTTATTTCGGAAGAGAGAGAGCCAAGATCACACTTCCCACCGTCCCAGGTCAAGTTCGCTTCTCTTGAAAAAATATATATAAAAACAAGCAGCAACAGTGAGACCACGTGACGTTTACATGATTGGCGGCTAGCTCCGCCCAGGAAGATCACGTGGTTCACTGAATTCTTAACTATTGGTATTCATCGAAACGAAAGTGTTTCAATTAGCATTTTTCTCAGATGCAGCTTAATTGTGTATTGGATTTTTTAAAGAAAATTTCTTAATGAAGCGCGATTTACTTATCTTTGTCATTATTTGAACTCTCCTTATATTGCAAAGGGGCAGAAGGAAGGGGGGAGGGATGTTATATAAAGGAATATCGCAAAACAGGTCTCGTACTCATGTAAGTAGTTTGTCTTTCTAAACGGCAAGTATAAAAATGATGATAATTACTGTCCAATACACAAGCGATTCTTACTTCATACTGCTTTTTTTGCTCTTGGCAATCTCACTTTCGATTGAAAGTTTATTATAGTTCTGACTCGACTGCGTATCGGCCATTGAAGTATGACACACAGACACTTACTGTTTAAAGAATCTCCGCCTGTTTGCGGCTCATGCAATGTTCCGCTAACTATACGCCATGCTTTAATTGAATGTTCTGATTTTTATAGAGACAATGTGAACTTTTTAAACTCCTCTGATTTTAATTTGTCTTTCCTTCTAGGAGAAAAACCTCACACAAATTTATTCCCTTTTTTACAGAAAATCGGAATTTTTAGTGAAATTTAATTTTACTCATATTTTTATTTACTGTTCTACAAGTTTTTTTACGACGAATTTTATGGTATTAAATAGAAAACCTCAATAAATGAACTGTGTTTTCGGTGCAGCATATCATAAAAAAGGATCTTGCGCCAGAAAATTACCATATCCTATCCTATCCTATCCTTCAGCTCTTGGCTCCGTTGACCATTATATAATATTCTTCTACTTCACATCAGTAGTATAAACTGTAGGTACATATTAGAAAAGCTTGGAAAAACATTATTATTTTTTAAAAATTCAATTCGGCTAGCTACAAAAAAGAGTTGTAGATGCCATTAGTTTATAGAATTTTTAAAAATACTTTTTTCTGCTGAAGCTTTAAGATGCTGCAAAAAAGTTAAAATTTTTATTTATAGATTGGCAACAAGCCATTCAGAGTTAGGACTTCTTAAACAAACTGGCACTTGGCATACAAATGGGGATTCACACGAGACCAACTATTGTGCTCAATTGTTGCCTCTCTGTTGTTGTCCCTGTATTGTCATCGTATGAACAGTTAAAAATTAACTGTACGTCATAATAAAACTGGAAAAAATTTCATGGAGTTATCTGTAAAATTATCGGAGATACTCTCTATTAAAATTTTGAATCATTCTGGAGTTTAAAAAGGGTTCGTTCTAAAATGGAAAAATATATTTACCGATATTACGAAAGAGTTTTTCCGAGTTAAACAACGGCGAAGAGAAATTTAAGCTGCGAAGAAAGTAAGCAATAACAACAAGAACCACAATAAAGCTTGAAACACACATTTGATGAAATGGGACAAACTAGCGATACATTTTTCAATTATAGGATGAGCCCCTTTTTCAGATTTGTAATTTTAACCTCAAATATCTCCTTCAATTTTACAGATAATTCCGTACGAGACTTCCTGTGTTTTTATTATGGTGAAGCACATATTTTTATGTCTGGACATTTTGACTCATTTAAATTATTTTTTATAACTTCCTTACTTCGCGATTAAAGTCGCTGTAAGCTGAATGAAGAAGTCCAGTATAATCGCTCTATTATAGGTATACACTCTACTATAAGTGAAGGTATATCGTATCTACTATAGGTATAGTTATAAAGTAATGCATACTATAGGTAGACATTACTTTCCAGGCTATATGAAACGTCATTTTGAATTTAAAGAATATGAAAGAATATTTACTTTATAACTTACTTGATACATATAATTTGATTATTTACTTTATTAATTTGTATATTTCTAATTTAATTGTCTCCTTTAATTATTTTGTAACAAAGATTCTTTATCTTTTCTCTTTCTGAGGTTTGGATTATTTTATTTGTGACAACGCTCGCCATTTCTGCAGCTGCCAGCTTGATTTACCAGGTTTTACCAGCTGTACAGAAACGAGCATTGCCAGAAATTTATTCAAAATACTTATGGGCTTTCCACACTGGCTTAATAGGAAAAGGTAAACATGGAATAACTTTAAAATTATTTAATAAAAATTAAAGAAGTTTAGAATTTGATATAAAACCGATTAATATGTTGTACAAAGATAAATAAAATGGGTGCTTGAAAACATGGATGCCTTGATACTTGGTTTCTTTCAATATTTTGATTTTTAAACTTTTTAAAATTGGTACCACCAAAATAGACATTAAAATCCAAAAGAACGCGCAGTGCTGGAAATACATTCTAAATATTTATGAGCTTTTCAGACTGATTTAATCTGGACAGGTAAGTAAATCTTTACTTTACTTGAAATTACTTAATAAAACTGAAAATTGCTTATGATTTTTAATTTATTATTAAAAAATTTACTGAGTATTAGAAGAAAAGGACGTAGATTGAAAATATGAATGCATTGATACTTTGTTTCTGCCAATATTTTGATTATAAAGGAAGGACTTTTTAATATTGGATTCACATAAATATGCCTTAGAATATATCTACTATCAAGTAAACGTTTTCACATTAAAAATCGCTATATCTTAAAGGTTCATTATAACGAAATAAAACATTTTATACAGATACTATTTTATAGTTTGCAGCATGAAGTTTAATTCATTTTCTTTACTTAATTACGTAGAATTTTGGAATTGTGTGCAATTGTGTATTCTCGATGACACTGTACTGTTTTATTATTTAAAGAACTTAAATTTTGTTTCAATCGAACAATACAATTTAATTTTGATTTCCAAGAGGGATTCTTTTAATACCGAACCAGACGAAAAATATTTAAAAAATTTCGTACTATTTATATTAATATTTTGTACCACTATTCAATCCTTAATAACTTTAAATCCAGTCTTAATAATATAAAATAATTAAAACAAAATATTTTGCATTTTGGAACTACAAACTTTACAAACTAGAATGTGTTTTTAAAGACTATTTTTACTAAATATATTGCAGAAATGCTGCAACTTAGTTTAACTGAAAATCGTATAATTCTGTTTATTTTTGGAATCTCTTTTCAAAAGTTTGTTGCAATAAAAAATTATTTCCAATTTTTAAATATTAAGTTCTATTTGGTAATTAAAAACGGTCCGTTTTCAACACATTGGTGCGGGTACATTTCGCAGCTGAATTGTACCGGGCGTTTTGCGCGTAAATTTAGTTTTTCAGTTAAAAAAATTATTTAAAATTTTAACCAACTTCTTATATTTTGTATTGAAACAAATATATAAATAACAACCATAAGCTTTTTGTAAACAAAAAAATATTTTTTAGTGTATAAATTTATTATAGTATCGTAAATATGGAAAATGAAGCAGAAATAGTAGTATATAGTTTTACTTTTTTCGAAGTATGTTATATATAAACATTTTTACATTATAAAAAAATAGAAGAGCAATCATAAAACTAATCATGTTTCACAGTGTGGTAACGTTCAAAGCAGTTCCCTCTATGAAGAGGCAAAATTCACTCATTTTCGAAAGGATAAAAGAAAGTTGATTTTAAATTGATTTTTTAAATCAACCTTCCCGTTTCTCATCGACTGATGTAAAAATTAGTTTTGATTTGTCTAAATTTTTCCAGAATCTATGCAGCAGACAAGAACATTCGAACATTCTCAAGTATCAATCTTCCAAAAACGCACTAGTACGTGATCCGCATACAATGTATTAATTTATTTTATTCAGTTTTTGTTCATTTTTATCCGCAACTGATGCTCGCATGTATATCAATAAAATATAGAATCCTCGTCATATATGGACGAAAAAGAACAGTTATATGCTAACCAATTCGCCATCTACGCCAATTTCAGGTTTCGGCGACAACAGAAGGTGGTTCCTTAAGCACGTGTGCTCGTCCCCCAGCTTCCGACTGCTGCAGTGTTTGTGGTTCATTGCGGTGTGTGTCATCTTCATGTACACGTACCAAGGGGCCATCATCTCAGCCTTCGCTGCCGACAAGCTGAAGCCGAGAATCACGAGTGTAGAGGAGCTGCTGGAAGACCGGAAGATGGGCATCAGTACCGTCAATAATGCATATCCTATGACCCTATTTAAGGTATATACCATTTTAAGAATCTATCTATCTATATAAATCGTTTTTTACTCGAAGGGCAACAGTTTAATGTAAACAGACTTCTTCAAACAAAGAGCTTCATAGAAAGCGAAAATTTACTCCATCGCTAGATGGGAAATTATGATTTAATAATGAAAATTAATGTTCTTATCTTCCAAAACAGTTAATAAAAATTTTAAAATTACACACACATATATATATATATATATATATATATATATAATTTTAAAATTTTTATCTTAATTCAAAGCATATTAATTGAATCAAAGCATATATTCTCGAATGATCCAATTCCACCTTTTTTAAAATTTAATTAATGCTATAGGAGCTCTGCGAAAATGCTTAAATCTGTACTTTCCCACACTCCGAATGAAGGGATAAAAATGTGTCCACCTAAATATATTATTTTAAAAGATTTCTATAATTAATTCCCTTACCTAAAATTAGGAAATGAATAGGACTTTCGATTAAATTAAGGGATATCCTTACACACTCACCCATCTTGCACACAAATGTAATTATTTATTTCATTTAGACCAAGTTAGCAGTGCTAAACAATTTGTATGCCTATTACTAATGATTTCCAAATCAGACATTTGGCTCGAATTCGAATGCTTATCCAGTATAAATCCGATCAAGTTCCATAAATAAATATGATTTATTGAATTAATGATATAGATATTGCAAACGATCATAGAATTCTTTGCCTTGCATTTATTTTTTAAAGAAAATATCACACTTAATATTAATATTATTTTATCCAGTCACGCGCTGAAAGTTACATTTTTTGAGATTTAATTTGCTGTAAAAGTTGATTTTCAAAAATTTGAACTTCTGTAAATATGATGGCAACACGTTGATAAAAACTAATTTTTTCCTTTTGGAGTACTTGTGCAGATTAAATTATATTGTTTTGTCCGAAATATATTGAAAAATATGGTTAAAATATTTATTTAAAAATTCGTTACAAATAGAAGCTTAAGTTATATGTTAAAACGCTGATACCATTAGAAAGCTAATTTTTTAAATTTCTAACTTGATGTAAAACTCATGTTTGTGTGATAATATTTTCGGAAGTTATAACCAGAAAAGTGTCAAAATTTCGCTTGAATTTTAATTAATTTAATTCTAATTAAAAATTTACAAAAACCTCCCCGAGGTGCACATTTCCTGTGTCCAAGATTACCAAATTTGGTAAATATGCGTTATGCACATACCAAATCATGTAGCTCTGGGTGAAAAGGTCTGGTCTGTAGAGCGTCAACACACACACACACACACACACACACACACACACACACACACACACACACACACACACACACACTGAGCTTTATTATAAGTATAGATAAATAATAAAACCAATTGCTTTAACTATTTCTATCAATGATGTTTTATCTTACGTAGAGATTGGTGAACACGAGTTACGAATCTATCTGGTTCAGAATGGAGAACAATCTGGAAAATCTACCCGGTAAAGGAATTATCCCGGGCTGGCTAGACTCAGTGGAGGAAGGAGAACGTGTCTTCATTGCTGATAAGTTCTGGTCGAAGAATATCATTGGCGAGCGTTTTGTGAAGACCGGGAAATGTGGCCTCAGAGCAACCGACATCGAATACGGAGCGGCTTACATGGCTTTTGCCTTCAGAAAAGACCTACGCCACGAAAGCGTCTTTAAAAATTTTAATAAAATGTAAGTGAGATTACAGTAAAAGCTCTTTATTCGCGGGGTATATGTTCCATAAATATGCGGCGAATACAGAAACCGTGAAAAAGGAATGGTCATTTATGTGGGATTATAGGGGATACGTTTCTAGGTGACAAAATAAAAAAATATATATAAAAAAATCAATTTAATTGAAGTTTTTAAACATTTTGATTAATTATCTTAAGGCTTAGGCAATGGTTTGGAGAATTTTGTCATTTTTCCTTGCATGGCAGTTTTTAAAAGCTCCTTCCATTCAGACTGACACGCAGAAGTCGCACTAGCAATTGGCCTCTTAAAAATAAGACTTCGTTCCATAGACCGATCAATGTTCATAAAGAAATCGCAAAACTCATTTGTCATTCTTAAACATTCACTAAGATTTTTCAAATTAAATGTTACGTTCTACCTTATTTCTTAGTCGTTAATTCTACAAATATACTTTATTCATAAAGTTGCTTTCATTCTATTTGTTTACATTCTCAAAAACACCGATCGCGGGGAAGGCGGCTTATGTCAAAGTCCTTGGCGATATCATTTAACAATATACTTTAGGCAAAGTTGTAATAGGATCTATTTTACTTTTTTTTATTAGTCCGTTTGACGGCCTTTACAAAGGATATTGGGTTGGATACCTGTTGGAATCCTTTTATTATTAGGTATGTACTTATCATATCCACGAAAAAAATTTTTTTTGGCCTTGAATATAGAAATTGGGTCTCACTTTTTTAATCCGCGAATAGTGAAAACGCGAATGAAGAAAGTGCGGAGCTTTTACTGTATATTAAACCCCGTATTAGAATATTGGCTCAATTTGTAGGCCGGAAGAGAATGTTGCCTTTGAAGGCATCCTAATTATTTTATTCGTCTCTCCCTTTCAATTAATTTAGCATCCGGCGATTCTCCGAGGCCAACCTGCAGCGCCATCGACTTCTCACCTCCACTCTGTACTACGAGATCTGCACGGGCGAAAGCTTTGTGGTCAAGGAACCGCTGAAACTTCTGGATCTCGTGGGAGCATTCATCATATTCGCATCGGGAAACATATTCGCCTGTATATTTTTTGTCTTTGAATTTTGGAAGCGAGCAAGAAGTAAGGCCTTCTGAAAATAAAAGAAAATTTAACGAAATGAAAAAACGTAGATGTAGCTTATTGTCTTGTATTGGTATTACCATACGGATGAATAAAAATTATTCTGTGAAGTATAGTGTAATTGTGTGTGTGGCGTTTTTTTTTTTTCAATGAACAAATCTTGGTTATTTTCTGCTTATTCTTTTTTGAAATTCGACAACACACACACACAATATTTGCGATAATAATAACATTGTCTTAACAACGAACTAGCTAACAATGCTTCCTTGGACTATTTTAATACAGATATATGTTGAAATAAGAATAAAAGCAATCTCTAGTATAACGGCTGCATGTTATATCTAAATTATCACTAACTGTATAATTTAGAGATAACATGCATCATCATCTATGAACAGTTTTAGTTAACATATTTAGGATATAAATAATTACAGAAGTAGAATTACATGCATTTGTAGAAATGTATTTACTTAAGTGAATTTTTCTAATTTTCAGTTACATATCCCCCGCTCACATATACATGACAAATATAAAGTTTCTAGAATCCAATAAAGAATATTAAAATAGTAATATAAATAATAGTAGATATATTAAAATAGTAATAATAATGGTTAATAGTCTCTTCAAAGATTTTATCTTCTGATACCATTATTGTTACTTGTAAAATGTGTTGTCATGCTATTATTGTTATTTTGCGTTACATTCTATATTGATAATTTGATTAATATTTATCGGTAAATTCAACGACGAAATCGATGTAGAGGATCTTTGCTTTTACCACTCACATGTTTTATTATAAACATGACTTTTTCTGTTGGATTGATCTGACTTTTGAGATTTCTAACTTATTCTTTAATTATAAAGAACGTTTCATATCTTTTCTCGAATTATTCCTTTCATTTTATCTTTTTAGTTTCTATCTTAAAGATTCAAATTATTGATAAGAAAGTCTTCAACAAAGAATAAACATTAGAACCACTTTGGTCGATATATGCCACTGTTGCAAGATAATTTGGATATCACTGAATTTTCTGAAAAATTTATAAAAAAGAACCTTCGGTTGACTTAGTGCTATGACAACGAGCTGAACTACTGTAGAATTATGATGTTTGAAGCTTTTTGTGTGGTTATTGAAATAAACTGTTGATATTTCAGTTCTCTAAAACAAAGCATCTTTTAAAAGATTAAAAATCTACATACTTTACAGAAATTATTCGTTTGCTAGTATTTGTTGTTTATTTTGTAATGTTTTATGTATTTGTAACTTTTTAAATGAGCAGTTTTTTAGATGAATTTTTTACAATAGAATTTTAAATGAATTACATTAGCATTTTTTTAATAGAACAGTTTTTTAAATGAATAAATAAATTTGACATTTATAGAACCAAACATTATATCCATTAAAATGATTTCATGAATTTACTCTAATAACACAAGATGATAACTTTAATACCTTCACTATATTGTAAGGCGTTTTAAATAACAAATAGTATGTTCATGTGATTTAGTTATTTTTAATTTTTGTTTTTAGTTAATCATTTTTTTTAATTCTTTGCATACTTATTCATATGTATAAACGAATGCTGAACATAGATGGCGTGATGTGCTCCAACCCATAAGTATGTTTGGATGTGAGGGGAGCGCTCTTGAGTTTTTTTTTGGTAACAACTAAATCCGGTGTTGGTGTGAAAATGCTGCAGGCAGGCACCCCGCTCGCTCTCCGTTAGCGGCAAAAAGTATTATTTCGTGCGCTCGTTGTTAGTGGCACAATCTATATTTAAATATAAATTTTTTTCCTTGTATATATGTAATCGTCGTCCATGTATGTATATACATGTGTGGGTATGAAAATCAAGAAAAGATAAAATAGAATTTTTCCTTGGATGAAATGCACACCCATAATACCATGAAGAAATCGTACAATATCTTGTGCTAATAGAGACTGAATGACCAGGAACCGTTTCATGTGCTGTTTGACATATTTTATAGATAGTATCTCATATTTAATGATCATCTTGTTAAAATTTTACGCACGAAAATAAAAATTTACACAGATGTATATTTTTATTTTGGTACAGTTATTTTTTTTCTCTCATGATCCTATTCATTCCCTTTGTTTTTTTTATAGCCTATTTTTTTTTCATAATCTGCCCACGTTGTAAACAAAGCAGAGCAACTGGGTGGTTGCGCTATTATTGATCTATCAATAGTTGCGTGTCGAATGGAGGAAGTTCGCTTTATAAACGGATGCTTTAGTTCCATAATCCTTTGTTAAATATTTGTTGTCCAAAGATAATATATTTTTTTGTTGTAACCTTAAATTACACTAAAATGAAAAACAAACTGTCAGCATAATTCTCTTTTTAAAGATCAACATTACTTCTTTTCATAATCAATGGCGACTGACAATGAAATGATAGCTTCCAGTATCTCTACCGTTGAGGGGTGGGGTGATCAACTTGATGTTCCAATAATTGCATGCAATAAACGAGGTTTTCGATGGTGGCTCGCAGCATATAGGCATTTATTCGTCTGATATGTAACGTTATTTTAGCTTTCAAAGTAGGAATATGTCCTTGGTACATATCGCCTTTCAAGTGAACCAGAACCAACTCACAACCAGAAATTGTAAAATTCAGATCAGTGTCATCAGTTAATGTTATCATAAACTTATAAAATTTCAGGATCTTACGCAACATATTATGCATCGTGGAGAACAGGGTAGTCATATCACTGATGGACATGGGTGATTTCCTGCCTATTTCCAAAGATTTGGAAGAACGCAGGGAAATAAATGCATTCGTGGAGAAATGGGTACTGTTTATCACTATTTAATGGTATGTTTGAAGATCTCAGAGTTAAGGAAGGGCCTGAAGATTGTCAATGGTGATTTAAGTACAGAACTGATGGTACTAGGTCATCTCAAAATCCCGAAGTATGTGATATTAAAGATGGATAGTTTCATTCCAACTGTTTGAGAGAGTGCAGATGGGGAGAAAGAAAGTCATTTACTACCCCGAAAGGAGTGTTAGTTTGACTGTTCGGTCAATGTAAGGTTGGACAATACTTATTCAGCAGTCGACCACAGCAAATCCTGTCGATACTGTTATGTTCAGTGGTGGCGGGCAAGAAGAAGTCATATCACTGACTTCAGATCCGCCTCTAAGGCAGACGGATTAACCACGCAAAGACTGAATGACCGGACCGCCGCTACAGCAACACTGCCGGGAACTATGATTGAGTCCAAAGGGCCATCATCGGCCACGGTACAACCCTCCCCTAAAGAAGTACGTCCCGTCATCTATGGGAGGGCCAGAGACACCACCTTTTATTGTGCCCCCCGAGTTGGCGAGATCCAACCACCATACCGGAAGCATCTCATCCCCATTTCAAGGTGCGCCCTGGGGGTCCATTGGGGTGAAAGCATTTACTTGGCATTTGCAGTTAAGTGGTACAAGTTACTGCACATGATTTACATTTGAATGCTTTCTTTTATTGCTTTGTGATTCGTATTCCAGCTGAACGGATGATGGACCCCAAAATGGGCAAGAAACATTTGCATGTATCATGTGCTCTATCAACTTACCCATTACCATATATTAAGACAATTTGGGCGATAAATGGTTTGTTTAATGCACCCCCTTTTTTTCAAATCTGTTGCATTGCTCGGCTTAAAATCGCTTTGTGACCTTGCTAATCTATATCAACAACAACAAGTAGTAACAACTTAAATGTCTAGACACGAACGTTATTTAATATATCTGATATGTCTTACAATGTATTTGTTCGAATATATCTCCATCATGTCGTACTTCTATTTGTATATTGCCTTGCAGAATTCATGGTATTAATTGCCAACTATATATCTTCAGATCGTTTCTCGGCCTTTTGGCTAAGATCAAAGTATATATCTTCAGATATTAATAGAGTCCATGCTCTGTAGTTTTGTGACTCTTCAAGATGCTTATGAGGCTTCTATCTTCTCTTCTATTAGATAGGTTTACCAGTTTTTCTGGGTTTTCACTGCCTAGCCTGGTTGTTCAGTAGTTTTATTAGGATATCAATGTATTTTTCTTCTTGTACGATTATGTATTGCTTCAGTGCCATTTAAAGCTTAAATATGTATCCTCCTACTTACCAATAAATGGAAAACTACTACTTTATGAAAAATAAGTTTTTTCACAAAATAGCATTGTCAGATACTTCTTAACTTCAGCTACCACTTAAAAAAATATTTATTGTCACACTAGATCCTTGTACATAGAGGTCAAAATGTCATGCAAACATTGCGGTAAAATGGTAAACTTTCAGTCAATGTACAATTAACAGAATATTTAATTTGTGTTCACTTGGAAAAGTTGGCAGTAATCTTTCTCTTGTCTACAACATCTATGCTTATAATAATGTTGAATGTGTGTTGATGCGACCAGATCGTTCGACATGCAGCTATTGAATTCGGCATATGAATACTTTAAAGATCGGAAATATGCCCCTCAGAGCAATATTTTTGAATTAGAGTTTTAATTAATTAAAAGTTAAGTGACATTTCAATATTTATTCGTGATAATTTTCGAAAATATTAACCCACAAAAATGTTTACATCAATAAAAGTTCAAAAAATTATCCTTTTAATGAAACTAGAGTTTTAACATATAAATTAAGTTCTTTCTTAAATGAATTGAAAAGATATTTCAAATATATCTTTAAACAATTAATTCCCATAAAAATAAAATAAAATTTGACCTGCTTGAGCACTTACACATGCATGGAAAAAAAATGAGCTTTTATCAACGAGTTACCAGCACATTGACAAAAGCTTAAATTAAAATATAAGTTAAATATTACTACACAGCTAAAAATGTGTAAGTTTCAACTCGAGTATGTATGAAATGAAATGAACAAGAAATATAATATTTTCTAAAAATAGATTCAAGACAAAATTTTCAATCATCTTTCACAATATCTACATTATTAATAAAATAAGTCAGCATTGTTTAAATGACAAACATGGTTTAATATATATTCTTTCAATTCAAGGCCCTAACAGCTAATTTGTAAAACTATAATAATAGAAATACATCTATAATGTTGATCTAAATGAAGTAAATAATTATATTTTTGGTAAATAAATGCTAATAAATAAAGAATGCTTAGCTTTTATCTGGATCCTCTGTTCTTGAATCAGATTTAATGAGATATTTTTGAGATATCATTATTTTGTATAGAAAGATCTGTTTTCAAATAAACTAAATTAGTAACTAAACTGACCAAATTATGGAAATGTTAAAGCCATTATACAATGATAACTGGTGATTTTAGATTACTGCATCGACCATTTCAAAGATTAAACCTCAATCAGTACACAAGAGTTTTCAAGACTCATTAATCTAAGAGTATAAAAATGTTGATTGTCCTAAATTAATTGATTCAAAACTTCATAAACTCCTCAAATTGGATAGCATAAAATATAAAGGTTAATTTAAAAAAAAATTGAAGTGATAAGAATATTTAGAATATGATTTCTTAGGACCAAGGACTATACAAAATTTAGACCATACTTTCTGAAATATATTTTATAGACCGAAACAAAATAAAACATTGTTACTCACGTCATTTAAATACATTTGAAAGTAAAACTAAAAACTGGATTTAATGAAGAGTTTAAGAAATGTTTGTTAAATAATTCTTGAGATATTACATAAATTATGAAAATTATTCTGTAGTTCACTTAAGACTTAAATGGTGAACGATTACGTTTTCAGTACTCATCTTTTTAAAAATGTTTGGTTTCAGTAAAAAATATCTTTTATATTAATTACAGTTTAGGCATTTTCACTTTAATTTAAAGATAAGCTTTATGTTAACTGACATAAAATGAGAGAGACACGGCTTTAAGGCCTTTATAATAGTATGAGTGAATATATGGCTGTCGAAATTTGATGTTTAAAAATACTTCGATGAAGAAGCTATTAAAGTATTTGATTGAGAATTTCAACGAGCATTAAGATTGGTAAATCAGCTGGTCGGCTAAGGCGGCTAGTAAATAAGTGTGCAATATTTTCCTTGGATAAATTCGGCTTTGTTGATTGAAGAAGGTGGAAAATATATTAAAAAAGTTCAGTTTTCAGCCTCTCAGAATATTTTGATATTAAAAAGACAAGAAACTCTTTCATCTTACCAGTTTACGATTAAGATTCTGCAATAGACGTCATTATAAACATATTTTAGAAGCAGCCCTTTTGGTCCTATTGAATTCAGTACTTCAGAGACTTAAGTTAAACTGGACGTTTTCTGAAGCTTAATATAAATTTGTATCTCATTGATTGAGTAACAGAAACTATTTTATTTACAATTTTATTCGAATCAAAATATTTTTTCTTCTTCTAATTCTTCCGTTACTTTAGTAAAGGAAATGCTATGAAATAGTTACATCTTTTGTTAGAATTAAAAAAAACTGTTTTGATAACAAACTCACGCATTGTAGGTCACCCAAACTTTAGAATTCCAAAGTGATTTGTTTCGCATCTCATTAAACAAAGAGCCTCTGGACTTCCTGCAGATGCTACTGTTGTTTTCGACAAAATAAAAGTGGATCCATTGTTCGCCCCCTTTTCGTTCAATGATTGCAATTATTAAGCAAACTTATATCCAGAACACGAAAGCCTGTATATTTACTTTGAAAAAGGTTCAAAAACTGAATTTTGAAGTGAAAGACATAGAATTGCAAAAGCGCAATAGGATGAAGATTCTGGCGTTTATTTCCCTATTTGCGATTGCAACGGCATTTGGGCCTGGTCCCATGATGCAACCGCCGGGTTCTCCTGAAATTCCTGAAGAATTAGAAGATTTTGATGAAGATGACCTTTATTTTTGCTGGTTCTATATGAATTGTCTCCAGTTTGGTATGAGATATTTTATAATACTCTTTTCAAATACCTGCATTTGATTTTGTTATATTGCAAATCATTGTTCTTTACTATTTTCTTTACTATGTTTGTGGCTCTGAAAATATCCTCTATCTGCAGTCTATTCTTTTTTCTTTTATTTTTATAGTTTCATTCATATGGCATTAGTGGACTAAATGGCGAATAATTCCTAACAAAATACTACGACGAACAAAATTCACCTTCAATTTCTACCTACCAATAGAATTTTTTAAATACTTATATTAAGACGAATGCATAGATAATAAATTAAGAATTCATTCTATTTAGAGATCCAGATAAAAGATTAGATCTAAATTTTTAGATAATTTAGAGATCTAAATTAGAATTTTTTAATAAATGGATAATAAATTAAGAATTCATTCAAATAACAAATTAAGAATTAATTTATTATATATGCATTCTCTTTAATGTAAGTATTAAAAATATTCTAATTTAGATCTCTAAATTATCTAAAAATTTAGAGATCTAAAATAAAATTTTATCTAAAATTTTATTTTCTTCTCTATGGATAGTCTATGTTTGTGGCTCTGAAAATATCATCTACTGCAGCCTATTCTTTTTTATTTTTTATTTTTATAGTTTCGCTCATTTGGAATTAATGGAACAAATGGCGTATAATTCCTAAGACAATTTCAACGACGGACAAAATTCGCCTTCAATAGGACTACCTACCAATAGGATTCTACCTAATAAGACTTCTACCTACCAATAGGATTTTTTAATACTTACATTAAGAAGAATGCATAGATGATAAATTAAAAATTCATTCCATTTAGAGATCTAAATAAAAGATTAGATCTAAATTTTTAGATAATTTAGACACCTAAATTAGGATTTTTTAATACTTACATTAAGAAGAATGCATAGAAAGTAAGCATTTATAAAATGCTTACTTTGGCTTAAATAATAAATAATTTTTGACCGAATAATTTCTTCATCGAATATTCGCTTATTTCTGTTAAAATGCAATCTACAGGCAGTAAATAATAACTATAGTGTAAGGCATGAATTTTTGTAAGGATAATGAACAACACGTGTTTTAGTTCTATGCAGAATCAGGGCTATTAATAGGTCTCTCCTTTGAAACAACACCCTTTATTTCTCATAAGAAAGTGATTAGCTAATATTAACCTTAGTTATACACCAGTTGTTCAGGGACAAACTTAAAAGAAAACAGTGACAAATTTCCTCAACGATTGAATATCACAACCCCCCAAAACATTGCTATGATATCTTACGATATAAACCAGCTTTTAGAAAATCGAACAGTGTTACCTTTATATACAGTACAATATCTTTATATAAGTTAATAAAGATATAACTTGGGGTTAATAAACGCATCATGCTGTATTATAGTAGCAGCTGTTAACGGATTTTTAGAACTTATATTAGTGGTAGCAATACAAGGAATTTCATGCTTTAAATGTATGCAGCAGATGTTGTCTGTTAGGTGAATATAAATTTCTTTATATAAATATTTAAGAGACCTGAAGATTTTTGGATTCCATTTTTCCGAAAATAGAAACAATTCAGTAAAATCTGCCATAACTGAACCAGTAATTTTTAACTCTATCCATAGAAATTCTCTATTGTTCAATCTATTAGATCTCTAAGTAGAATGAATTCTGAATTTATTATCTATGCATTTTTCTTTGAAGGACATTCAACTTAAAATAGGTCAACCAATTTATTCACACCTTTCTAGTATAAGAAACAATAAATTAGAAGAAAGATTTATTCTTTAGGGTGTTACATTTCTTATGGTTCTGTTAAAAATATGACATGCAAGAAATTAAAAAATATATATATTATTGATTTCCTAATTTTAATTTTTAAGCTTCCAGTTTTAAATTTTTTTCTAGGAATGCTATGCAAAATTTCGTGGGGTATTCTTGAAACAGTACTGTTTGCTTGAAATTTATAGTTGTTACAAAATGCATTATATTATTCAAAATTTTCAACTAAATTATCTGCTGTTATTTATTCTTAGAAAAAAGAGAAATTTATTAGCTTTGCATTTATGATAAAATTTTTTATAAATGATTTAAATTCGGTTCCTATGAATCAAGCACAATATAGTATGTTTGAGTCGATATGTATTGACTGTATGTACCAGATTATTTGATCTCAAGCTAACAGGTATGGCACATATATCTTGTGGTGTGGGCAAATGTACAGATAGGAGCAATTATTTAATAATTTTAATTAATTAGAGACTCAGCTGAATTATGAAAATTTTCAGCGATAATTTCCGTAATTATTGCTCAAAAAAGATTTTTGCATTGTTTAAAAACTGAAAATAGATTACTTTTTGATGATACCTATTCAATCGTTATATAAATGTCTCAGGAATTTTTGGCATATTTAAAATCACTTATTTGCTAATTTTTTACAATAGTTTACATTATTGCCCTAGAATACAAATATTTTTCACTGTGTTATCAAACATTTGATCACATGATTTTCTTCCATTACTTAAATTTAAATAAGAAAGATTCTATTTAATACTTCTGAATGAAATGAGTGAACAAATAAAGTAAGTAAAAGTAATGGATAAATAAAAAAGTGAAGTTACAATTCTCTTAAATTTATGATGTAGATATGAATCAAACATTTACGTCTCTAACTGGGCAGAGATGTAAGCTAGAAGATCTTTATTACAGAATTTTTGTGCATAATGAACAAAACAGATATGACTATTAAAAATAACACGAATTTAATGTTCGTTCATTTGGAGGATGCTAGAAGTTATATCTAGAAGATTTAATTGAAATTAAATATTATTAATATCTCCTGGTAATCGATTAGTCTCCAAAAGCAATATTGATAGGTGCTTTATATTGATAGTAAGAAAGTAATGGTAAAACTTATAAAGTCGAAACATTTTTCAGTTTCCATAAAAATATAGATTTGTTGGAGATACACAGTACTGGGTGGTGGTTGTTGGTCTAATGCCACTTGGTCATACCAAGCCGAATGAGAGGTAGCTATTTCGAATGAAGGAAGAAGTGTGCGCCTTTCGTTGTGAACGAGCACCGTTAGGTGAAAGGACGACTTTTGCTCCAACACACAACCCTTTCTTAGGGGAAGGTCGAACTCATTCATCCATCCTCAAGTCAGAATTGAGATCCAGATCAGATACCTACTCATCCCCGATTCAGTACCCCTAGAAGTTATGGGAACTTGGAGGACTTTGCAGTCACGACCCAACTGCCATGAACCAACACGGTGGTCTTCGGCTGAGACGGAGACAGAACTCGCTACCTTTCGGTTACGAGACTGACGCTGTACCAACCAGGCTACAGGGTCACTAGGAGAGAAAGAACAAGTTCAATCGATGATTTTCTTGAAGAACCATACAGACGCTTTTCTTTATAATTCTGTTTCATAGAAAATCTTATTCGAATGAGTTATTCTTAATATAATCCTGACGAGTATAATAGTTATGGATCTTGCTGGAATTTTTATACGTTTAATTCATTCAGTACAAAGAGAAATATATAAATAAACACCTAATTTCACTTTTTGCAGCTTTTAATTTTCTGTTGTTTTGAAATCTGCATGGAAATACACGTTTAAAAAAATAAAAAAAACTTCTGTAATTTAGAAATATATTCTGTTAATAATGAGGATTTCAGATGATGAAAAAATGTTCTTGTGATGAATATTTAAAAATATGGAAAGTGTGTTTCAAAGTGACTTTTAAGAATCTTCAAATATTATAATCAAGTAAAACAGTAATCTACCACAATCAATAATAATAAAATTCAAAACAATAACGAGGACAATTTCTTAGTTTAATTTCTTTTTGCATTATGTTTTACTAATGCGTTTGATACAGCTTATCATTCATGAAATAAAAAAAAAACATTTAAAGAATATTCGAACTTATAGTCCAAAGCATCGCAACATGATTATATTTTAATTCTGATTTGTCTGTTTTTATTTTATTTTTTAAATTTTATTCTTAATTATAGCATCGATCACGTATTGATTCATTTCTCAAAGTAAGGAGAAATATATTTAACATTTAGTTAATATTTAAAAAAAAACCCCAGAAAGATTGATCTTTTTAATCTTTTAATGGATTAAACATAAATTTGTGAAATATATCCCGGAGATTTTAATGGAGAATATTAAAATTTTAATTTATTTTTTCATATAAACATAATTTAAAAGTTTCAAAAAAACTTTTATGTAAGCATTTAATACACGGAAAAAAGATACTTGTCAAAATTCTTCCTTTAGGTCTCTTACCTAGGTTTGTAAATGATTTTGAATGATTTGATTTAAATGATTGATTAAATAATTAAAAACGTTTAAAATGATTTTTTATAGTGAATTTTGGATTACACCCTTCCCAGATAGAATCGCAATTCATAGATAGCTTATAAATATTATTACGATAAAATTAAGAATATAAATTAAATGCTTGTTTCTAATCTTTGTTTTTGTAACAATAAATGATTTTTTAACAGGTAAAGAGGAGCACAAGAGAATTGAGACATGTTTCGATCATCTTGATGAATCGGTAATCTTTTAAAATCTTGAACTCAGCTTTTAAATTAGAGTAAAATATTGTATTTTTGTGTTAAAGTACAAGAAGAATTTAACCGAGTTTCAGTGTTTATCTTATCATTCAAAAAATTAGAGATTAAATTGCTTTAATAGAAGCATGGGAAAATAAATATATTGACATTGTATTTATTAGCACATTATATTTATTGGTACAGTACTAACTTCTTCGAATTTTAGAGTGTTGGAGATGTAAAATGAATTGCTAACCTCTTTAAGAACTCAAAGATAGTGTAGAAATTTACTAGAAAGTTTAACATTCAAAAGATCTTGAAAAAGAGTTTATTATTTGAATGACGTTTTATTTATATTAACGTTCCGTTTTTGAAGTAACGCTAGGCTTATTTTGGGACAGGCCTCGTCATTTTGAACCACGGTCAGATGATGAGGACAACATCTGAGTTGGTACCCACCTCTCCACATCACACCAAACCATCGGGAGGACGTTTGGCCCGACTGATTTAACATGCAAGAGAACCCCTTACACCACTGTTCTTCGGTGGAGTCGAGTCTCAAAAATGAAACCCTCAGGTTCCGAAGCCGAGGCCTTACCACTAGGCTACTGTGGCCCTCTTGAATAAGAAGGAAAGAGTAGTTAGATAAACACTCAAGAACCTTTTTCTCTAATATCGGGGCAAGATAACATAAAAATTCTATCCAAACAGACAGGGATAGTTCGAATCTATGTGAATTTATAAACTCGAAGGGAGAGAGAGATTAATTTCTAAAAATATTTATATAATTTTTCGGTTCCATGGAAGATTGAAATATTGAAAATCCACAAAATCTTCCTGATTAAATACTTTTACTTCTACTGTTTTCCTGTAAAAATTAAATTTTATCCTTTAAAATTGAGGATTTAATGTTAAGTTGTATTAATGTCCAGTTTTGAAGCAATATTAGGGCTATTTTGGGACGGATCTCATAAGTTTGAACCACTGCCAGATAACGAGAACGACATCAGAGCTAGCACCCCTCATTCCAAACTTCCACACCACAACAGGGGGGTGGGTGGGGAGTTTGGCTCCGACGTGCACCAGACCCGCTTAAACGGCGGTTCTTCAGTGGAATCGAGTTTGCCCCCCTCCGAAGCCGAGACCTTACCACCGGACCACCGCGGCCTGGAAAATTTAGGAAAGAATATAGGAATTTATTATTTTTTTATCTTTACAATATTGTATTATTTCGTTAGTTCTTGTTTGAATTAACTAAATTCTAAAGTATTTATTAATTAAAGAATCCAAACATTTAAAAATGTCTTTATGGACTTATTGAATTTATTATACATTAACAACATCCGACGACAAGACGTTTATTCATCCTATTAGGAGTATTAGCCGGCTTCCTGGCATAGGGGAAGTGTGTCTTAATCGTGATCTTTGTGTCATAGTTGTTCTTCTATTTGTGAGTTGTGTGAATGTGAAGTAAAGTAAAAAGGGCAAGCAAATTTGAAATATGAAGTAATCGTACTCTTGATCCTAGTTGTCGCTGCTGAACAAACAAGAGACGCTCAGTTTGGCTTAAATCGTTACCAGCTTCCTGTCAGAGGGCTTGTAAAGTGTCCTAAGTAACAACAACAACTTATTAGGCCTGCCATTTAATATTGACTGATCTTAAAGGAAATTTCTGCTTTAAATTATTGATATTATTGAAACATTTGGAGCATAGTGATGGGTTAAGTATGATTTTAATAGGATAAAATAAATTGGAGCTATCGATCCAGTCGCTGTATTGAAAGTATTTCAAATCGTTATTTTGCCCCATCTCTCGAAAATTGAAGAGCATGGGGTTGAGCATATAAAGGTCATGAACTTTCATAAAAAATTAAAATTTATAAATTAACATAATAATTGGACAGAATTCGTCTCTGTCAAATTTGTCTTTTTTAGGGAATTTTAGTAAAATTTTGTCAGAATCGGTTCAAAAGCTGATGGTAAAAATGGTTCTAGAATTTGCAAATTATTTTAAATTCATAGATGCGTTTACGAATTACAGAATTGTAACTTGATGATTTCATAGACTATATAAAAAAGCGAAATAAACTGATGATTAACAAAGATATAAATTGAGGGTTAATGCAGGGCCGGCCATCTAAGGGGTACGGCGGGTGCTCTGTGCTCTGCGACAGAGTGGGGCCACCATCGTGATTAAGAATTAAATCCCTGTTCTGAACAATAATAATGTTACACATACTAAAATTTCTATCAGCTTGTTTCCACGTGGCTGACTGAGCATCGACTGACGTCATTATTAGGCAAAAATCACAGTGATATTTATAAAAAGGTTACATTTATAAAAAAATATTAAATAAGGAAATCCCCATCAGACACGTTAAGACAGAGCGGCTTGCCCGGCGCCCAAAAATCGAGGCCGAGGCTGTATTTAAATGGACTTGCAAAGCATCAGCTATCTACTTTTATCTATATCTAATGTATTTTTTACGATCCTTTACATTGCCAGTGACTAAATATAATAAATTCTGAACCCACTTTCAGCTAATTAAAATTAAATAAGAAATTATCTTCGGTCAAACATGTGGGTATAATGCTTAAACACTCTTGCAATACTAAGTATCGAAAAAGAAATTGGAAAAATTGTCAGTTTCCTGGAGTAACTAACAGCAGAGACAAAATCACGCATTATTAAAAAAATAAGCAAATGTTCTTGTTTTTTTACTTTGCTAAGAAATTTAGGGCCCAA
>JAPMOQ010005717.1:48617-73453 GCA_026543055.1 Argiope trifasciata
CGGCAATGGTTAAATGTATTACTATTTACTAATAAAGGGTTTCTTACACCCGGATCCCTTACAGAGAAGGTCGGCAATGGTTAAATGTATTACTATTTACTAATAAATGGTTTCTTACACCCGGATCCCTTACAGAGAAGGTCGGCAATGGTTAAATGTATTACTATTTACTAATAAATATAAATTTTTAAAAGTATGTATTGTTAATCTAAAGATACTTAATCTATTCGCCACTGATAACTGAAAGTTTGTGAAATGAAAGTTTCTTTATCATAGTTGTGACAGTTTTATTCATCGCTTTTTATTACAGGATTCCCAATTAATTTATTCGTGGTACGATGGTGCTCTTCAAAATTACACCACACTGTATGATGGATTGTGGGACATCGTTTGCAAATCTGAAAGGAGTCAAAGGGTAGACACAATTCTTTATATATTGTATATATTTTCTAAAGAATGTATTGATTCTTAACAATTTCTTTAAGTTTGATACAAACAGAATTTTGTCTTTTTTGTGTGTAAATGCATTTTCTTAGAAACTTTAATATTTTAATCCAGATACGTTGGAAATTACAGTTACACCGTAGATTCTTTATCTTCCATTCAGTCATATATTATTTATAGGGTGCTTGAATTTCTTATTAAGTACGGTAAAGAATAATTGGTGACATAAGTAGGATTGCAAATAATTGTTAATTTTTTCCCAGCTATTTAAAAAAAGTTTTTACAGTAGAATTCAGAAGATTCTCAAGAGGATATATTTTTTGTTTTGTTTCACAGCATTATTATATAAAATTTAATCATTACAATAATTTAAAACTTAAAAAAATAGTAATTTACAAATTAAATAATTTAAATGCCAACAACTATGGCTTTCTAGCTATAATTCCACATGTTATATAATTTTCTTTCATTTTGAGGTTAAAAGTTCTGAAGCAATGCGAGTTTTACGTATAACAAATATAATATAATAGATGCAAGCTTCGCGTATACGTAACTATAATGATATTATGTATCTAGATTTATAATTATGCTGCATAATTCTATGGAAAACATATTACTTCATAAATGAGAAGAATACTAAATTATTTCTGAGACAATATGAATGTAGTGGGCCAAACTTTAGAATGACACACTGATGGGAGGTAGTAAAATTTACTTATTCTTTAAAGCGCATATTTTATTTCGCACTTCCTGATAGATTAAAAAGATAGAAATTCTGAAAGAAAGCGCAATTTATTATAGGACTACTTTGCAGCATTTCCACCTCTTAGTATATGAATGTCATTTGCACAATAAATAGAACTGCGCGCAATGGCAGAGCAAACGAAACCGTGCTTCATTTGGCACAACTTATTATAGGACTACTTTGAAGCATTCTCACCCCTTAGTATATATGTGGTGAAGGATTGAACATGCGATGTTCAGGTTTAAAGTACAGTAACTTAACCATTCGTCAAAAACGTACGTCTCTGTCTATTGGCTGTTACTGGCTTGTTAAGTTGTCGCCATAATACTCCCCAACCAGTGAGATTCCAGGCGAGCGATTATTTATAGCGCCAAGCATCTTGGCGAACGAAGAGAGTGCTTCGGTACTGCCAAGCGTAATGGTGTGGGAAGAGAGTTGCTGCTGTGTCAAGTGAGTCTAACGACTTTGAGGTGGTTGCGTTTGCTGCGGGTAGGTGGCGCCACGAAAGCAGTTTGAGCGTTCATAGTCCAGGGTCACCAATTTGTGATGACGGATCGAACCTGCGATAACTTAACCATTAACCGCAGTAACTTAACCATTTGTCAAAAACGTACGTCTCTGTCTATTGGCTTATTAAGTTGTCACCACATATAAATTTCATTTGCACAGTAAATAGAATTGAGCGCAGTGGCAGAGAAAACGAAACCGTGCTTCATTTGACGATTTTCGAAAGAAAAAAGATCTATAACACATACCAGGATAGCATTTAAAAAAATAAATTGTTTACTGAAACTGTTTCAGTTGAATGTACTTTATGACGTCATACTATGGGAGTATTTTACTGTGGACATCATAATAAGTTAATTTTTCTTTTTAATGATGAGGTGTCACTTTAGAAACTTTTTATTACTTTTTGCTCTCTTGTTTTTGTAGGACAATGAACGTATAGTAATCGACACAATATAACAATCAATTTTGAAGAAATTTTACATTTACACCTCTCTGAGTTCGAAAAGTACATTTTTGAGAAATGTCAGTCTGTCTATCTGTGACAATGAAGAAAGACTTTGAGCGAGATGGATGAAATTTGAGTAAAATCAAAATATATGGTCTTTATGCCAAATTTATGGATTTCTATCAAATTTTGAGTAAATGTTCCCAGGAAGTTTGTCTGTTCGAGCGTAAGTTAACACGATAAATGCAAAATGAAGAGAGCTAGACAGGTAAAATTCGGTGCACAGATTTAACATCTGTAGTATAAACAACTATCAAAGTTTGAGCCAAGACCTACAAGGAAATGACCCTCTATTGGTATATATATTTTAGAAACATGCAAGCGTGTTAGCTCAAAACTGGAACATTTAAAATATTTAGAATTTATATGGCATTCTGTGACTGGAAATGTAGAAAAAATTTCATATTTTTTATTTCAGTCTGTTGAGAAGAACGCATTTAAAATTAAATTTGATTTTCGGATAGTATTAATTGATTGCCAGATATTAATCGTCCAAGAAATTCGCCAAGGATAACATGATGGACTCCGCTTGCAGAAATTTTTCCTTACTATTAGTTCAAATTGATTGCAATTTATTTTTGCAAAATATTTTTCTTGCATTGTTAATTATATTTATTCAACAACGAAAGTTAAATAAATAATTTTAATTAATTTGTAATCGTGTTTTTTCAGGAAGAAAGATTTCAAATTGTTGCAAAAGGTAGTTTTGAAGTCCCTGCAGTAAGTTGTCAATCTATATCTTTCTTTCCCCCATAACAAAATAATTCTGTTAATTTTAAAATTTAAAGAAAAACAGGACAGAAATAAGCACTTGTAGAGTTGTTTTGTGGAGCAATATTGAATATAGGAATCAAAAGAATGAAAACAAGTTCAAGGTTTAAAAATTTCCGATAAATCTCTACATGTCACTGTTTTTGCTTCATTATTTCCATTTATTCGATTATCTTTTTAGCTTCCAGCCATCAAGATCAAGCGCTTAAGGTATCCGACTGCGTTAAAAAAACTGGTAATCGACCTCATTGGAGAATTTTAAAAAAATTATTATTTCTTGTAATTGAGACTTTCTTCTACACAAAACAGTTTATCTTTTCTAGGAAAAGGAAGACATGACTTATCATCCAGTGTCACATATATTTTTAGCTAAAGTTTGTCTTTCACATCAATTTTCTCAAAACTTCAACTTTCATGAAATATCTCCACCTTTAACATGATATCTCAAAAACTAATAAAGGTATTTGCTTAAAAATTTCAGCGTGTGTTTTAAATGATATGGGCAATGAAATGAACCAAAAGTTTTGTTGTTGAAATACTTTTTCATTCATAGATGTTTTTAGAAAAATTAAGTAGTGAATTTGTTTTAAAAAATGCATATATAAGCATATTTTTACCCATGACTTCTTTGCATCTCAAGAGTTTTCATGGATTTTGGTTCATTTCATTCCTAAACGTGTTCTATAACTTGTGTGCAAAGAAAAACAGGATTGCTACATTACCGTTTTGTATACCGTGTTAACCGTTTTGGTTATATTTCCTTAGAATTTACTACCAATTTTCCTTTTTCTCAAATTATATAATATTTTCAAATATTTTTTTTGCATTTATGGTATTTTTTATTATAATTCATAATACATCTAAAAACCATAGTTTTAAATAGTTTTTGAAAAATCGAAATGTACAATTTTTTTTCCTTCGGACGTCGTCGGATACCTTAACTAACAAAAGATTCTTAATCTTCACATGATGTTTATTTTGTGTATTAAATGCGGCATTTTGCATCAAATTAATTTTATTTACATCAATTTTTTTCATAAATAATTTGATTGATAAAATAAATTCATATTTTTTTCTTTCATTATGTCTTTAAATAAAGTGTAATAACGTCTCTACCTTCTTATTTAGTGTCTCTTAAATTATCTTCAATTAAACACGTACATAATTTCGAAATCATATAATAATTCACAGATTTCTTTAAAGTGAGACTCAGTTTTGCAGTAGTTCATCAGTCTTTTTCAATATAGGCAAAGATGTACAATCAAATTATTGCGTCCATTACGATAGTAAGGAAATATACTACCATTGCAATGGCTAAGAAGGAAAAAGCAATGGCATATAAGAAATTCTGAATTATGCTTCATTCTTTATTACTTTGTTTTATCTAATTTTTTATATCCGTATGATTGCAATGCCTGATTACATTATTGAATCGTTTATTCTGCCTGATTTCTTATGAATTACTCCCTCTTTTCATATTATAGGTCGGTTGTGAGCAAAGATATGACGTGGACACTTGTGAACACTTTCGGGTCATGATGGTAAGCACGGAATTATTATTTGTGAAAATAAAAATGAATGCTTGTCTGCGTGTCTGTAATGCACTGCGCTCGCGATAAAACTTCGACAACTTATCATTCGAACTTACAGTTTGGTTACAACAACAAAAACAAAAATATTGCCTACCTTAAAACTCCAGAATCATAAAATAAAAAAGAGTAAATATTATTTACACTTCCCCTTTACATATCATTCAATTTCAATGAATGCATTCACCTGTAATACGAAAATAAATATTATTTCTATCAATTTTAATTAAACAAGATAATTATTTCAAATTTCAAGCAATTTTTCTAAAATTATTTCTTCTGCAGCAGCGACGCGTCGGGTAACAGCTAGTATTCAACATATTTCTGATTATTGGCATAAATTTCATAAGTTTATTAAGAAAAAGCATGCATTTGTTAAATTCTAATCTGTCAGAGGTGGAAAGGGCCTAGAAAAATGAATAACCAAATATTGCTCTGAATGATATCATTAATTATTTTTTATATTGTTTAAATCAACTAAAGTGTAAAATTTCTTTCACTCCCTCTGTCCCATTTGTGAAATGTTCTTGCCACACTAAAATGTCAGTGAAAAGATGAGTTGTTACATCCTTCTTCTGCATCAAACATCCATTGCTAGAGCGGAGTGATGTCATCAAATTTTATATGAGTGATGGGTCCAAATTTGTCTTTTAAATTTATATTTATTTCATAACATTACATTCGGACAATATACTCAAAACAAAACATTTACAAACATAAAAACAAGAAGAAATTCATGCATTACACTATTTTAACTTCATTTTAATAATCATCATTTAAATCCATATGTACACTAACATCAGGCATCAATGCCTTTTATTTCAACAGCATAACCCTACACGCCGCATTCACCCTCGAATCTCGCCGACTAGCGATCTCCTCTGCCACCGTGTGACGTCCCCATAATGTCAACTTCAGTTACTACCGGGGCGTCCTCTATCGGCTGTGATGGCAGTTACTGGATCAATTCGTTACAAGGGCTTCTATACAGTCCGTTATAGTCCCATGGGGGGATACCTCGTAATTGAGGACGAGAATCTTCCGGTATAATGGTTAGTTCCCGCGGTATGGGTACACGAAAAGATGGGGGGGGGGGGGCTGTAGGAACCTACTTCCTCAGGAAGATTTGCATTGTGGCTGGTGATAGCCCTTGGGACTCAACACAGTTCTCGATAGTGTTACTGTTGTGGCGGTCCTAACATTCAAGTTTTTTCGTGTGTCTTTCTGCGAATCGGAATAACCGGTTTTTGATACAATAAAATAAATGTGTGATATAAATAAATGTGTACTGCATTAAAATTACTAATCTTATAAAAAGGGGAAAAATTAATACCTTACTAGTGTCTATAAAGAGAATAAACTGCATGATTATATGAACGAAGATGAGTTTGATATGCTATTTTGAGATAGCATTAGTTTTTTTCCGGGTCAAAAATAGATAGTAAGGTTCTTAGTAAACACAACGTATGGTTGAATCCTAATGACCATTAACAGCCCCTGCACAATTCATCATTTTATCATTTGAAGTAGACTGAAAGACCCTAATCACTGTTAAAAGTATGGTTGAGTCTTAATGACCATTAGCAGCCCCTGTACAATCCATCTAGAAGGCCATTGGTGTGCCCATGGTATGCGTGTGTGTGAGGTGGGTTCTTGAAAAATTATAACGAGCCCATAAGACTTTTTCTATATCACAAGTCTTTTTTTACTTATTTACACACATTATTCCACTCTTGGAAAATATATGATAACTGCTGCTTTGCATCGATTTTAAAATAGTGACCTGGGAGGTTAATCTTCATCGATCTACATAGAAGAAAATCACTTGGGGCTTGTTATAGGCCACGGAAAGAATGTTCCAGCACGTTCCATTGGTAACAGTGGGTCAAATTACATACATCATATGTAGTTGGGAGCTATTCAACAAAAATTAGAAAGCTTCAAAGAACAATTCCAATAATTTTCCATAAATTGTTTGAATAGATATCGTATTTTAATCGTTGATCAATCAAGGACATGTGGCATTGGTGACAGGAGCTCGTATAGCTAAAAGGCATTCTACTTTTGTCTTTGGCAACAACAGCTAGATTATTATTATTTAGAATAACTGGCTGATGTGATTTTATGTATGTTATCATTTTCTATTTCATTTTGCTACAGTTCAAACCTTGAATTTAGTAGATCATTGAAGTGTATGGCAAATTAGTTCATCAAGTATTTGAAGGGCTTTAAGAATTATTAATTAAATTTATATTAAGAATTATTAAACAAATTTCGTAACTCTAAATTGCAACTTGAATTTTCTGTCAATGGCGAATGAGATCATTTAATCATTTTAGATATACAAATTGAGGCACAAAGGAAATTTTTGCATCCATGATAGCTTTTTGCTACTTTACTTTTTGAACTTAATATATAATTTAATGCATTTGTGTTTGGTAAAGAAAAATCTTATATTTTGTATTTATCATTTGCATTTACAGGAGTGCACGACAGAGTTGTTTGCAGTTTTGAAGAAAGAAGGGAAATGCGAGCAAGGAGAATTCGAAGATGGAAGCTAGAAAGGAAAAAAAAAAAGGAAAAAATCATGGATTAAAGAAAGATGAGAACACGTATAAATCAGTGAATGTGAAGGAAGAATATATATGTTGCAATAAAATTTCTGTCCAACCTTTCTAACTTTAAAAAAATATTTTATGTTATTCCACACTTTCAAACTTTCATACAGCGTTAAATAATACGCCAAGATATTGTTCAAATCCGCTTCAAAATACCTTTTCACATCGCCAAACGTACCAACAATTCTAAGTCGCCATAATCGCAAGTGCACTCTTTCAGTTGGTTAAGTAAAAATGAGTTACAGCAGGGTAAAATAATTTGATATAGGGTTGCTATGAAAAAAAAAAACACTTCGCTCTATAAAAAATACTTTTCCAGACGGAAATATGTCTTCAGGACAGTTTGAGATTTTCTCAAATCTTCTCCCTCCCACACATAAAAAGCAATCTTAAGGCCTTTATAGTATGACACAAAATATAATAAAAATGGAACTACTACTACTACTAATAATAATCTCTAGTTAGACATATATAATCTAACATATATATATATATATATACCTACTAATGTTGTCGTGCACTCGCCTATGGTACACGTGTTCTTTTACTGTAATTGAAAAAAAAACTACTTTTCTTGGAAACAAATATAACATTCATTTCTACGACAAGACAAGTTATTCTATATACAAATTAAATTTAAATGACTGCATTTACGAAAGAAACTAGATTTGAATCGTATTTAGCTGTTGTTTACAATGCTTTTCAGTTTTCTCAAGTTCTTAATTCTAACGCCGAGTTGAGTTGTTACTGGCTTCTTCAAAGACACAAATGTTATTAGGCATATATATTAGTTATTAATATATATGCCTTATAGTTATTAATATATATGCCTTATTTCTTATTAATAAACTACCACTAATAATAATTCATAATGAAACACTTAAATTTATGCATAATTTTTTGCTGTATAGAATGTTCCTTTTGTAATAGCTACTCTGTTCAAGTACTGACTGTATTTTTGTTGATAATTTTTCCTATATACTTCAGGTTTTTTTTTATTTCTGTGGATATTATGCTTCTTTTAAAATTAAAAAAGAACTTAAATATGCATGGAATTATTATATAAATATATTTACAAAAGCATTGACCTTTTATCATTATTTTTATTTGTTTGACTAATAGTAATAGAGTAATAATCGAAAATAGTAATCTATAGAATAAAATATAGTAATAATCGAAAAATTTGAATTCGAGACTAACGAATTTCAACGTAAATTTCAACAATATCCTCTAATCCAATAAACACATTTTGAGAACTCTGTATGACTGTCAGCGCAGCAACTCAGCAACATTTTAAGCTAGAAAGATGAAATTTGAGATGATGCTTTTACATAAAATTTGTATATTCCTACTATTCAAATTTTGTACCAAATCCATTCACAGAAATAATGTTTTTCTGTTTATCTGACAGCATGTGAACACGAACCTACAAAACATATACAGCTAGACAGATAAGCTTTGATTAAAAGTTTTAGCATCTAAAATGCAGATTTGAATCGAATTTTTAAGGTATCCAACTATATTAGAAGTACTGGTTATCGACCACATTGGCGATTTTTTTAAGCAATTTTTTTCTTGCAGTATAGACTTTCCTCCTTCCAAAACAGTTATTATTACTATGAAAAGGAAGACATGACCTATCATCCATAGTCACATATTTTCCAGCTAAGATTTTTCTTTATTTTCCATTTTCTCAAAACTTTAATTTTCATAAAAATGCTCCACCGTTAACATGATGTCTCAAAAACTAATAGAGGTATTTGCATAAACATTTCAGAGTGTGTTTCAATTAAAATGAGCAATGAAATGAACCAAAAGTTTAACTGTGGGTGAAATACTTTTTCACTTATTTAGAAAGTTAAATTTTAGTTAAGTTAGTTTTTAGAAAAATTAAAATGTGAATTTATGGAGAAATTGCATATATACGTATATTTTTACCCATCACTTCTTTGCATCTCAAAATGTTTCTTAGATTTTGGTTCATTTCATTCACCATTATATTCTATCACTTGTGTACAAAGAAAAATGGGATTGCTGCATTACAATTCTGTATAGAATGTTTACCGTTTGATTAAATTTCATTCAAATTTATCACATATTTTTCTATTTCTCAAAATATATTATATTTTCAAATAATTTTATTGTATTAATAGTATTTTGTATTATAATTGACAATACATTTAAAAACCCTAGTTTTAAATAGTTTTCAAAAAATCCAACTTTTGAAAATTTTTCCTTCGAATGTAGTCGGATACCTTAAGCTAGCAGTTTGATAGACTGTTTGTCTTTACATTCACATGCATATAAACTTTAGGCAATTGTTACAAGCAATCAATAGTGGTACGTAATAACTAAAAATAGCAAAGACCTTGATAAATGAAATTTGATATATGATTTTTTATTATAATTGCAGTTCTCTGTCAATTATAATATCTTATAATAATTATATATCAAATTTTGCATGTGTTATTGTAAAAAAAGGCATCCAAGATGCATAATGAATTTCCCATCAATAGCTACACAAAAAGCGTTTTTCTGAAACCAAGAATCCAAAAAGTAGTTTTGGTATTTGTAGTTCATTAAAAATTTACATTTTTTTGTGTGCTTAGAATACATAAACATCAGTGGTTTAGTTTAGTTATATTAACGTCCTGTTTAAAGCAACACGAGGGCTATTTTGGGACGGACCTCGTAATTTTGAACCACGGTCAGATGACGAAGACGACACCTGAACTGGCACCCCCTCTCCACACCACGCCACACCAGCGGGAGGACATTTGGCCTGACAGATTTAACGTGCAACAGACCCCCTCACACGGCGGTTCTTCGGTGGAATCGAGTCTCGAACGTGAAACCCTCCGGTTCCGAAGCCGAGACTTTACCACCAGGCCACCGCGGCCCATAAACATCAGTGGAGTTTACAAGACAAGTAAAAATGTGGTTACAATATCTCAAAAAAGAAAAGAACCGTGCTTCTTCTTCTTGCATACAGCCGACCCCCCCGCCACCACTGAACGTAGCAGTACCGACAGAACTTGTTGTGGTCGACTGCTGAATAAGTATTGTCCAACCTTACATTGACCGATCCGTCAAACTAGCATTCCTTTCGGGGTAGTCAATAGCTGTCCTTCTCCCCACCTGCACACTCTCAAACACTTGGAATGAAACTGTCAATCTTTAGCATCCTATCCTTCAGGGTTTTGAGATGACCTGGTACCGTCAGTACCGTACTTAAATCATTATTGACAATCTCCAGGTTTTTCCTTCACTCTGAAATCTTTATGTATTCCGTTAAATAGTGGTAAACTGTACCGATTTCTCCACAAATGCATTTATTTTCCATTTATTGCCTTCTTCTGAATCTTTGGAAATAGGCAGGAAATCTCCCATGTCTAGATATTATTTGAAATGTAAGTGGATGGTATCTTCTTATTTTAAATTTCTGGATTAGGAATAAAATCGAAAGTTAGTCTTTCTTTTTTTGGACATATACCATATGTCAAACAATTGTAGTTTTATTTCTTCTCTCAATTCCCATTTTAAAACACCACTTGATTTGGGAACAGAAAAAAAAAAGAACCGTGGTATTAAAATTTTGATAATGCTAAGATGTCATAGAAACGCTCCCAATTTGAAGGGTTCATACTCACAATCAACATAAGTCGTTTCAGGCGGCTAGTTTAAAATAATATAATATCGGTATATATTAAAATAAAATTACATTAAAATAATTACATAGTAATGTCAGTGACTTAAGTCAAATTAAAGTAACTAAGAAAATTATTAACTCAAAATTAATAGCAGTTTAGTTATATTAACGTATCATTTTAAAGAAATACTAGGGCTGTTTTGGGAGGAATCTTGTAATTGTGAACCATGGATAGATGACGAGGACGATATATGAACTGGCACCCCCTCACCAAACTACCACACCCCACCAAAGAGGAGGACGTTTGGTCCCTACGGATTTAACATCCACAGACCCGATTACACGACCATTTTTCATTGGAATTGGATCTCGAACATGAAACCTCCGGTATCGAAGCCGAGACCTCACACAAGGCCACTAAGGTCCGAATTAAAAACAGGCGTTAATATATAACTTAATCATTATAAATATTGGCTCCATGGATTTTTTTAATAAGCAAAGTAAAATTTCATCTCATTAATCAGTTTTAATTTCCTTAATACTTTTGTAAAATGAAATATATATGTAGGAATTGGGTGGGACAGAATGCCCATCCAACCACATTTAGTTCAGTGTCTAGGGTCACTGAATGAAGAAAAAGAAGCTTTTGAATATGAAAGAAATTTATTTACAGTAAAGAAAAAGACATTTACAATTACGACAGGACTATTTACAGCAGAGAAAAAAAAAATTATCACCCATAGATGCCACCAAGAGTCAACAATTGTTTCATGGCGAAACTACGTTACGTTTTTACAAGATGCATGATCGGAAACGATACGACCCTCTCTGGTCCCCGTCTGGCGAGCGAATGCGCAGCTCGCCTTTTCCCAAATTCTTACGTCACTCGTCTTGGATTTAACTTCAGCGATATTTTGTGATACCCGTGGCGACATCTATTGCAACAAATTGAAAAAATATTTAACAGCAAAACTAAATATTTAACAGCAATGGCCGCTGATTAAATCTCTACAACTCGGCCAATCCTGATAGAACGATGACCTCATCGTTATTTACATACTGACATTCAAGACTGATATTAAATTAAACTCGGCCAAACTGTTACAAAAAACAACAAATCTAATATTCACTTTAAGTATATCGATTGTTAAGAGAAAGGTACATAATATTAGCAGTGATAATTTGCTTATTACATCACTGGAAAAAACATCGAAAACATAAATGTAACAATTTAAAAGTTCTTTACAAAATGAAAATATAATACACGGAGTATGAAAAAATGTGTATATTCATTGAATTAAAATTGTTAGAATATTAAAATATACATAAAAATGAAATATATAACACAATAAAATAGCTAATTAACTATCGCGCTGATTACGTTTTATTCAGCCTGGTGAATAAAATTTCATCATATCAGCAGATGATGTGGTCATATGAGGACCTTCATGGTCGCCTACTTTCTCAACATCATACCGATCTCTCGGTTTTACTTTGACAATTTTATATGATCCTAAAAACCTAGGTCTTAATTTAAGTCCAGTTCCGAATTGAGTTCGTTGAATGGCTACCAAATCCCCTTTCTGATATACTGGGGCCCTCTTGCGCTTTCGGTCGTAGTTCTTCTTATTTTCAGCCTGTATATTCTGAATGTTTGCTTTTGCGTCTTGTCGAAGTAGATCTCTCTGCTCTTGAAATTCTTCCATTATTTCTTCCAAGAGTAAGTCTCGTACTCGGAGGTCTTCTTTATTCCTCATAGGAGTGCCAATTAACAGTTCAAAAGGTGTCCATTTGGTACTACGATTTGAGGTACTGTTGAGGATTCTCTGTAGTCTGTCTACATGCTTGTACCATTTTGTAGAGTCATCAATAGTTAATTTGGTCAAGACAGGTATGAGTGTTCGATGTATTCTTTCTACTTGGCCGTTTCCTCGTGGTACTCCGGTTGCAATTTGTAGATGTTGGATATTCTCTTCGTTACAATAGTCACTAAAGGCTGTAGAGGTAAATGCTGATCCTCTATCAGTGATTATTCTCTTTGGATTGCCAAAAGTTTTCTGTTGTAGTCTTAGTTTGTCTAGTGCGTCCTCAGTAGAAGTAGATTTGACAGGATATAGCCATGTGAATTTAATAAATGCGTCGACAACTGTTAAGATATGTTGATATTTTTTGTTCGTAGATGGCATAGGACCTATAAAATCGGCATGATAGGTACTTAGGGGTATATCCTCTTTAGGAATGGAGTTTAAAAATCCTTCCTTCTTCCCAGTTTTCTTATTCGCTAATATACATGATACGCAATTCAAGATTACATTTTGTACTCGTTTGGTTAAATTTGGAATAAAAAATTCCTGTTTGATGATTTCTTCGGTCTTCGTTGTTGAAAAGTGTCCTTTTTCAGAGCTAATTTGATAAATTCGGTTTGCATGTCTCGTGGAACAATTATTAATTCACGACCGTTTTCATATTTATACAAGATTTCGTTTCTTTCAAAAAATTCTTGACTAACACTCCCATTGATTGCCGATCTTAAATTTTGGATATTTTCATCTTCTTGCTGAGCTCTTTTCAGACTTGCTGTAATAGTTTCGTTTGATATTATCGCTACTGGATTTCTGCTTAGAGCATCTACATGTTGCATTATTTTGCCAGGTCGATGAATTATTTCGTAGTCAAATTCTTCTAAAAGAAGTGCCCATCTGGCTATTCGAGCGACTAAGTCGTTTTTATCCATAGTCTTTTGGAAAGCAGAGCAGTCTGTCACAATCTTGAAGTGGTTACCTAGAAGGTAGGTGCGAAATTTCTTAAGTGCTGTGACAATGGCGAGGACTTCTAATTCGTAACTGCTATACTTTTCTTCCACTGGTGAGGTTTTTTGAGATATATATTGGACAGGATGCAGTTTTCTATCTTCGCCTTCTTGCAGTAAAGTGGCTCCTTACCCATGTTGACTAGCGTCCGTATGTAATTCTGTTTTTCTTCCTTGTCGAAATATAGTTAACACTGGACCTTCTGTTAATATTTTCTTGAGCTTTTCGAATGCTTCAAACTGCGATTGATTAAACACAAATGGTGTATCCTTTCTAGTCAGGTCACTCAGTGGTTTCGCTATCTTAGAATATTGTGGAATGAATTTACGAAAATAACCGGTTAGGCCCAGAAAACTTTGGACTTGTTTGACTGTTGCCGGTACTGGAAATTTGTTCACTGCTAACGTTTTTGCTGTTGATGGACGAATTGTCCCGTTTTCGACGATGTGACCTAAAAACTCTACTCTCTTTTGCAAAAATTGAAATTTTCGAAATTTTATTTCTAAGCCATATTTGGACGCTACTTGGAACACTTGCTTTAACTTTTCGAGCCCTTCAAATTCGTCTTTAGCTGGAATTATTAAGTCGTCCATGTAGATTATTACAATGCCTTTACGCATAAGTTCTCGGAAAATACTATATACATATCTCTGAAACACGCTAGGACTGGTACTTAGACCGAAAGGTACTTTGTTGAATTCGAATTGTCCATCAGGAACTACAAAAGATGTAAACCGTTTACAGTCTTCGTTTACGTCGACGTGAAAAAATCCATTTTTTAAATCAAGGGTAGTGAATACTTTAGCTTCTTGGAGTTCATTCAAAACATCTTCTATCAATGGCAATGGGAAACGGTCTTTGACGAGGTTTTTGTTTAATTTTCGATAATCGACGCATAACCTAGTAGTACCATCTTTCTTCTTTACTAATACAATTGGACTCGCGTATTCTGATGAGCTGGTTCTGATTATCCCTTGCTCTAACCATTCGTCGACTTGTTTATTCACCGCTTGATTCTCAGGAAATGAGAGTCTTCTTGCAGGTTAGTAGACTGGAATGTCGTCTTTTAAAATTATTCTCATGGATACATCTGTAGTTTCAGTTTTTTCTGGCTTGTAATTGGAAATTAGCTCCGATAATTCTTTTCTTACTTCGGGATTAGAAATGTGCTCCATTTCGATTTCGTCTTGTGGTCTTGCCTCGTATAGCTGCGCATGCATGGAAAATATTTCTGCATCTTCTCTTCTACGAAATTTGACGCCTTCTTTGGTGAAGTCAAGTGAGGCTTGTTCTAAAATGTCAGATCCAATAACTGCCTGAAAATCTAAATATGAAGTAGGTACCACATGCCATGTCAGAGAATATTTTTGTCCATCTAATTCGATATCTTGCTGAAATGATCCTTTTGTTTTCACTTGTGACTTTCCCAAACCAGATAATGTAATCGTTTCTCTTAAAAGTTCTGAAGGCTTGATGATTTGTTTGCTGATATCTTCACGGAGGAGTGTTACTGAACTACCAGTGTCGATTAATGCGTCGATAGTTTTGTTTCTTAAAGCTACTCTTCTTGTCCTCCTATTCTCTCGTGAAATTTCAGAGCAAGTTTGTACAATAGGTGCAAAAGGCTTGTTATTTTTCGTATTTTTGGGTCGTCGTGGAGAATCTACACCATAATGTCCTAGTGTCTGGCAGTAACAACATTTCACAGGTCTCCATGGTTTATTTTTTATGACGTATGCGTTTCTTTTTTGCTGCAAAGGTTTCTTCTCGAACTTATTATTTTTCATATTTTTAGATTGTCGTTGACATTCTACGCCATAATGTCCTAGTGTCTGGCAGTAACAACAATTCACAGGCCTAAATGGTTTATTTACCTTGACATATGAGCTTCTGTTTGGTTCTAAGGGTCTCTTCTGGAACTTGTTATTTCTATCTTGGAAATTCGCTGGTTTTCGTGGGTGATTCAGAAATTTATTTGCTTCTTTATTTTCTTCTTCCCTTCTGAAGAATGGATCTGATGATTTTGGTCTCAATGTCCTCCTGACATCGTCATATCGTTCGAATTTTTCTGCCAAATCAGTAGCTGAAGTTATGGATGACCACTCATCAAGAAAGTGATTCTGAAACTCTTGTGATGCCTTCCGTTTCATCTGGTCCGCAATGATAAGTTCACGTAATTTTTCGTAGGTGTCTATTTTCAGACCTGTTACCCATCCATCAAAGTAAGTCTGCGATTCGTGATAGAAATCTTGCCATGTTTTCTCAGGAGCTTTTTGATTTGAAACAAATAATTGTCACAGTTTCTCCGGGGACAACTTGAATCTCTGTAACAGCAGATTCTTCACATGGTCGTATCGTTCGATTTTTCCTCAGGTTCTCGAGCAATTAAATGAGCAACTTCCAGAGGAATTAATCCTAGTAGCTTCTGGACCCATTGAGTTTTCGGTAATAACGCTAAATTGGCATGATGCTCAAATAATGTTAAATTTAAACTTATGTCATCTTTCATGTTGAATCGGTGAAACAACTCTTGCGAAGTCTTACTAGTAACTGAAATATCTGCGGAGTTTTCATGACCAACATTTATTGACAACAATTCATGACCAACATTTCATGACCAACAACCATTATTTAAGCTTGGATTTTCAGCTTTTCAAGTTCGTGTTCACTTTCCTCTTTCCGCAATCGCTCTTTTCTTTCTTCTTCCTCTTTCTGCAATCGCTCTTTTCTTTCTTCTGTTAGATGTCTGTCCTCAATGATACACTCTAACATCACTTTGGCATCTTCCTCATCGTATTCATCAGTTTTTAAAATCAAATCTTTAATTTTGGGTTTCGTCAAGTCTGCTTCAATAGTGACGCCGAATTGATTCACGAGAAAAATCAAATCTTCTTTTTTTGCCTTTTAGTAAGAAAGGCATTTTGAAAGAAAAAAGGGGCTTGGTGCCAATCAAAGAGCAGTATTAATTTTGAAATTTATCCGAAATTCTCTATACTTCAGCGTGTTTAAATAAAAGTCAAATTAAATTAGTTTTGCTTTAAGCTTGAAATTAAAAATTAATCTTTAGGTAATTTAAAACTGATTCCCTAAAACCAGATCTTGAAATGCTCAAAATATTTTTACACAACTGAATTAAAGATTGAAAAAATAACACTAAATAACTTGCAAAATAATGCTTGGCAATAAATATACTGTAAAGTAAGAAAACCCAAAATTACATCAAAAATATTGTATGCATTTAAACAATAAACAAAGTAAATAAATTATCTTCAGTATTAATATATAAAAGTATTTGTACCATTGGAGTTCCCTAATATAAAATGTTATTAAAATGAATAGTAAATAAAATACTTTATTAGAAAACCATGAGTAACTTTCAGCAATGGAAAAAATATTTATATTCAAAATAACTTCATGCGTTTATTTTTTTAGATGTAAGCTTCGCATGAAAAAAAAAATTAAATTTTAAATATTTCAATTGTTTATTTGAAGTATATATGCACAATTAGTAAAAAAAATAAATACAGCAAACAATTGCTATTAAATGTGAGTTAAATATTGAAGACGTATTATCTTTAAAAAAACTTCCATAAAAATAACGTTCATATAATTGAAAATAAAAGTGCACACTTTGTACGATCGAAAGATGGGATATGCTGAGTCATAACTCTAAAAAGAAAATAAACCAGAGCAGTTTTCGTAGCAAGAAAGGAAAAAATAATAAAAAGAATATACATTCAATACTTGTTAGGACTCATCGCTTAGGAGCGACTGATATTAGGAATACTTTGGCGCGTCGTCTCAAGGTCATATTAAATTCTATCAGAACGGTTACTGAGCTTTAGTTTCGGTTCGTAAACTTAAGCTGCTTTTAAGAAAAGAAAACTAAAAAGTTTAGCTGCTTTTAAGAAAAGAAAACTAAGACGTTAAGCCCGGAAAAGAAATTAATTAAATTTCAAATTCAGATCCCGGGGCCGTGCCCCCAAGTTTGTAGGAATTGGGTGAGACAGAATGTCCATCCAACCCCATTTAGTTCAGTGTCTAGGGTCACTGAATGAAGAAGCTTTTGAATATGAAAGAAATTTATTTACAGTAAAGAAAAAGACATTTACAATTACGACAGGACTATTTACAGCAGAGAAAAAAAAAGTATCACCCATAGATGCCACCAAGAGTCAACAATTGTTTCATGGTGAAACTACGTTACGTTTTTACAAGATGCATGATCGGAAACGATGCGACCCTCTCTGGTCCCCGTCTGGCGAGCGAATGCGCAGCTCGCCTTTTCCCAAATTTTTACGTCACTCGTCTTGGATTTAACTTCAGCGATATTTTGTGATACCCGTGGCGACATCTATTGCAACAAATTGGAAAAATATTTAACAGCAAAACTAAATATTTAACAGCAATGGCCGCTGATTAAATCTCTACATATATATATATATATATAATTCAGTGATTTAATATTCACTTACAGTTTTGAAATAATTAAAATATTGCAGAATTTTTTATAAAATTATCCGAGTAATACTTTTATTATAATAAAATTACCTGTGAAACAATAAATTTCCTTCCTGTTTATAATCATTTTAGACTAAAAATAAAATTCCCTCCTTTTAATCACCACTAATAGTTTATTTGGCTTAAAATGTCTTTATATTATTGGCATTTCATCAACCACGCGCACACACACTTACATACATACATACATACATATGTGTGTGTATACATTTGTTTGACTTTATTTCCAATGTATATGGAGACCAGTTTTCTTTCTGGAGAATTTTAAACAGAGTTGTTCAAATTTTGTTTCCTTTGATATCCTTCAGAAAATAGCTGTTTTTTTTTAATTTTTAAAAATTATTAGTAGTAAAGGTGCTTATTTTTTAAATAGCTCTTGTGTCCTCCTTCATACTCAGCAATTTAACTTACACGATCACTGATAAGATTAGGGACAGACATGATTACATATATATCTACACAAACTGAAGGCATAGATAAGCGATGGTGAAAACGTTTGAATATTTTCAGAATTTCTCTAGATTGAATAACGGCGCAGTATGACCAACATCATGGCTATTGCGCCATAAAAACACAAACAAACAAACTAGAATGAATAAAACTTGTGAAATAATCCTTTCTTTTTCATTTGAGCTTATTTTTGAATTTTTAAGGTATCAATATTTGGGAAACAAAACTTTGCTCAGTATTTTTTGGGGTGGGGGAAGAATTATATTTTCGTAGAGAAAACGTTTAAATATGAAACACATACTGACTATATATGAATACTTTTAAATCTTATCTACTTATGAAATGGCCATTTTAATAGAAAAAAATCACAAAGATATATTTTCGAGTTAGTTTATTATATTAACGCCACTTTTGTAAAGCAGCATTAGGGCTATTTCTGGACGGATCTCGTCATTTTGAACCACACTCGAGGACGACACCTGAACTGGCACTTCCCTTTCCATGCCACACCACACCAGCGGGAGGACATTTGACCTGACAGATTTAACGTTCAAGAGACCCCCTTACATGATAGTTCTTCGGTGGAATCGAGTCTCGAACATGAAACATTCGGTTCCGAAGCCGAGACCTTACCACCAGGCCCCCACGGCCCTCAGATATTTTCGAGATAGGAGTAATAAATTTATATACAAAGTTAAATATTGTTTAATATTTATGGCAATACCACTTTCAGCAATATAAAATACGCTCAAAAGCTATTAGTTGAAGAAATTATGATCATAAATTTTTTCTATGAGATATAATTGAAATTAAATGCAACCAACACACATCTTGGTGAAATAACTGATTATCAAAGACATTACAATAATTGGTGAAATTCGTTCAATATTTGCAAGTGCTTTTTCTGTGTATGTTTCAACTCTGTTTTTCTCCCTGTGCTTCGTATTTTTTGAGGATGAAAGACGCATTTTTCATTATTCGATGATATTACATACGGACTTTTTCCACTGTACAATCAATGAATGAGTTTTGAAACAATATCCAGATTTTGTTAGTTTGTATTGTTCCCAATGGAGCCTGTGACAATCCCATAGGATAACAAAGCTCCCAAACTAGTGACTGTGAGCCATCTATCAACAGCGTAAATGTTCCATTAAGTTAGATTCGCTATTAGTTGAAGAAATTATTATCATAGAGTTATTTCCATGAGATACAATTGAAATTAAATGCAACAATCATCTTGGTGAAATAACTGATTATCAAAGGCTAATAATATATTACTATAACTGATGAAACTGACAATAACTGATTGCTTTTTTTGTTTATGTTTCCAATCTGTTTTTCTACCTGGGCTTCGTATTTTGTGAGGAATAAAAACGCATTTTTCATTATTCGACTTGTTATATTTCTTTCACCATACAGTCAATGAATGAGTTTCGAAACAATATCTAGATTTTACTAACTTGCATGCACCTTCCTGGTATTGGGGTAGCATGTCTGCCCCGGGTTCGAGTCCTGGTTTGGGCATGGTTGGTCTTCTGTGTTCTATCTGTGAGTAGTGTGAATGTGCCCCCCCCCCTTGTAAATAGGGGTTGTGCAAGCGAATGTGAAGCATGAAGTAGTTAAGTCCTATTCTTGACCCTATTTGGCGTTACTGAAAAACAAGAGACGCTAATTTAGGCTTAAAATCGCTGACAGCGATCAGTGGGCTTGTCAATGACAAATGCCATTGGAAGCAACAACAACAAATATAATGGCACTGAAATAATAAGACTTTTTATACTTTTCATCTACGTTTATGTGTTAAAATCTCAGTTATTAGCAACTAATGTCTGCTATGTCATAGATTTATAGTGTCGTCACTCTTATAAATACACAAATGAATGGGGTCAGAAAATACGCATAGATTGTTGTTAAAGACATGTGAATTGCTGATTAGCAGGATGTATTGTTTACATTCGTCTACTGATAAATGACTTTCTATAACTCTATGCTCTTGATTCTACTAAAATGCATGACATGAAACCCTTTAATTGTTTCAGTTAACTTCTGTTTATCTTGCGCATCTACCTGTCTAATAGAGACGCAAAATGATGGTGCTATTAAAAAAGTAAATATCTGCTTCGTCTATCTTCTAACTTTCGTGGTATCGTGATTTCACTTTTTTATTTGGTTTGTAAACTACTCAGATATTAAGTATAACTCTTCTTTTTTAGTTTTCAACAATGGAAAAAAAGTTATTATGTAGTATTTGATGCAGCAAAATGTATTTTTGATGTAGCAAAAGTATTTGATGCAGCAAAATGTATTTTTGATCTAGCAAAAGTATTTGATGCAGCAAAATCATAATTTTTTCTCAAATTTTCTGTTTTATTAGAGCTGGTGAAGAAAATTCAAAACTTGGTATTCTTTCAGAATGGCAATAGAAAAAACTATTTATTACATCTCGTGATTCGTTTCATATTCGCTCAGAATTCTGATGTTTAATGTTAAAATTTTGATTAAAATATTTTCTTTTAAAATTAATTATAGAGTTGAAAAGATTATATAGTTAACTTTTGAAAATTAAGATAGTGCAACATTATTTGTTCTACAATAATTCTGGAAGTTACTACAAAAAGCGCTAAAACTGAATTAAAATGTAGAACCCCCAAGGTTGGCCTCCACAAAACTTTCTCGCATAATCTGTAATAAAGTTGTTAAGGTAAAATGACTTGTATAACATTTTCGTATATAGTTACAAAGTATTAACCTTTCACTTGGATTTAGCATTTCTACAGAATCTGTTGTCTCTTCTGTGAGTTATTTGGAGATTAACCCTTGGTAAATAAATGGAGCTGAAATTCGATTTTTAAATTTTTTTTAGATAATTGTACGATCCCAACAACTATCCCATAAGTGTAACCAATAAATTGACCAAGTTTCATTACAATAGGATGAACGGTTTAGGAAGGCATAAGAGGCATACAGACAAACCTTCATTTTTATTTATATAGATATCCAAAAAACAAAAAGATTTAACTGCTGGTCTGATTCTCCTGAGTTATCTCGGGTTTGTATATATTGCAGTTTATTATTTTCCCGAGAAAACTCGGATCAGAATTTGTCAGTACGATTTGTTTCATCGTGTTTTTACTCGGTCTGGAGAAAATGAAAGGAAATATTCAGCTTTGAATGGCAGTTTGCCAAGTTTTGTTGGTTTCGCGGTTCTTTTGGGGGGATTGATCACCTGTTTTCCTGTTGCATAGGATGCTTATGGATTAGTAATGTATAAAGAAGGATAGTTGTGTTGCAAAAAAAGTAAAATAATTTCGATGATGCAAGATGGCGAAAGCGATGATTTTTTTCAGATAGTGATTCCTGCTATTGAAAAAAAAAATTAAATTCAACGGAATAGTGTACTTACTCTGTGGTTCTGCAAAAGATATTTTAGAGGTAAACCATTAAGAAAAGAGACCAGAAACCAGCTCACAGAATGTCAAGTCATGTTGTCTCTTGTTTCAAAAACTATCATACAAAGACTAACATCAAACTTTTTTTTCATTCGCCTGAAATAGCTCGGGATAGTAAACTAATATTAGAGCTAAATGCTTTTACACCCATAAAAAATTAAAAATTCAACTTAAAACTTACACATTTGTTTCGTTTCGTTTCCTTGTGTTTAATAATGAAATAAAAAAAAATGTAATGATTTTTTGCAACTTAAAAAAATGTGTAAGGGAAGTGGTTAATTATTTCAGCAAATACTCAGTCGAATCGCATTAACCAATCTTCATTAACGCTAAAAATATAGTCTTTCAAGGAAAATGTAATTGCAGCAATAACAATAGTTTTAATTAAAGATTGAAATCAAACGTGAAAAAGAATCTATCCGTGTGGTAATTTTGTAAAAGTTGCTTTTTGTAAGATTTATGTTCCATTTTGAAGCTACACAATGCATATTAGGAAACGAATATTGTAATTTTGAGTTAAGTTCAAAATTAGAGTATTCACCGAGCATATGAAAAGACGAGAAGGACGTATACCATAATGTTGTGCCTTGGTCAGACGACGAGAAATATACCTACCCCAACTAATGAAATATGAATGCTATTCCATTGAGAATTTTGAGTATACATCGGCAGTTTGAATACTCTTCTAACCTACATATTAGCTGCATTTTCTTTGGAATCAAGATATGGTCTTGCAGACTCGAAGTCCTTAAGTCAAGGCTATGAATACTTTATAACATGTTGAATTGTAAGATACGATCTATTGAGATAAGATAGATATATTAAGATATATATGTACGAGATAAGATATAAGATTTATTGAGACACTGTATTAATTGTAAGACAAGATAAAAGATAAGTTATTAAAAGGAGCTTTATTACTAATAATCAATTTTATTACAATAAAAACAAATATTTACAAATGAAAAATAAATAAAACATGAAAGACAACATAGTTTCATGTTCTTATTTCCATTTACAATTCCTTCCATATAAAATGTGATAAACTATAAATAAAATTTAAAAGAATAATTATTACAAAATAAAATAATATATTAAGATCTTCCTTTATGAATAAGAACCATTTCCACCTAGCAACGAGTCCAAATGGGATATTGACTTATGCTGATAAATTTTAACTCTCTGATCTTTGTCCTTTCAATGATGTTATAAAAATTTTATAAACAGCTATTTAACAAATTAATATCTTTTCATACTTTTTTACTTGAATAGTATAATATGAAACACTTCTAAGTGTTTTATTTATTCATTTGAATAGGTTTTAAAATAAAGATTTTTGCAAAGTTCAAACTGTAAGTGTTATAAGTAAAAAACACAGATTATTTAACGCCAGTGAAAAAAGATTTAATGATATATGTTATTTCAACATAAAAAAGTCTTTAAAAAAACTAGATCTGTAGAATTTCAGGACGTAAATTTGTTTCTGATATATTTTTCTAATCTTATCACAGGAGATTCAAACAACAAAGTCGTCACCAGAGCAGCAGTGTATGCAATTATAAGGAAACCTAGATAAAACAAGATCTGAAAAAAAAAGGAAATAAATAATTATTAAGAATCAAGTTATAATTTTTTTTAAAAATAAATTACAGAAAACAATAAAAAAATTCTTTAATTGGTTCTTGACACACATACACCCAGACTATTTAGGAAACTTTTCCATTTTATACAGATATTTAGGGTAGTAAAAGTAATAAAATACCCAGACTAATTTATTTACTTATGCAAGAAATTTTAATGGTTACAAAAGTACATTATTGAAATTTGCAAAAATCAAAACTCTGATTGAGTTCAAAGTGATTGTAAGAGATGATACTGTTTTAATGCATAAGAGAAGATAGAGAATTAAAAAAAGCAATTTAAAGTGCTTGTTGGATATGAATTTTTTCGATTTTAATTACTAAAAAGGCAGAACCATTTAAATGATCATCAGATATTATATAACAATAAATTACTAATATAAATGGTATAGTAACTTTCATGATTTCTAAATAGAGTTTTAAATCAAGGGCATCAATTAATGTACAAAACAGAAATCCGTCTCATACCCCTACATGTGTACCCATTACTATCACATATTTTGAAGGGTATGGCATGGAAATTTTTTCAAAATAAAATACAATTACTTTTTATATTAAACGCTTATGGCATATTAAACATCTCTTGATCAAGTATTATTCATTTCGGATAGGATTCATGTCGAGCGATAAAAGTGGCCAAATCATTTACTAGAATTGTATAGAAAGACATGTCCACTAATTTGACTAATAGGTATAATGCAACTACATTAATGTAATTCATAGAAATAATGTAATTGCACTGATATGGCTCATAGGTATAATGTAACTACACTAATATGAGTCATAGTAATAAAGAATGTTATTATACTAATAGGACTCATAGATGTAATGTAATTACATTAATATGGCTCTTAGGTATAAAGTAACTACATTAATATGAGACATAGTTATAATAAAGTTATTACACTAATAAGTCTCATAGATATAAATGATGTAATTACACAAATATGACATAGATATAAATAACGTAATTACACTAATATGACTCATAGGTATAAATAACGTAATTACACTAAGATGACTCATAGATATAAATACCGCAATTGCACTAACATGACTCATAGATACAAATAACGCAATTACACTAATATGACTCATCGATATAAATAACGTAATTACACTAATATGACAG
>JAPMOQ010005717.1:79700-97468 GCA_026543055.1 Argiope trifasciata
ACACACACACACACACACACACACACACACACACACACACACACACACACACACACACACACACACACACACACACACACACACACACACACACATGATATATCCAACCAAAAATGCCAGCAATGAATTTATATAAATTTCAATTTCAATTAAATTTAAAATATAGTTGCATGCTAATTTAGAGGCTGGAGTTATCGATTTTTATTTGATATTTGACTTAGTTATTTATATAACTGTGATAATAGAAAAATTAAAACATGTAACTAACGGCATCGCAATATGCATATGTAAATACTTTTATTAAACTAATGGAAAGTAAGGAAATTACAAGTAATTATAAATATTTAAACATTACATTTACAAAAAAATGGATTGATATAAAATTGGCAGGACCGAAAAAACATTTTTTTTTGATATTAAAGTAATGAATAGACAAAATTTGTACAGTCACAAACTTTGAAATTGATTTTCTTACTATGAACATATTACACAAGAAATAATTTTGTGCCAGATTCGGTCGACAGAGGTCTGCGGTATAATATTTACAGTGTTTTGAAAGATTATTCAATCACAAATATCATAATGTATCAATATTTTCCTGTTTATAAGCTTTACTATGAATTGATAATAAAATAAAAGAAAAAAAAACAGCCAATAATTTACCTCCATAGAGTAATTAGAAACAGGGGACTGATGACATAAAATTGCATATCGTTTGCTAGATACCATGACCACCCCATGCACTGTAAAATAAAAAAGAATAATAATATAAAGAACTTCCGAAATATATAATTCACAAAGTTTATTAAGATTTTTTTCACACTTTCAGTTGTTGAACGCCTATTAGTTGAAGTAAAAAATATTTGAACGGCGATATATTTTATGGAATAATATATTTTAGGAAAGCATGGATTTTAAATCTAAATTTGTTGTGAAAGGCGTATAGATTTTCAATTTAGTGAGTTGATAACTGACATTTTTATAATAACTATACTAAAAAAAACCATGTGAAGATATATTTAATGCAAAATGGTAGAATTTTATTAGGGAACCAATAATTAAAATTTGCACAAAACCATAATGTTTTAATTACATGCGCGGGATAAAATAAATATATAATTGCCGTGATTGAATGTTTGGGAGCTGATAGTGCCATAAAACAGACAGTGTATAGTTCGTTTTATTTCATTCCTTCTGTACATTGTTTGGTGAGCTTTATCCCTAATAATTCTAATAATTCTTTTTCGTTTTATGAATTAGTGAGGCATTGAGTCAAATGCCGCTGTAACAACGTTCAATGAAGTAGTGTGTAATGTTCGTATAATGGTTTAACTACATATTACTATTGCCATTCGGTAGACGCAATAAGAGTAATTTCTGTGTTATGTTCATTAACTCTTTACTGGTGAGATGAAATTTTAGGACTTAACTGGGGAGGTAAGGCTTAAAAACTGTCAATATATTTTTTAGGTATTTGTCTTGACATATAGATATGTTTTAGAAAATTTTAAAAATATAGTATCATTGAAAAAAGTAAATATGTTGGAACATACATTTTCTTCTCAAATTACAGGTTATAATGAATAATATTATCGATAAACCATATTAATTCTTCTTATTAAATCATATTTATTTTTCCAGTATATAAAGGTATATAGAAAATAATATGATGTAAAATTCAGCAACTATATGAAAAAAAAATGACAATAGGTAAAATCGGCCCTTTTTTATACGCTTGTGTGACTGTCATAGCACGGTTTTCATTTTAAACATACAGGTTAAGAACTAGTTTAAAAATGAACCTATAAATTCTGTACTCTATATCTTGATATATTAATATATTTTATAAATTTTTCAAAGAACATTATCACTAAAAAATTAATTTTGTTTGAACATACATATCAGAATCAGTCGAATGCGAAAGTTTATCGAAAAACTCTTCTGTACAATTATCGCTAAAATCACTTTCTGCGTCATTCAAAAGTGTCTGGAGCTCTGCTTCATTATAGGATCAGTAAATTGGATGATATGTACATAACTAATTTAAATCTTATTTTTTAAAATTATGTAGCAACAATATCTTGTACGAAAAATGTCTGTATATGTACATAAAATATACTCAGAAAAGTATAATAGAATTCTTGATCAGATTGCATGACTAAACGTAAGAAAATTATCGTAATGTATTTCTGATTGTGAAAAGTCTCTGGAAATGATATTTACCTGACCAGCTATGGCTTGAAAGTTGTTGATATAGAGTAAATTATACCACCAGTTGTCGTAACAATTCTTGTCGTGATCAGCATCTGGCCAAATAGGACCATCGGCGATGTACGGGTTGATGAAAGTGTAGAACAGCATCACAATTGCGTACACAGGTGTGAGCCTGAAGGAAAACAAAACCAAGTGAGGAATTTGCATTAATTTAGAAACAAAGTGTCTTTATTAATTGCAAAAGATTGATAAGATACGATGTATTAGTCTTTGTAAATAAAAATTATGAGGTTAATTATTTATATTTACATTTCACATTGCTATTGCGAAACCTTAATTCCTTTGGCCCTTTTAAATTACATGTTTCATATTTCAGCATATTTTTTAAAATTAATTTAAATTTTTCTTGTTTAAAAAGATGTATTTTTTAATGAATTCGTTTAATTAAACATAAATTCGAAGAATGTGACGATACCTGGTGAAGATTTTAATAATAAATTGATTTTAAATTAACATAATATTTAAATAATAAATAAGGTAATATTTTACGAATTAAATGTAAAAAGAAATTTGTTTCTGAATGAAATGACCCCTTGATAAAGAAAAAGATAGTTAAATATTTGCTTTTTTTAGAGGAAAAGCTACTCGTTTTTTATACGAGAAAAATAATTGTTTTTAACGGTATTTTTTCAACCTTTCATGAAATGAAGATATACAAGATTTGAACTATTGAACACACATATTCATTATTCGAATTTTTTCCCTACAAAATGAAATGTCTTATCTTGCGCCATTCATATTATTTAATAAGATGAATACTTCGATGGGTTTTTAACTTCCCATTAAATTGGGATGTGCAAGATTTGAACTATTCAATACACTTATTTGTCATATAAATTCATTCTTTATTCTTATTTTACGTCATTTCTATAATTTACTTAAATGAAGTGTTGGACAGTTTTTATAATCTTCATTAAATGGGAATTGTGCAAGATTTTTACTGTTCAAACATTTATTTGCTACATGAACTCATTCCTTACAAATTTTACAAATTAATCTCCTATTTTGTATCATTAATATAATTTAATAAAATGAACAACCCTTTTTGAAACTAATTTGGCTTTGTAATTTTTCACATCATCAAGTAATGAGTATACTAACTGATAAATTAAACTGAAAACTTTAGTTTGAACATTTAATGCACTGATGACAGCTATTACTTTTAAATGAGAAAATATTCCTTTTCTTAAGGAGGAAACAGCATAACCAGTGATTTCTTCAGCAATGTTTGGTTGACGAAGGCAATGACTCTACAAGCGTATCTTTATAATAGCCGCAAATTAAATCTATCTCCACACACACACACACACACACACACACACACACACACACACACACACGCACACGCACGCACGCACGCACACGCACGCACGCACGCACACGCACACACGCACGCACATTACTCTTCCACATTTAGCTTTATTTTATTGAAATGGATGGCACCATGGGTTCTACTAAAGACACCATAGATCCAAAGTCTAAGATACGTGACATCAAGTTTTTTAGAAAAGCTAACTGTGAGCATTCGCTCGACAGACATGGAGAGAGTGGGTCATTCGTTTCGATATCATGTTTGTTTAATACTCTGCGATATCTCATAGTTTTGCCATGGGGCATTTGATTAGGCTTCACCCTTGGTGTCATCTAAATGTTATATTTTTATCTCTGTTATAAATAGCCTGTCCTGTCTAGTATTTATCATCACTTGCTATGTTGTATTTTTATGTATTTAGTCATTTTTCTGTATCTTTCAAATTCATTGTTGTGTACTTTTTTTGTTAATAAAGTCCACCTACATCTATACCAAACCGGAAAGGGGCCACATGAGCTCTAGAAACGGAGGTGTGGTGTGGTGTTAAATATTAAATGTCCTGTCCTAATCATGAATGCCTTTTCTTTTAAATTTTCTTTGCTATAAAAATTCATGGGGTAGGTCCTTTTACGATTCATTCAAACCCTTTTAGGATTTTTTTGCGAATGCTTTTTAACCCATCCAAACAGTAACGACCAGAGGGTAGTCTGAACTGTTTAAATAAAAGTAAAGTTAAAGTTAAAATTACCCCACATGGCGAATATGGAGCTTGTGGAACCCTATGCATTGAATATTTTGACAAAATCTCAATTATAATACTGGAATTATTAAAAAGCGAATAAACATAGTTCTAATGCGTTATTTTGTTCCCTCTGCACCTACTAAGCTCCAGTTCTCTGATTTGATGGACATATTGATGATTAGACGATGTATATGAATTTTTTTATACTTTGCCTATTTTTTAAATCTAAAAGTTGTTTGGATTCTGATATTTACCTTTACATATATATTGGCATGGCAAAATTTTCCACAAAACTTTTTGAAAGAAAGACTACTTTAAACAACTAGACTAAAATTTCTGATCAGATTTAAGGTTTTAATTAAATATAAATATGCAAATACCTCGAACAGATTTTTTTAAATTAAATAGTATTAGAAGTGAAGATGTTTAAATTAATATATGAAACCTAAAATTAGAAGCAAATAATGCTTCATTTTGAGTTTATAATGGAATTAATATGCCTAGAATCAGGTGATAATACTTACCTTATGTATCTGTGCACATAAAAATAAACCCATGGAATTCTCCCATTACTTTTAGCGCATTGTTGAAAGAATAAATATGCAACTAAGAATCCACTGAAAAGGAAACATTATTTATTATTATTTTTATACATTCTATAAAATGAAATAAATAAATTAACTTGCTGTTAAATTAAGCAAAACATTTAATGAAATGTTCAATTTACAAGCAATTTCTTTTTAAAAAATAATATATTTACCATTAAAAATCATCATTCGACCCTTAATGCACAATAATTATTTAAAAAATTACATTTTTAGTCTTGAAAAAACCTCTTAGAAAGCTTTAAATTAAATGAAACAAAGAATGAATTAAAGAAAAAGTATTTACAAATGTAACTGCATTACGGAAAACGAATTATATTTTGGAATTAAATGAAACCGATGTAACAGGCATCATTTTAAAGGATTCTTTTTCACTGCAATAATTTTTATTAATCTGCTTAAAATGTTTGCATTCAATCATTAATGACATATGCTAATACTCAACTGTCAGTTCATATCGAGAGCGTTGTCAACAAATATAAAGCCAAGATGCCTTGAAAGAAGTCAAATTCCCCTTGAATTAAAATCGTTTTCGAATTTTATGAATCAAGAGCGTCATATCATAAATGCAGCTTACATAATTCATGTTGCAAGTTCTTCAAAATGTCAACATTTTCAGAGGGATTCTAAGGAGTATGTATCGACTCTATTTAAATGTAACTCCTGCGATTTTAATAGAAACGCAACTTAATAGGACGGAATATTTTTAATGATTTATTTTTCAGATATTTTAATACAGTACAGTGCAAAGATGTAGGCATTTATATCTGTCTACATCTGAGTCAAAACAGAAGGCTCTGTACTGGCAGTCTACATCTTAGGATTGAGTTAAAGCAAAAGGCTTTGTATTGGCAATTTATGTATATCTGCATACTGCACACATACATAAATTGTCTTCTGCACCAATTATTAGAGGCAAAGTAAGTGAAAGGATATAAACTTTTTTTGACATATATTCTGTACTGCTCAACTTAGATACAGGAAACTTTAACAAAACATGAACGTATATCGTAAGCATACTGCTTTAGAAAATTTGTTCAAACTGATTTTACTTTCCACTGATAAATGATTACACAGATACAAGAAAATACTCTAAGATAAGATAGACAAAACTTACAATTTTTAGGTTTTGAAAAAGTTTTTAATGGATAACTCAATAGACTTGCCTTTCTTATTTAATTACGATAAATGAAAACTAGGCCTGAGAGTACTAAAGCCGGATACTCGGGAGTGTACTGTACTATTAATTAAACTACAACTCATTTCCCCATTAAATCTTTTCAATTGAAAGAATTTCAAAATCTCACCCAACCGGCACACGAAGCATTACAAAATATCACCAAATTGGTACAAAAGGCATTACAAAATCTTACCAGACTGGTACATGAACCATTACAATATCTCATCAAAGTGATACACGAAGCATTACAAATTCTCATCAAACTGGCACATGAAGTATTACAAATTTTCACCAAACTGATGCATCTATCATTACAAAATCCCAACAAGCTGATATACGAAGCATTACAAAATCTCACCAAACTGGTAAACGAAGCATTACAAAATCTCACCAAACTGGTAAACGAAGCATTACAAAATCTCACCAAACTGGTACACGAAGCATTAGAAATTCTAGACAAACTGATACACGACGCATTACAAAATCGCACCAAACTGATACACGAAGCATTACAAAATCTCACCAAACTGGTGCACTAAGAATTACAAAATCTCACCAAACTGGTACAAGAAGCACACACGAACAAAAGTGCTTTTCTATTTTTCAAGACATTTAAAAATAATAAGATCGGGACATTAAGGTTTGGTTAGCCAAAACTTAATGTCTGTTTATAAGTTTTATTAAAATAATATTAGATCTGAGACGGATGTCATACTTTTAAGCCCCAGTCAGATGAGATGCACGACATCTGAGCTGGCATAGTTCCTTTCGAACTTTCACACTGGTGAGGATTAAGAAAGCATTTTGATTAACAGCACATTTATAAATTTAAGAACGCATTTCGCCTTTTTACCCATCTATTTCAATGCTCTAAAGGTACTTAGCTATGAACCAATTGAATTTTCATACCAAAAAGATAAATTTCCCGTATCAATAACTAACTCTTGGGAAGAAAAACTATAAATAATAGCTCTAATTTAGAAGGAGACTTCTCACCTGAGCAGGAAGAAAGAATCGACCGAATAAAATCCATTGAGAATTATTTGAAAGAACCAGTGATCAACGAACTGGATGGTTTCAGCCATGTTCCCTAAGAGACGAAAAAAAGTTTATTAGAAAAGTTATGGGTATTCCTAGAGAAACGTTTAAAAATAATTACACAACAGGTTTCAAAATGTCTTAGAATTCAAGAAATACATAAAATGACACGAAATACTATAGAAATAAACATGAATGTTTGCCTGTATGTTTCATGTGCTGCTGTATTACCCACCCAATTCCGATAAAACTTCGACAACATATTGCCTGTACTTACGCGAAGGGCATGAGTATAAAACAATCATCTATAGTATGATAATTTTATATCTATTTACCGCATCTATTAACCATTGATTGACTACAAAATAACTCTCCAAGGAGACACAACATATTTAGTAAAGATGCTAAATTCAAGCTGGATGTTAATATTTCGGAGCTGTGGTACGTAAATGCGATGTAAGTCTTTCTCTAGGGTGATAGTTTTATTTGAGAATGTGCGAGAAAGTTTTGAGGTAAATACTCCGATAGGTTTGACATTTTAACTAAACATTTAATAAAATGTTAGCGTTTTTTTGCGACAACTTCCGAAAATATTAGATTATAAATAATTTTGTACCATTTTAGTTTTTAAAAAATTACCTTTTCAAATATACGAAAAATTTTATGGCATAAATATATTTTCTATGTTTAATCAATTTTAATAGAAAATATTTTAATCACGTTTTCTAACATTAATCTTGAGAATTCTGAACGAATATGAAACGAATCAAGAGATACAACGAGTAGTTTCTTTCATTACAACTCTGAAAGAGCACCAAGCTTTACAATTCTTTAAAAAATACACAAATCTAATACATAAAAATGAATATTTGTTTGTAGAATAAAATAATAAAAGCAGAATAAATTTTATTTATGCTTCTCCTTTATATATCCTTCCATTTCAATGAATATATTCACTGCCGGCAAGAAAATAAATATCATTCCTCCAACCGCAAATCATGCAAACGGAAAAAATTCTGTAACATCATCCAAAAGAATCTGCGCTGAAATAACTAAATACTATAATTCATTCACTTACTTGTAAGCATTCCACAAAAGGCATACGAGTGGCAAAGAATAACCCAAGTCATGCTCAAAAAGCGTATTCCATGGAGGGAAGGAAGTTGACCTTCAGAACTTTCAACATTCAGTATTTTTTCGCCATTGGTAAAGACACAGAAACAGTTGAAAAAGGGTTTGCACTTTTCTAACCAAGCTGTAAAACAGAAAAGCCTTTATTTCTCGCATTACATAAGTCATGGAAAAAAATAATTAATTCAATTTCAAGAATCTATATCATTTATAAAAGATTTAAATTTATGAATCACACACACACTAAAAACAGTTATTAACCTGGCAGTTTGGATTCTTGTCTTGAATCACTGACCAAAACTTCCACGGATCCGTTCCTGACCAAACCCAAATCTCCATTTATAGACGGTTTACCATTAGCACTTGCTGAATGTTCCGGTTCGTCAATAGGATCAGATTTCATGTAGTATTCGAATACAGTTATGGAACTTCCGATGAGGGCCAAGAGAGCAAACAAGGAGAGGAAAGATCTGAAATCAGCGAAAAGCTGTGAGTAAAAGGAATGCAGTTGACAAATATATTATGCAATGAATACAAATACCAAAGTTATACGAAAGTTATGCAATGAATACAAATACCAAAATTAAAACAAATGAAATCGAAAAATCTAGAATTCGAGGGAATAATAATGTATTTCTATTAATTACAACCATTGATACATATGATTTACAACTACACAAGATTATGAAAGCAAGAAAACTTAAAAAAAGAAGTTATATGATGAAATAACAGACTTGAGGAATTATAACAGACATGAGGATTTGTCCTTACGCGATTATTAAGCAAAATTTTTATAATATTAACGCAGTTGAAACACAATTAAATAAGTGTTAAAGAAGTGAAAATAACCCGTAAAATCTTTATAAATGTTTAATTAAAAATAACTGTTAATAACAAGTAAAATAATACGCATAGTTATAAAAATGTTCATTACATTACGGCAATGGCTCCTTTACTCAGTTTTCTTGTCGTTGGTTTGCAGGTTAGAGTCATATTACCAAATACTCCATCCATTAACTCTTCGGAAGTAAAATCTGCAACAGAAGAACATACACGCATCACTGATGAATCTGCAGTGGTATCTTAATAATCCAATAACAACCACTAAACATTGGTGATCACTTTTGTCTAGTGGATATGTTACGCTACTGCAATTCGTAAGGTCTCCTCGGCAAAATTCAACCGACCCATTTGGCGCGATTCCACAATATAAACCACCACATTGGTGACCGTGGATAATGAACACGCTCTTAACGCCACGTCATAACGCTTGGCGTTACCGAAACACTTTCTTCGCTCGCCATAACGCTTGGCGCTGCCGAAGCACTCACTTCGCTAGCCATGAGACTTGGGGGCTATAAAATTATTCGTCTCGTCTCTCTGCAGACTCACTGGTGGGGTAGTATTGTAGTGGTGTCTTAATAAGGTAACAGCCATTAAACATTGGTGATCACTTTTGTCTAGCGGATGTGTTACACGACTGAAAATCGTAAGGATGCGAATTCGATCATTGGCAAAATTCTCCACATTGCCTCTACACCATAATACACCCGCCACAAATCTAACGTTAATTCTTGTATTAGAATACAAGAACGAATATTTTTTACCATAAAAAGTGTGTTAGCAAAAGACTAAAAGAAATTTTTGGGTTGATGAAAAAAATCCTTCTCTTCCCCATTTAATGAAATAATTGCTTTGTTTATTATAATTTAGATTGATATTTTGATTAAGTAATAAAGAACAATATCTAATACATATGAAAATTTATTGCATGAATTAAAATGAGTAAAACTTATTGATTTTAAAGCTATATTTATCATTTAAAGTCTAAAACTCATGATTAAATATTTCGATTTTTTTTACTAAATTTGTGGTGCTATTATAAATTTATTAATTTCCAAACTCTTTTAAATTTATAATTTAAATAGATTTTTATAAAAATATTTTGAAATCTCAATAAATATTTTTTTGCATAAAACCTTTTTTAGCTTGTAGGAAAAAAAAAAAGACAGAAGGACAAACATTAAAGTCAAGGCATTTTTCCACTATCAAATATTTATTATTTTATTATAAAAAGCCTATTTTTAACAAAATTCTTAAATAAGAAATGTCAGCAGAATAAATGTTAACATATTTCATGCGTTTTTCATCAATTTTTTTCTTCAGTTTTCATAATTTTATAAATATTTTATAATTATTTTAAAGCCAAATTTTATAAAAAATAGAGTTAAAAATGCAAAATATTTAATAAAATTAAGAAAATTAAGATGAAAGACAATAAAATTTAATGATTTAATTTAATTTACTTTAAAAAAATGAAAATTAAAATATTTTTTTTTATTGAAAAAATCTTTTGGAAGCAGAAATTTTTAAGCAGAAGATTGTTTTTATATTATGCTTAAACTGAAACAAGAGGCTTAAAACATTGAGTACACTTTAAAAAATAAATTGTTCACATGAATTATCAAATCATTCTTGCAGTATATGCCCTGACTATAACTAATCAAATTCATTTTTAAAAAGATTTTTCTTCGATAAAGACACCAGTAGAGGTAAAATTTCCCTTGCAAAATTTTATTGATTTGGAGAAAGCACGATTGCTCGTATCTCGAAGAAAATTTATATTATTTCTAAAACTCCACATCGTTTTAGAATTTCAAGGATAATGACTCAAGGCTTCAAATAAGGATAGCTAAGTTAGGAAAACTAAAAACAATTTGCCTGAATAGTTTCACAGGTAAAATTAGCTATATGTATCTTAAGAGTGAAGATTAGGATCCTTTTAGAAATTATTCTCTGTGTGGATACTATAAAAAACGTGGGACAGACCTAAACCGAGCTGTCGAATGGATTTTCTTAGAATACTAATATCCAGCCTGATCCATGTTGTTGAGTAAGGTAAATAAAGATTTGATGCTAACATTGGTACTCTTAATTTCTATAAGTGCAATCTTTATGTAAACTTTGGCTTTCTTTCGGATTAGTTTGTTGGACTTTTTACTGTTTGCAAGTATATGGATTTTCCTTAACAATATGTACCAAATTTGTTATAACACTACGATCTCGCATGACGAGGATAGGAAAGCCTTAATGTGTATTCTCGTCTATCTGATGTTCAATATCAATACTTGAATCATTATATGAAATATGTTTGAAAATTATTCATAACTAATACTTACTTTTATAGTTAAAATTTTTAAATACATTTCCGAAGATGCTGGCAATGGTTCCATTTGGGTTGCAAGAATCTGGCAAGCAGACAGCAGTGTATATAGGGAGGGACTGAAAATAAATCATAACAGTGGTGAAATGATTGCTTGGATTATTGCTGTATAAAAAGACAGTAGATTGAAAGAATTGAAACTCATATCTGATGTGAAATAAAAGGAATAATCTGTATAAATAAAAATGACCGTTTGTCTGTGTGTCTCTCATGCTTTCCTAAACTGTTCATCCGAAAAAAATTTCAAAATATAATATATTTTGAGAAATACAAAAATTTGTAGTAAATTATAATGAAATTTAACCGAAACAGTTAACGATCTACACAATATTTTGATGCAGCAATCTTATTTTTCTATGCACACGTTATAGAATATTATAATTAACGAAAGGAACCAAAATCTAATAAAAATCTAGAGACGCAAAGAAATTATGGGTAAAAATAAACTTATATATGCATTTTTTCCATAAATTCACACGTAATTTTTCTAGAAACATTTATAAATGAAAAAGTATTTCACCAACAACAAAACTTTTGGTTCATTTCATTGCCCATATCATTAAAAATGTACGCTGAAAGTTTTATGTAAATACCTCCATTAGTTTTGGAGATATCATTTTAACGGTGGGGAATTTTTATAAACATTAAAGTTTTGAGAAAATTGAAGACAAATTATAGCTGAAAAATATATTTTGTTTAAAATTCCTCTGGATGTTTGGTCAGACATTTCTTTACTTAGAAAAAACAATCTATTTTGGAAAGAGGAAAGTCTAAACTACGTAAAATAACAATAAAAAAATTATCCAATGTGGCTGAGAGCCAGTGTTTTCAACATAGTCGGATACTTTAAAAATAAGAAAATTTCTGTCATAGCAAACAAATATTACTTGAAAAGTAATTATTTCTCACACTTTTTTTTTAATTTAGATACAATTAAATTTTAAACTAATTCTTTAAAAATCATACATTAAAGTTGATGTATATATCCTATGTCAGAAAAAGCATTTCACTTTATATACATTATCAAGTAACGATAGAGACTTTTTTTATTTACTGATAGGATCCTCCCCTCTCCCTCCAAAAAAATTTGAAAAGCACAAGACCAAACTTTAGACTTTGAACTTTACACTTTTGAAAATAATTATGCAATCAACAATCACATAAAACATTTTCTTTTCAATATCGGTTTTGTTACTGCCATTCAAAGTATCCGACTACGTTCAAAAGATTTTTTTTTTCAAAAACAGGATTTTTCGAAAACTATTTAAAATTATGGTTTTCAGATGTATTGTCAATTGTAATATAATATACTATAAATAAAAAAATTATTTAAAAATATGATATATTTTGAGAAATAGGAAAATGTGTAGTAAATTTTTGTGAAATTTAATCAAAACGGTTAAAACTCTACATAAAATTGTAATGCAGCAATCTTATTTTTCTTTATGTACAGGTTATGGAATATAATAATGAATGAAATGAGTCAAAATTTAAGAAAAATCTTGGGATGCAAAGGTTATGGGTAAAAATATACGTAAATATGCATTTCGTCCATAAATTTTAAACTTAATTTTTTTAAAAACAATGAAAAATATTTCTCCAACAATCAAACTTTTGGTTCATTTCATTGCCCATATCATTTAAGACACACGATGAAATGTTTATGCAAATACCTTTATTAGTTTTTCATTTATGATGTTAACAGAGGATAATTTTTATGAAAATTAAAGTTCTGAGAAAAATGGAAGTCAAAAACAAAGTTTAGCTGAAAAAATATGTGAACCTGGATGATAGGTCAGACCTTCCTTTTCCTAGAAAAGATAAACTGTTTCGGAAAGAGGAAATTCTGAACGACAAGAAAAAACCCATTCACCAATGTGGTTGATAACCTGTGTTTTCAACGTAGCTGGGTTTCTTAAGGTATTCGATCACATTGGCAAATTTTTAAAAATTCTGATTTCTTGTAATTTAGACTTTCTCTTTCCAAAGCAATTTATTTTTTCTAGGAAAAGTAGGCCTGATCTATCCTCCAAGGTCACATATTTTTTCAGCTAAACTTTGTCTTTGACTGCAGTTACTTCAAAACTTTAATTTTCATAAAAATTCTCCACCGTCAAAATGATATCTCTACAACTAATAGAGGTATTGACATAAACATTTCAACGTGTGTTTTAAATAATATGGGCGATGAAATGAACCAAAAGTTTGATTGTTGGTGAAATACTTTTTTCATTTATGGTTGTTTTTGAAAAAATTAAGTTGTTAATTTATGGAAAAAATGAATATATACGTATATTTTTACCCATACCTTTGTATCTCAAAATGTTTCCTAGATTTTGGGTCATTTCCTTCATCATTGTATTCTATAACTTGTGTACAAAGAAAAATAAGATTGCTGCATTACAATTTAGTGCAGAATGTTAACCATTTTGGTTAAATTTCACTAAAATTTACAACAAATTTTCCTATTTTTCAAAATATATCATGTTTATTAATAATTTTGTTGTATTTATAGTATTTTGTATTATAATTGACAATACATCTAAAAGCCGTAGTTTAAAACAATTTTTAAAAAATCCAATTTTTCAAATTTTTTCCTTTGAACGTAGTCGGATGCCTTAAATAGAGAATTCTCCTTTAGTTCCGCATTGCTATATTCAATGTGTAGTAATTGAACAGCATGGAGCTTGCGAACCACAAATTTATCATGAATTCTTTTAATGTGGAACGAAAGATACTCACCATATTAGTCAAATTCAGTGGAATTTGAAGAGTGCAATACCGTCCACGGAAACCTCCAATCGTTGTGCCTTCAAAGTGAGGAGCCTCAACTCCAAGACACTCGTCATATTCGCCGAGCCATTTCAAATTGCCCAGCAGCACACCGCTTTCGGGTTTCCCGAAGGAATCAAGCACTGAAAATGAAAATTCATTACAGACCTCTAATAAAATTTGGTTATAAATGAAATCTTTGAATAAAATATCTAAAATCCTACTTCTAACATTTTACCATATGCAATTTAAATATAGTTCCTTAAATAAGTTTTTTCCTAAAAGGTCGGGATAGGTTGATTGGTAGGGCATTGGACTCGTGTCCATTAGGTTTCGAGTTCGAATCCGCTAGCTGATGATCCCGTGTGGTGGTGACGGACGCATAAATCTGTCATGGTCACAAAGTTCCACTTGTCGAGAGTAATACCATTGTGGGCACTGGTTCAGAGGTGATCGTTCTCTGATTCAGGTCTAAATTACGATCTGTGGTTGAGTGAATGAAAATGTATGAATGAAAAACGCAACGTAAAAAGGGTTGTGAGCCTGAGTGGAAACGTCACACTTTTGGTCCCAGATGGCGCCACTGAAAAAATCAATAGATGAACCCTATTGGTTCAAATAGCTGTCTACGTCACAGTGCGCTTGTCCAAATGCAAGTATAATAAGAAACAACAACGCATACAACAGATTTTTCTAGCATATATATTCTAAGTTTCTAAATTTTGTGCTTAACTATTTGAATTAAATGCTGTTTGTTTCGTTCAAATCGCAAGAAATGAATCGGAAATAATATTATTCATACAAATATTTCTGTTTGCGCAAGTTTATATATATGTTTTTATTCAAAGCTAATTCAGCTGTTATGGGCATTAAAATTAAATACAGTGTTTTGGGCACAAAATTAAATAAAGAATGATGTTTGTTTAGATATGATAGAACGTTATCTAATTTATATTATCAAAAAAATACTATACAATCTATGATAATATAGTTTTTGATTTTTTAATGAATGCTAACGTTTGTGAAAGTTTCAGCGTTAAATACCAGTTTATATGTCCACTATTGATAAATATTGCCAAAATTAAAAGGATGCTCATTTATAGGAAAAAATTCAGATCTAAATAATTATAAATATTAATATTATATCAAAAAGCGAAACTGATATTCTGTTTTATATTTTCAGTTCCAATTATGACGCTTCATACACAAAGTTGAAATGTTACAGATTTTAAAGTAGATCATACATTTCAAATAATTTTTTTTTTACTTTTATAAACTGAATTACATTTTGCATAACAAACTCGTTTGAATTGTATCAAATTAAGCATCAAAATAATTATGAATATTACTTTTTATGTTTTTACATGAAACTATAACACGATGCGATATAAGGTCTTTATTTGTTACAAATGGCGAGAGATAAAAAATGTGTTTGTTTCGCAAATGTTTTAGAAACAAAGCATTGATAAGGATTTTGCAGATTTGTTAGAAGGCATTCTTTTCATTTTTAATCATAGTTCAACCTCAGCATTTTATCCGAATAAAAGAAAATATGTTTCATAAGAGTCTATGTATTGAATTAGTGGTGGACAGATAAATATTATTTTAAAACAGCAATTTGTGACTCTGTTTCATCATTATAATTTGAAATAAAGATTGGTTGATTAGGTTTTTTTGGCGCAAGAACCGAATTTCATCATGCTGCGCCAAGTAAATGGTAAAATCATAGAATAAACAATAAAACCACACATGATAAAAATAAAACCAGAAAGTTATCAATATACAAATTTCAAAAATAAAAGTTCAAATACGTACAAGTTTAAAATTTAAAGGAAACAAATATGCGAAAAAAGGATTACAATGATGCAATGTAAAAGTCAAGCTTAAACAAAAGTTAAAAGTATTCAATGAAAGTGTAAATGACAATGGATTTAAAAAATTTTAAAAATATTTGGGAGGAATTTTTCACCTGACAGGTCTTGTAATGTTAATGACGATGTGTAAAATCATAGACTAAACTATAAAACCAAATATAAAAGCAAAAGTTATTAATACCATGATAAAATATAAAAGCAAAAGTTATTAAAACCATGATAAAATATAAAAGCAAAAGTTATCAATACACAAATCCCCAAAATATAAGTTCCAAAATAAAATAATTAATTCCAATAAGATAACTAATAATAATAAATTCCAAAAACAAAGATGCTAAAAACGCATTACCATGATGCTATGCAAAAGTCAAACGTGAACTAAAGTTAAAATATTAAATGAATACGCGTATGAATTATGCGTATAGCGAGTAAATGCCGATAGACTAAATTTTTTTAAATTATTTGGATGGAATTTTACATCCAACAAGTCTTGTAATGTTAATGATGATGAGTTAAAAAGTGTAAACGAGAGGAAGTAAAAGACGGGAACTTGATTAAAATATGTTCAATGGAAAAATCCACACGACATATGGGGAACTTAGGGGTCACCTCGCTAAATATGAGGCATTTATGCGTATAGAGGGTATGGCCTATACAGAGGAGCCCCCATTTGGCATCAATCTTTCCTTGAAATAAAGTGTGTACTCAATGAAGAAAATAATAAAACACTCTCTGTGCTTCAGCTAAAGGACTGATATTCCTGCCGTTATACAAATGATACTGTAGTGTTTGATCAATATAGAGGGTCTAACAGCTTTCGAGCTAGTCAAAAAATAATATTTGATCAATTATTATTAATATTCAAACTATTAGCTATTATAACTACTACTACTACTTAACTACATCCAAAAGTGTCCTATTTCTACGTATGAAATCTGTCGGCATTCCAAGAAAGAGATGTTTCGGATGGTTCTTGTAGGATGGTTCTTGTCTCACATTACCAATTTCAATGAAGTCAATTGTCTTTGCATACTTTTGTGAAGATCGCGTAGGAAATTGATTTTATGCCAATTTCAATGAAGTCAATGCCTTTGCATACTTTTGTGAAGACTGCGTAAGAAGACTTTATGCCAATTTCAATGTAGTCAACGTTTGTGCATACTTTTGTGAAGACCGAGTAAGAAATACATTTTATTAAATCACATAGTTCTTATTATCTTCAAACTTAAAATGAGGTCATTTGAAGTTAACCAACAGTCTTTGTTACAGTGACAGAACTCAAGCTATTCAGCAGCCTGTTGTCGAAATCAATCCACACATGCTACTTTCAATGATGACATGATGGCTTACAATACTTGCGCCACATTATATAATGACAGACAAGCTCAGCATTTATTGTTGAAAATAAATCTATGTAAATACAAATTTCTCTGTTATTACTTTTGGCTCTTTTTCGAGATACTTTTTCTTCTTTTATTATTAAACTAGCTGGTACTCAGCACGTTGCTGCTGCATAAAAAATAATCTTAGCACCATCGTTTGAAATTTGATATAGTTATCTTGTTTAATGAATGATAGCTATCTTGTTTAATGAATGATAGCTATCTTGTTTAATGA